>LNAC01000043.1:4679284-4712089 GCA_002007465.1 Ailurus styani
TTTTTTTTTAAAGATTTTATTTATTCAATTTGACACAGAGAGAGAGATTACAAGTAGGCAGAGAGGCAGGCAGAGAGAGAGGAGAGAGGAGGAAGCAGGCTCCCTGCCGAGCAGAGAGCCCGATGCGGGCCTCGATCCCAGGACCCTGAGATCATGACCTGAGCCGAAGGCAGCGGCTTTAACCCACTGAGCCACCCAGGCGCCCTGCCATCTCTTAATACCTTGATTTTCAGGCCAAGCCCTTCCCTGCTAGCCACAGGTCGTCTAACCTGTGGTATTGGACGTTGCTCCCTCCTAACCCCATCCTCCTAGACAGCATCCCTACCCCATTCTTCTTTCCCAGATAAAGACAGGGAAACACAGCCCTCGATTTTTTTTTTCAGAGCCCACAATTTTATAAGAGTTCTTTATATACTAAGAATATTATCCTTTTGTCTGTGTATATGTTGTGAAACATTTCTCCCAGTTTTTCAGCTGTCTTTTGACTTTCTATATGGTGGTTTTTGTCATGCAAGTGAAAACATTATTTTATGTAATAAAATTTATCATTCTTTTATTACCTCTGAATTTTGTGTCATAGTCAGAAAGCTTATGCCAAGTTTAAAGAAAAATTCATCCATATCTTCTTCTAGAATTTATATGGCTTCATTTTTTAAATATTTAGATTCCTAATCCATTTGGAGTTTACTTTTTTGTATGGTATGAAATACTGATCTAATTCCAAACAGCTACCCAGTTGTCCCAGTAGCCTTTATTAAAAAGTCCATCTTTATCCCAATGATTTGAGATGCCACCTTTATCTATACTAAATTTCTGTAGGTACTTGTGTCTATTTCTATTCTATTCCACAGTTCTATTTGTGTATTCATGCATAAGTGCCATGTTGTTTGTTTTCATTATAGAGGCTTTATATAATGTTTTAATGTCTGGCAGGACTAGCCCCTCCTCAAAGTTTTCCTTTTCAATGTTTCTGGACCTGCTCTTTCATGTTTGTTTTTCTGTGAAATTTAGAATCAATTTGTGTACTCCTCTATTATGCTGAGTTGTTCTATCCAAGGATAGCATATGTCTTTCCATTTGTTCAAGTCTACTCCCCCCCATTTTTCTATAAATACATTAATACATATACCTGAAAGATAATTTTTCAATTGAGGTAAAATTCATATAAAATTAACTATTTTATTTTATTTTATTTTATTTTATTTTTTTTTAAAGTTTTGAGTTTTTTTTTTTTTTTTTAAAGATTTTATTTATTTATTTGACACAGAGAGAGAGATTTCAAGTAGGCAGAGGCAGGCAGAGAGACAGGGAGAGGAGGAAGCAGGCTCCCTGCTGAGCAGAGAGCCCGATGCGGGCCTCGATCCCAGGACCCTGAGATCATGACNCCCATTTTTCTATAAATACATTAATACATATACCTGAAAGATAATTTTTCAATTGAGGTAAAATTCATATAAAATTAACTATTTTAAAATGAAAAATTCAGTGGCATTTAGTATCATTCACAATGTTGTGCAACCACCACCTCTACCTAATTCCAAAGCACCCATCATCCTAAAATAAAACCCATACCCACTAAGCAGTTATGTTCAAGTCTGCTTTTTAAAATATTATTTTTTAAAAAAGACTATTTATTTGATAGAGAAACACAGCAAGAGGGGAACACAAGCAGGGGGAGTGAGAGAGGAAGAAGGTCCCCTAATATTATTTTTTTAAAAGATTTTATTTATTTATTGGAGAGAGACNAAAAATATTATTTTTTAAAAAAGACTATTTATTTGATAGAGAAACACAGCAAGAGGGGAACACAAGCAGGGGGAGTGAGAGAGGAAGAAGGTCCCCTAATATTATTTTTTTAAAAGATTTTATTTATTTATTGGAGAGAGACAGAGATAGTGAGAAAGGGCAGGAGCAGGGAGGAGAGGGAGAAGCATGCTACCCACTGAGCAGGGAGCCTAATGTGGGACTCGATCCCAGGACTCCGGGATCATGGCCTGAGCCAAAGGCAGTGGCTTAACCAACTGAGTCACCTAGGTGCCCTCAAGTCTACTTTTTAAATCTTTTAGGAATGTTTAAATAGTTTCCCCCAATAGGTTCTTGTACCACTTCCTATTAATTTTATCCCTAAGTATTTAATCTTCTTTGTTGCTATTGTAAATGGGCTTTAAAAAAAAACCACCATTATGTCCTCTAGCCTTTTATTGTTTATTTATATGAAGGCTATTGATTTTGGATTTTATGCCCTGTATCTTTTCCAAATCCTTAGATTCTTAACTCATTCTTATTATACCCTTATTTTAAGTTGCAGTTTAAAAAACTTTTTTAAATTAAATATTTTATTTATTTATTTGACAGACAGAGACAGCTAGAGCAGAAACACAAGCAGGGGGAGTGCGGAGCAGGGAGCCCAATGCGGGGCTTGATCCCAGGGTTCCAGGATCACAACCTGAGCTGAAGGCAGACGCCTAATGATTGAGCCACCCAGGCATCCGATTTATTTATTTTTTATTATTAACTTATTTAGAGAGAGAAAGAGCATGAGCAGGGGCAAAGGGGCACAGGGAGAGGGAGAGAGAAAATCCCAAGCAGACTCCCTGCTGAGCAGGGAACCCCACATGTAGCTTAATTTCATAACCCATAAGATCATGAACTGAGACAAAATCAAGAGTTGGACACTTAACTGACTAGCCACCCAAGCGCCCCTAAGCTGCAGTTTTTCACACAATCTTATGGTACCCATCTTTTCACCCAGGAAAGAAGAATTTTTCCAAGAGCACCACAAAAGAAGTCACGATCTTTCTAAAGCATTTCGTTAAGTGATTCAATCACAAGCAAACACTTCAAACCTGTACAATTACCTCTAAAAGTAGTGAAATCCATCCTAATTCTTAGGATTAGTTTGGCTAGCCCAGACTCTGGTTAAATCTGTTATAAACTAACAGAAAAAACAGTAGGTGTCTACAACCCAAAGACATGGGAGTTAACTTTCAGAATGTACTAAAACACTTATGAGTAAGATATAATTCTGGAAGACCTCCTGGATACCAACTAATGTTCAAGTTTAATGGAAAAAAGCTCTCCAAAATGCATGCATGAAATTTAATTAAAGGCGAAAGAGCACTTGTAAAGGTACCCACCCCCACTTCCTTTGACTTCAGATACTTCGTGTGATGATGGATGTTAACTTTACAGACCCAAGTCTGTTTAGAAGTCACTGTCCACCCAAGTTTAGCCTCCTTGGATACAGTCAATCAATTCTGTGACAATTATGTGATATCTTTCAGGATGATCCATACATATTCATATATTACATGGGCCAAACAGTATTTTCTTTTAAAGTACTTATTTTAATTTTTGCGTGGACCACTGTGATACGGGTTTTAATGTTCCTGGCAAGAACACAATTTATGGATCATTATTACAGGGACAAACTAAAATGGGATCAAGATGAACAAAATTTTTTTTTTTTTAAAGATTTTATTTATTTATGTGACACAGAGAGAGATTACAAGTAGGCAGAGAGGCAGGCAGAGAGACAGGGAGAGGTTGGAAGCAGGCTCCCCGCTGAGCAGAGAGCCCAATGCGGGCCTCGATCCCAGGACGCTGAGATCATGACCTGAGCCGAAAGCAGAGGCTTTAACCCACTGAGCCACCCAGGCGCCCTGAACAAAATTTTTAATCATATGATGTGAAAAAGATACTGAAAAAAAATCAGAGTTTTTGAGAAGGTTTGAAACTTGAGGCAAGGCTATAAAGCTTAAACAAATCTGAATAATTACCTTACCAATGAAAGCACAGATACTGTTACAGTTGTAGGGTAACACTAAGGCTCACAGAAGAGAAAAGGAACCACCCGCTTTCCATCAGTCAACACTGGCATCAATTAGAAGAATTGTTACAGCACGAAGACCAGGCAACTCTACACACAGGTCCTGTCACGTTCGGGGGGAGGTCCTTTCTCATCAACCTGAGAACATCAAGTCTACTCTCTTTAAAGAAAAGCTTAGTGTGAATACATTTTTTTTCTCATACCAGTGCCAAAAGAAGGTAGTACTCTGGTAACGATCACAATAGCTGGGAGCTCTCCACTCTAACACAAGCTTTAAACTAATCTTGTCTAGTACTGAGATGATCAAAGATCACACCCTAATTTCCACTAGTCACTTTGTTTCATATATTGCTGAGATCGCAAGGGATGGTGAAAGTAAGAGGCTATCAGAAGATTAAGATCCATGTGGGACCAAGAAACCTGAGTCAACTAGGAGATCTGTACCTATAATAAGCATTATAAGATAGATTTCTCTGAAAGTTAATTTTCTCCACATAGGAAAGAAGAGGCTTGAAAGTTCAAGTAATATGACTCTCTTCTCAAAAGCATTAATTGGGAAAGAAAATCTTCAAATAATATAATCACAACTAACTAAAGACAAATTTTAAAAACAGACTGGATAAACAATAGATTTTCTTTTCTACAGGCTCCCAGAGTTTCAAAACCAGTGGCCACATGATCAGCTCTGGTTTGGAATCCCAAAATTTCAAAGACCAAGAACTCACTTGGAGTAGGCTATAAGAAGTTATGAGGGAAAATCCAATTATTTGTTTAATCCAATTTATTCTGCCTAGACTACATACCCATTAGAAATACAGGGGTATCAGGCACCACAGAAGAGTTTCATACCATAAAACTTTAGTTTATTTAGAAGTTATATGAAGAACTGTTTACAAGGAATGATAGTGGTGGTGTGGTGATGGGTGAACTCTGTGCTTTAAAACTAACACAGAGAAGGAAAAGCCAAAAAAAAAATCCTCAAGTTCTGACTTGTTTTGAACCATCAACAATGCTGTTCCTAACCAGTGCTGATTTCTGCTAAGTAGTAAAAATTCTATTTAAGATACTTAACAGAGACCATACATTTTTTGAAGAAATGCAACTAAGTATATCTGTAAAGAAAAGATACTTTTTACTTATCTTTTTGTGTATTGGGGATTTCCAGTTTTGCTGACTGGTGTCTTTAACATAATTTCTTTAGAAAGCATTAGAAAGAACAGTTGAATAATTTGTTTTGGAATGATTAAGGCAGAAAAGTACAAGAGACACAGACATACATAGCTGTTTTATTTTGTCTTGCTTGGAAAGGACAATTCAGATTAAACTAAGATTCAATCTACAATCAATTAAGCCGAAGGGGAACCATTCAAATGGGTTGTATGAAGTTAGCTTTCTAATGCTGTTTTTGTTAGATTTAATTTCTCTAGTTTCTTTTCCCAAGCTGAAGTAAGACAGACCCATTCTGTCAATCTGGGTTTTCATCCTGACCGTAGATTCTTGAGTATTTTATCCAGCCCAAAATGGTATCCTCTGACATCCTTTCTAACAAAGCTTTTGCCCTCCTCCTCTAACTCACTCTCGTGTTTTAGACTTCTGCTCAGCTCTCTCATTATCCTTGTTCCCCTTTCACCCCACTAGGCAAAAACATTATCTGTCTAAAACCTGGCTTAGAAGGGAAGATCCAAAGGAGAGCATGGAGGATAAAGGATAAGTTAAGAAACATATGCTATTGGTCTTAAGGGTCTACTAAAGAGACATGAGACCTGGTAATGCTTTGATAGGGAAGCTACTACTAGGAAGAACTGTGAATAGGGTTTGGTTGGGAAAGGAGGTAGTTCTCAGTAAAGCTCTGGAGAAGCTCCCCTTTTCTCATGGGGGTTGGTAAGCACCACAAAACCACAGCTGAAAGGATAAAGAAAACTCCACCACTGGCCTTTTTCCGAGCGTGGCCGCCTTCCGCTCGGCTCAGTGCCCGCCACATGCCCAGGAGTGCGTCTGGATCCTTGAGGGGCTCCCTTCGCAGGTGACAGTGCTTACGCTATACTGTAAGAGAGCCAGAAAAGTGCCCATGAGAACCAGAAAGCAAACTTCCAGCTAGCAGGAACATCTCTCTAGGTATCTAAGATAGGGGAATCAATACGGATATCTGGGCAGCATCTGAATGCCAGGAAAAGTGAGGGAGAGGTAATTCCCCCCCTTCCCCAGTTCAATATAATGGTGATGGAAAAAAAGTATTTTATGTGATGCATCTGCTGGGAGCAAGACAGAAAAGACTAAGTCAAAGCCAAATGGTGGGGGGAAATGTCTTCACTTCCAACAGATGGAAAGAAATAACTAAGAGAAGAAAATGACCTAGGGTCTAAATTTGGTTACATAAGAAGTCTGCTATGCTGGCTTGGAGAATTAGAGCTATGAATGAAAGCAACTCATTCTACCACTTGGGTGATGCTGCTCTTAGAGGAAAGCAGAGATAGAAGGGAAACCTCCATTCTAAGATGTAAAAAAGTAAAGCATACATACACCAAAAATAAAGAGCTGATATTCTCAAAAGTCATGATCTCATAAGTCAGACAAAAAAGAAAAGCTCAGTAGACAACATTAGACTTTGATGTAAGAGATCTCTGGCAGTTCACAACCTTTCTGATCTTTTTAAATTACTATGTTTACAAAATGCTTGATATGACTGTGCCTCTTAAAACAAGAATGAGAAGAATGCTTTAATAGATCAAAAGAGTTTTATTTTTGCTCTTTTTAGGCAGAACTCTATTCCTGCAAACTCTGCTGATCAAACCCAAAATCTCAATCTTCCTAAGAAAAAAAAGAAAGGGTACCATTTATCTGCTGGGATACTATAATAGCAGAGGCACTTCCAAACTTTCAAGTAATATGCTTCTCAATTCCGGATAGGATTGTGTCTGATTGTGGCACCATCTCCTTCTCTAATGAACCATTGTTAAATAGGTTTCTATTCAGAAAGGTTTATTGGGTTTCCCTCAGATTCCAAGTGATTGGGGAAAATGGAAAGCAAAGGAACTCAAGGAAATCATTCCAGGACACCAGGCTGATGTTATCTTTTTCCTTTTGAAATCAAGCCAGTATCAAGGGATGGACCTCTCATATATATATACTTCCTTGGCTTAGACTTAAGAGAGTAGGCTCCCATTCTGGAATACATGATAACTAATTATTTCTTGGAAAATATCAGTTGGCCAACTAAATGACCAAAACGTACTTTGGGCTCCAGCAAACTCAATTTTCTAGGATAAATGCTTTTTAACATCTCATCTTCCCAAGAATCTGCTCAGAGCATGTCAACCTGTCTTATCTGTCCATTTAACATAGGGTTAACAAATGATCTGTGTCCTTTCCCTCAAAATTAGAAACTCTTCCACTTAAGCTCCAGGACTAGGACCTGGCAACCAAGGATGGTAGTACACCTCTCTGTCAAGGGTAGCAGACTGGTTAATCTTAAAGATCAACTGGGACCAGTCTTCCATGTGAGGCCAAAATAAAGGCTCACAAAGACAGTGTGGTAATTTGAGGGGACAGAGGGACTAGAAACAACCAGATTTGGTTATCACCTGACATTTGGCCCCAGGAACCAAAAAGATCAAAAGATTACCAGAACACAAATAATAGACACCAACTCTCAGATTTCTCATTAACTTCAAGTTTTAAGGAAGCGTGTTTCCTAGGACCAGAAAGCAAGGTTCTTCCACTAGGATAAAACTAAAATGTGAAGCAACTCCAAAGGAATTGAAAATGATTTGTTCATTCATTTACAAGAATGGTTCCTACCTTGGCCTCCAGGGTGTTCTAATATAATAGGAAGAGCAATATCCTGCCAATTTCATCAGGACAGATAGTTGGCTGGGAAGCCAGGTGCTATATTTTCACATAAAGGAATGCAATGGCTAGTGGGAAAGAAATTAGTAACTATGTTAAGGAACCATTTGAAATTCAGACAGAATATAAGACAGGAGGTGCTCTGGACCCAATGGCAAAAAATAACTTGGTAAAGGCCATAAGAAGAGGAAAGGAGAGAAGCAAGGTATTACATCTGAGGGATGGATCATCACCCTCAATCTAAAAAGAGGTTACTGAAAAGGGGTGAATTTTTATCGTTTTTAAATAAACATAAGGAATTGGATTATTTAAAAATGCAAATAGCCTCCAAAGGGTCCAAAGCACTGCAATCAACTCCAGAGACCTGGTCCAACCCTGTACATCACAACCTAACGCTGTGAGTCATATGCCTTAGTACTAGACCATCAATATCAGGTCACTGTATTATACCCTTTTCATGTAGCACAGCATGCCTGATGGCACATTACCAGTAAGTTAAGGTGTGTGTGTTTCAGTCTATTCCTGTCAGTGGTCTAAATCAAAGGCAAAATTCTGCACTTCTGTTTAATTTTAGATTTCAAAACCCCAAAAGATGAAGAAAATGAGAGACTAGAATTTCAAAAAGATCCCAAGAAGTTTATACAATAATAGACCATGCCTAGTTGAGACCATGGCATTGGCTAAAGGAGGGATCAGAGCCCAAGTGGAGCTGTTATTGGACAGTGAAAACACACACCAAGGTTCACCTTTTGTAGGAAGGTGCCAGACATACATCTGGGCATCAGGAACATTGGGTATCATTCAGGGAAGGCACCAGACCCTCAACTTTATTCAAGTAGTTACTTGAATGTGATGAGGTTCCTTTGCTTTGTCACTCTTCCTCCTTCACATTTAAGGGAGGCAGAGACAATGTGAATAAAAAATTTTTACCTAGGAGAGTATAATAACTGCAATCAATCTATGCATAGCTCTCAAAATAGCTTTCTCCTAACCAGTGGTTGCTCCTATTGTAGGGTCTGACATTTTATAGAACAATGACAATTACAATTAGGCCTTCAAAATGGTCCTTAACCTATTATATCCCAAATATCAATGTATTTTCAACAGAAGGAAATTCATTTTCAACAGGGCTCTCATATTATCAGAGAACATAAAATTAAAGGGAGATTTGTCTGAAGTTCTTTTTCAATAAAAATCCTAAGCCCAGCAGGAAAGCAAACTTAAGGTTTTGAGTGTGACTGGTTAGTCCATGGACAATTTCCCGTATCTCAGAAGAGGTCTCTAAGAGGTGGCTGAGCTGGGGGAAATTCTAAAGATTTGCAGTTCTTCCAGTGAAGCCCTGACAGACCAAATATATTTCTTACATAAAGACCAAGAGAATTTTCCCTCCTCCTGTTCTAGGATCAAATTGTTCTTTGTAAAGTGGCTACACTGGGCCTGGTGAAAGGCCCACTCAGCAGGAAATTGACAGACAATCTCAAACCAATGGTTTATTTTTTTCTCCATCACTTTAAAGCATATAATAGGAGAACGGGGACAAAGAGTCAAAGACAAAGGATCAGTTCCTTCAAACAGAAAGGCACACAGGGGTACTTAAAAGTGCCAATTATTTTGAAAATTAACGGGGAGTACGATCAGGAAGGTGAATCATCTGCATATGCACTGAATTTGATTTCTGGAAAAACATTAAGAGGTAAATCGACCAGCTAGGCTTGCACCTCAGAAGCAGAAACTTGTTTGATATGTACTAAGCTTTGATAGCCGCGTTCTCAGGGCTCTGGAGTCTCACCACTTCTAATAACTCCCCTTACTCTTATCCCCGTGCAACCGAGCTGCCGAAATGGACAGCAGAAGACCCTGGTCTAAACTCAAAAATGTTTCCCAAAGCGCGCGACTTCCTCCAACAGCAGCAGGTCTAGCTCCATCTCCGTTCTCGGCAGATCCCAGGCTTCATCTAGCTTTTCTTGTCTCCACCCTCCCCCTCCCCTTCGAGGCTCCACCTCCCCCGACCCTCTCCTCCAGGCGCGCCTCCCCTCTCCCGGACTTTCACGGCCACAGGGGACGTCGTCCTCTGGCTTCCTACCCCACTCTTGCCTGCTGGGCCTCGGCGCCCAGATGTCCATTGGCTCAGGCTCCCCCTGCCCCCGGCCGGTCCGGGGCTGCGGCCAGCGGATAGTACGGCCGGCCCAGGTCCGACCCATCCTCGTGACGGTCCCGCTTCACTCACCCTCTGTCACCTCGAGCACCTTAATCTGTTCCTCGGCAGCCGCTCGCACCTCCTGCACTGGGGACAGGATCCCGGTGAGCGTATCCACGAGCGCCTCCTTCAATCCTTGTGCCACTGGACCCGGCAGCCCGGAGGCCGCACCACCCGCTGCCGCTGCCGCCATCTTTCTTCCCCTCAGCCCGCCAGCCCCGCGGCCGGGACCCGCCACTGAATGACGGCTCCCGCGCTCGGCCAATCCGCGAAGCCGCGCCTGCGCACCCGAGCCGGGCGGGAGCGGGAAGGGGGCGGGGAATGGGTTAAGCCGCCAGAGACAGCGCCTCCTGTCGTGTGGACGAAAAGTGCTCCTTTTCCCGCAAGAATCGCTTCGCATTTATGTGAAAACTGAGGTTAGGGGGCTTTTCTAAAGTGGAACAGCAAGTTAGCAAACTCACTTGGAACAAACGCCATGATGTAGGACTTCTTATTTATTTTTATTTTTTTTTAAAGATTTTATTTATTTGACACAGAGAGAGAGAGATCACAAGGAGGCAGAGAAGCAGGCAGAGAGAGGGGGAAGCAGGTCCCTGCTGAGCAGAGAGCCTGATGTGGGCTTCGATCCTAGGACCCTGAGATCATGACCTGAGCCGAAAGCAGAGGCTTTAACCAACTGAGCCACCCAGGCGCCCTGATGTAGGGCTTTAAATTCATGGATCTTTCAGGTCTAAGAGACTTTGTTAGGAGAGAGGAGGTGAAATTGGGAATGGGTGTAGAGGGCTTTAAGGAGAGAGGTCTGGGTCCGAAATAGCTATTTTAAACCAGTCTTTCCCCCCACCCCAAACACTGAAAAAAACCCGTTGACTCAAGTGAGCCTCTTCATCTCAGCCTCAAGAATTCAAAGGTAGGGCGCCTGGGTGGCTCAGTGGGCTAAAGCCTCTGCTTTCGGCTCAGGTCATGATCTCAGGGTCCTGGGATCGAGGCCCGCATCGGGCTCCCTGCTCTGCTGTACCGTACATCCGCCTCTCTCTCTCTGCCTGCCTCTCTGCCTCCTTGTGATCTGATCTCTCTCTGTGTGTCAAATAAATAAATAAAAATCTTTAAAAAAAAAAAGAATTCAAAGGTAGGAGAAAAGCAACTGAAGTGGACTGGGCAGTGGGAAGTGGTCACCTGCAAAAGACCCCAGTCCCTTGGTTTTCCAGCCTAGTTGAGCCCAACTTCAAAATTGTGGAGTGTGTGGCCAGGAGAGGCACCTGCGTGGGGAAGGGTATTTCCTGCGGAGTACTTGAATTGTTCACTGAGAACGTATAAATTTTTTTTTCCCCTGAGAAATTGTGGCTGGACGTTTAAGTGAGGGATGAGAGTAGTTTAATATGGGTATCCTAGGGATGGTTGTAGGAAATGGCTGAAGGAATAGAGATAATGCTAAATACTGGAGGAAGTGGAGAGGATTATCCAGAGGGGTTAAAAATGCAGGGCAGAATGTAAATAAAACAATACATTTTGCATTTTAAAAAATGCAGGTCAGGTTGGCAAGCATGTAGTGGCAGAGGGATAGAATGGTATGTCGTTGGAGTAGGAGGCTCTAGAGCAAGAGGAACAGGTAATTTTTAGCAGGCTGTTCAGGTTAAATGTCTTAAAATGGTTTCTAGGAACTCTTGACGCTCATTCCCAAGTGGGAGAGGAAACCAGATGGCAATTCCTAGCCTAGTTCTAAGACTGTGATTGCTAAAGTGATAGTGATCTGGGGTTGTCACTTCATCTGAGTATTCTTCCTAAAGACAGATTCCTTGATTTGAGGACAGGTCTAAAAACATTTGTCATTTCCCATGTTAGAGGGCAGGTGGAAAAAGATTTTTTCATAGGAAAATTTCATAGGAAAATGATTGCTTCTAGGACCTTGAAATTCCATAGTAGGGAATAGTAGGACTTCTTTTCCTTCTTTCCTTGTTCCATTAGAGCAGCTTCTTTTTTCCTGGGTTAATTCACTTTTACCCCTGGAAGAGAACAGGAAAGTCCAGAGGGTGGTAGATTTTCAAACATTGTGGTAATGGAAGGAGGACTCAAGAACCCTGAATTTTGGGCTGGTGACGCTATGTCCACAGCGTGCAAGTAGGGAACCGCACCCCCCACCTTTCCCCAACCTCAGGGTTCCAGAGCTCCTGCTTAGGATTTGAGGATCAGACATTTCCAGGCAGATGAGGTTTACCTCTTGGTTAGGCAAATGACCACAAGCAGTCTCACCTTGCAGATCAAGGAATGGGCCACAAGATAAATGGAGACAGAAACCAGACAGAGAGGGAACTAGAGAGAACCAGTGGACAATACAGGAAATAACTTTATTGAAACGCAAATGGCATCAAACAGATGAATCTTGCTGGGAGGAGACATGCCTGATGGAACAGAGGGCCCAGGTGAGAGGGGGCCTCTGGCAGTGATGGAGGAAGGCCTCTTCAGCTGGCCTGGCATGGATTTAATTTTCAACCAATTTGTTAACTTAAAACAAATTACTGAGGGGACAGCTCAGCTCTCTTCATGATTGTTACCGCAACTATATACAACGCTTTGCTTTCCAGATTCAAATTTGCTTTCTCTACATTAGATATAAAAGGGGGTAGAGTGAAAGAAAGGAGGGTCAAATGAGAAAAAAACAAACACACAGACACACACATATCCTGGTTTGGGGCTTTATGTCCAATAAATTAAAAAAAAATAATCTGGTGCAAAAATTCCCGCCCACTTTCCACCTGAGAATTGCCATGCATTTGAGAAACACAGACTCCATCACATAAACAGTGCTGCCTAAAACAGGATGGGGGTGGGTGGGGGAAGGGAGGGAAAGGAATCTAGTAGGGGTTGGAATTCATTTTAAAAAAAGATTGTTCTGTTAAAAAAAACAACACAAAAAACAACAGTAACAAAAGCCATTAAGTAGGAGGCTCTGCACAGCAGTAGCCCAGACGCTGGCAGGGATTATGGGAGCTCTTGGCTTATTATCCAACATCTTCAGCCTCCGAGGAATGGCAGGGAAGCAGGAAGAGCCCACAGGAGATGACCAAAGGCCCATTACTGGCCTTTGGGGGGACTGAAGGGGTGATTTTAGTGCAATTTGTTTTACACTTGCCATCTTCCAGCTTTAGTTCCTCCCCAGATGCTTGGTCCTAGATTTCAAGAGGCTTAGTACTAGCACATTACTTTGTCCTCTACCCATAAGCTCCCTTGCAGGGAAAACTGACAAACTTGAAACAAAAGCAGTTGTCAACAGCCTCATCTACCCCATGGTCCCATCAGCTAGAATCTGTGAATCTGGAAAGATAAGAAGTTCATCTCAGATTTTTTTGTTGTTGTTGTTAAAGGCTTTTATTCTATCACTGCGGCTGAGTCATTCTGTACCCTAGGCCTGGCATGGGGAAGGAAAGGATGATCCCAGGGATTTAGTTGCCCCTGTTCCGCATCTTCCTTGTGCTTTAGTCCCTCCTGTGAGCCGAGCAGAGCACGGAGACGGGGGTCTTCCTGGGGGTCCTGGAGCCCCCCAGCTGCCTTGGGGAAGGCGGTTCTGGCCAGGTTTCTCAGACCCAGTGGTGCCCTTTAGAACTCAACTAAAGGAGAGGGGATGTTGCTAAGAGCACAAGTTGCCATGGAAATACAAATGAGATCTTCTGACTTTTCTCATCCTATTATATAATCAGGAAAATGCTCGACGTAGACGCAACCCAGCAGAAGAGCAGTCTGGAAGAGACCTCCAGCTGCTTTCTTTTGCTACAACCCTTTCGTTTCCCAGGGAAAAATTTCAGAGCCAGGAGATATTTCTCTGAAGATTGTGTTCAACTCAAAGAGATGCCAGCATTCCCCCTCACGTGTGCCCAAAGGCACACGTACCTTTTCTTTCTGTGTTAAATAAAAGGAAAAACAGAAACATAAGGAAGCACGGGAAAGGTGACTTTGAAATTAATGTAAAAGCCTGAACTGTAACCTAGGACTTCTTATTATTTGGTCCTAAAGCCCCTCAGTGTGGGGACTCTGCTACTTGCCTTTCCCTTAAAAAAAAAAAAAAAGTGACTTCCACACTGTAGCGTGCATCAGAATTACCAAGAGGGTTTGTTAAAACACAAATGGCTGGGCCCTCTCCCTAGTTTCTGATTCAGTAGGTCTGAGATGGGGGCCTGAGAATTTCACTTTTAACAAGTTCCCAGATGTTGCTGCTGCTGGCTGGAAACATAGGCTGAAAACCAGTATTCTAAGAAATGAAAGAGTTGAATCAAGGGACCAAGGGTTCACTTACTTCCATGACCACTCTTGTCAACAGAAAATTCACCATGGCATAATCATTCAGAAAAATAGCCAAAACATCAAACTGGGAGGATCCAGGACACATAGGTTTAATTTTCAACTCTAATTGTCTCTGTGCAGCCTCCCAATTTCTATCAGGGTCCTCATCTTCCAGTTTACTTGTTTCCCAGTCTCTGGCTGGCAGCACTTGCTTCCAGGACTAGGCTGAACACACATCCACACACACATGGGTCCTCAGCAATGGGGAGAGCCCAGTTGGTGGCCCCATATATCCCTGATCAGGTCGGTTGAGGACTCATGAATATATAAAGCTGATTCAAGTATAAAGGGCAGTATCTTCAGGCATTGGCCTTTGGGAACACATTGTCCCTAAGACCATTTTATTACTATGGTCTCTTTAGTGGAGCCATGAACCACTAGTAGGAGGAACTTGCTAATAGTTCCTCATAATCAAGAGTGTACCAGCATTAAATTAGTATATCCATTAGTAAACTCTCTAGAAAAATGCATTTCATCCCATCGATGGGGTTGACTTACAGTCTGCTTATCAGCATCAGCTTCGCTAAGGTCTAAGAATAAGAAAAAAAAGTATGATGAGGAGTTACATTTGGTGATCCGGATTACTTTCACACCTGAACCCTGTGTTAAACCTGTGATTAGGACAAGAACAGCTTCTGTTCCTAAACACCCTGCTATCAAGAATCCTTAGAGTCTCCTGTAGGTCTCCTGATGCTGGTTTGTAGGACTAAGTCCCACTCAGTCTGGCAACTTTCCCCTTCTAAGCAGGGTTTCTGTTTAGGGGTGTCCTTACAGGCAATGATGTGAGATGTTTGTGAGAAAGAGCAGGTTGTTGTCTTCCTACTCTTTTGGAATACTACAGGAATTAGTTACCTCCGAGACTGGAAGGGAATGTCCCTCTGAAGGGTGGGACCCTCGTGTCAGGGAGCTAGGAGTGGAGACGTGGTGAGATTAGGTCCATTGGGAGTCTTGCAAACCAGGAAAACCAAAAAGTCAGAAATGAAATGAAAAAAAAAAAATCACCATTTCTTCTGAAATCCTTAAGGAATATGAATAGATTAGTTAGAAGGCTGGTAATTCAAGACCAAAATGTAGCATGCCATTCAATAAGGACTTCACTGTAGAGTCTGTCCACGGACAGCAAATCTTTCTTCCTCGTTAGCCTCTAGCTTCCCAATGGTCAGACTACATGAAAAAGACGTTGGTATAAGGATTTACACAAAGACAGAGATAAGCACCGTAGAGCTGCCACAAAGCATAGATTTTTAAAAAATATTTTGAAGCCTCAGAAGTTGGGAAACAGCAAAAACAAAGTGCTCTTAAGAGAGAGAGAGAGAGGGAGAGAGAGAGACACACACACATAGACATCAAGTCCCGTATTAGCCTCCAATTACCTAGTATTTTATTTTTAATGCCTAGGCAGGGATTGAGAAACACATACACTGGACAAAATGTGTTGCTCATCTTCATCCAGAAATGAGAGGGAGTCTGCGGAGGAACCTCTCCTGGAGTCGTGACTCTCCCCAGAAGTTGATGTTGGGTGTTGAACCATGTTATCGGCTAGCCCACTTTGGTAAGGAATGGAGTTGAGGGTCTGGAGAGGAAGGGGAGAGCACACATCCCAGTCCTACATGGGCTGGGTTCTTCTGAAGGTGCCTGGGGGCTGAGAAGTTAGCTGTGGGACCCAGTTTTCATTTTCAGAGGGATCCCAGTAGTCTCAACTAAGAAGCAGGTGCGTAGATAGGAGAGAATGCTGTGGATTCGTTCTTGCCATTAAATTCTAGGGCAGTAAGGGGGAGCTCAGGTTTTCTGCTTCAGAGAAGTCTGGATGAGCACCCCAAGGGGTTATAGCACCATGAGGAGGCTCAACCTTCTGCAGTTGCCACATAAGCATGATTCCTTGGTGAGACGACAGATCCCCACAATGCAGGGCCCAAGTGTGCAACTGTAAACAGGGTTCCAGGCTCCAGAGGGAAAGCTGAGGCTGCAGTGCCACCTCATTGGATGGGAACGCACTTTTTGGAGGAAAGCAACTAGAGACCTGGGCTAAATGCAGCAGTCAACTCAGAGTAGAGGGTGGTGGGTCCCAGAAATAGAGAGTAAAATTCGTAACACGAGAGGCCTCCAGAATCAACCTTCTAAGGATCCAAGTAAAATTCACGATGGTATCCATGGTTACTAGGGAGCCAAGAATCCCTTTGGAGGTCTGAGGCAGTTGGAACGGAGGAAGGGGTTCTCCCTTTCCTTTTTCTCAAGTAGCCAGTAACATCCATGATAGAAGGCACTGGCTGGGCAGCACCACAGGGTACAGAGTTAAGGGCTCAACCACCTGATCAAGATGGCATTTAAAGTCTGAGCCTTGCCATGGGACTGGAGCTAAGGACAGGGTTCAGAAGAGGCCTTGGTCCAAAGAAGGCCCATCCCGATCTTCCCTTCCTTCCAAGTTAGAACACCCAGCTCTGGGGCCTCCTCATTCTGCACAGCAGAGACCTTAAGGCAGTGATTATCAGCACCATCCTTGAACAAACAGCCTCTTCCCACCACAGAATTGCATATTTTACAGCTGAGTTGGTTGGGGATCTTCACAGCTCATGGACTTAGCAGCAAAAGCAGTAACAGTCTCCAGCATAGAGGGCCCTATCATCCCTGGGAGCTACCAGATGAAGGCAGAAGCTTTCTTGGGGGAGCAACCTGAACCATCTGTTGGACCTAAATGGAAAGATTCTGATATGAAGAGTCAGACGCATGTCCTCCTTGTTTGGGAGGGACAGAACAGTCCAGGTGAGTATGCCTGTAGGTTCGGATAAGGTCTTGTGCTACATAGGAATCTGAAGAATGCACACTTGGGCCTGGGCTCATTCCATGTTTTTGATCTGCAGAGCCCTGAAACTTCATCCTCGCCAGGCAGTTCAGCCTGGATCTCACCCCACAGGGACTTCCAGAAATGGCAGGAAGAGGACTTGTCCACTTGAGATAAGCAATGTTCCATAGTCCTTCAGGGTCCATCTTAATGGATCCCAGCTCTTCTGCCCCTCCTGTATTAGACATCTAATCAAAGGCTTCTTTCTAGATGGCACCTTGGGTTTTGGCTACATTTCTTAGATGATCCTGAGGGTCTAGATAAGCTGGGGATGTGCACTTACTGGAGGTTAAGATTTCCTACTAGATTGTGAACACAACAGCTCGTCTTGCCCTTTTTTTTTTAAACCTGGTGGATGGTAGACAGTAAGTACTCAGTAAGTGTTTGCTGAGTGAAGGCATATAGACTGCCAGGCCTTGGGGGCAACTTCTGTTGAAGGTGGATCCCTTTAGAAGGCAGATCTTTGCCACCAAATCAAACTCCTTGAAACTTATATTCTGATTGTGAGTGTTTCCTATGGATGTCCGGTCTCCTGTAAGTGAATGTTTACTTGTCAAGAACAAATAGTAAAGGCCAGCTATGGATTGTGGATTCAGTTGAGCAGAGCGGCTGCCATCAGACTAGCACAATGAGGGGCCCAACAGTCCACAAGACAAAGGACTATTCCCAGTTTCCTGGTTTTCCTCCAGTCCAGTGTGGAGCTCAGAGTAGATCCTCTACCAAAATGAGGTGATGCACTCTTGACCGGAGTTTGGCAGCTGAGCTCCCAAGCAGAATGTGTGCTTTCTCAAAAGGGAAGTCAAGGTTCTTCTCCTACTACTTTTGTCTGGGCCAATGCTTCGGGTCTCCTGTAAGTCCCCAGGATGCCAAAGATAGTGTTGTGTCAGGCATCTAGCTAGTGCCAATTAGATGGCATCAGATTCTCCAAAGAAAACCCACTTGGAAAAGCCAAACTAGCTCCAGGGAAAGCAACCCAGGCATTTTGTGGACATGAGAGGAAATGGAAAAAAAAAAAAAAAGAAAGGAAGAAGGAAAAGGAAAATAAATAGGCACATGGGAGGGGAAAAAAAGAAACAAAACAAAAAGCGAAAATAAAAAATAAAAAAAGTAGGGTTTATTGACTCTCATGCATGTTAAATTAGAGGGTAAAAGACAGAGCTAGCAGTCTTTCTTTGAAGGCTGGAATGCTATTGTTGTGGTTTGGTGACTTCCGAGATAGGCAGCCATCTTGTCGTGGTCCCCTACGTCATCCAGGGATGGGCAGCACGCTAGCTTGGCAACTGCTTCCTCTCTCTCCAGCATCATCTTCTCCTTTCTTTTTTGTTTTTTTAATACCTTTTACAGATTGATTTAAACATTTTTTAAACCACATGCTTCTTTTTCTGGGCTCCAGCCAGATCTCCAGGGGAAGAGTTATTGGCAGTGGTGACGGAACTCAGAAGGGTCTGGGAGAAATTCTGGGGAGTTACCACCTCCCTCAGATTTCCCCCCACACAGGGCTGTCTCTCCCAGAGCTGTTCATGAGAATCAGTTAGGAACTGCTGCAGGCTGTTCGGATGTTTTCTGAACCCCTCCCCAGAAAGCCTAGGAGTTTATAATTGAGACACGAAATCAAGGAAAAAAGACCCAGAATCATCTTTTCCCCAAAGTCATGAGAGGAGGCCAGTAAATATATCTAGGGGACACAAGTTTCCAAACTCCACCCCACCAGTCCTTACTAGGAAGTTCTCAAGGTGCAGCACCAAGAACCCGCCCTCTTCCTTCACCTCCTCCTCCCCCTCCTGTTCTCTTGGGCCGGAGAGCCAGTGCTCTGGAAGAAGAGAGGGAAGAGGAGGAGAGAACAGTCGCTGATGCCAGCATTCTGCTGTCCGGGGTGACAGTGACACTAGACCCTCAAAGAGTGGCCTGGAGGTTGGGGTCCAGGATGGTTTCTCGATCTGGAGACTCAATGTAATTGGCAGCTTCTTGAAGTTTCAGCAGCATGGCCATCTAAAGAGGGGCAAAAGGATGGATTCATGAGAGTCGGGACTCAGGGTCCTGCCCACAGAAGGGAAACAAGGCAATCTAGATCACGGGTCTGATCCTTGGTTTGGAAGTCTGATTCTTGGGCCCAGAGAGTTTACAGGTGGCTCACTGGCTCGAGAAAAGGCAGCAAGGGTTACTTCAGCCCTGTCTGTAAGCGTGTGCATGTGACCCTCAAGAGTGTCTTGTCTGTACAAGGTGCTGTGCCGAGATGTGGGAGGGATGCCCAAACAAGGCAGCCTCTGCCTCCAAGGTGTTCATACTCAAGAGGAGACAGAAGGCCTGGACGTACCGGGTAATACTGGGAGGGATGTGCGAAATGGCCGTAAGAACATCTGTGCTTGTCCACTTCTTCCAGATAGATCATAACCAAACAGACTCAGTATTATCACGAGCCAGTCCTGCACCCCCACCCCCCGCCCCAACACACAGCCTAGTGCTTCATGTCAGGTCTAAACACTGGTGTATTCACCTCCTTCCTCCTGCACTCTTTACCTCTCTTCCGCTCCCATGCTTCTTCAAGACTGTGACCCTCCATTTCAGCCAAGTACACCTGGCTGGTTCTCTACTGAATCTGCTCTTCACTGTTCTATTTACATGATTGTTAACAGTCTTCCAATTTAATGGCTTTTTTTTTTTTAACACAGGTAACACCTGTTTATTTATTTATTTTTAAAGATTTTATTTATTTATTTGACAGAGAGAGAGAGATCACAAGTAGGCAGAGAGGCAGGCAGAGGGAGAGGGGGAAGCAGGCTCCCCGCTGAGCAGAGAGCCCGATGTGGGGCTCGATCCCAGGACCCTGAGATCATGATCTGTGCCCAAGGCAGACGCTTAACCGACTGAGCCACCCAGGTGCCCCAGTAACACCTGTTTTTAACAAATCAAAATTCAAGTTAAAATGTATTATGACTAAAGTGGAAGAATTTCTTACTTGCAACGTAAAACTGCAAGGTCACAGGAGTGGTGCACGTTAAATTTTTTTTTTAATTTTATTTATTTATTTGACACAGAGAGAGAGAGAGATCACAAGTAGGCAGAGAGGCAGGCAGAGAGAGAGGGGGAAGCAGGCTCCCTGCTGAGCAGAGAGCCTGATATGGGCCTCGATCCCAGGACCCTGAGATCATGACCTGAGCCGAAGGCAGAGGCTTTAACCCACTGAGCCACCCAGGCGCCCTGCACGTTAAATTTTAATACAAACTGCAATGGCTTTG
Organism: Ailurus styani; assembly: GCA_002007465.1. NCBI lineage: Eukaryota > Metazoa > Chordata > Mammalia > Carnivora > Ailuridae > Ailurus > Ailurus styani. Next base: position 4,699,564 of record LNAC01000043.1, read on the forward strand.
CTAACGAACACTCCCATCAGCCTAGTATGAAGTCTGTGCTTTCAGACACACTATTTCTGCCAATGTGAAATGGTTTTCTCCTTGTTTTGATGTTGCATTTCCACAGTTATTAGGGAAGTTAGGGATTTTTTATATTTTTATTGGCTATTTGCCTTCCTCTAGTCAAATGCCTATTCATATCCTTTGTCCATTCTTCCAATTGGAAATTTTATGGGAAGTTTTATATATTCTAGGTACCAATCTTCTTTTGGTTACAAGCCTTGCAAATATTTGCCCCCAGTTGGTTCAGACTACTTTTTTGTGGACAGGAGAGGAAATGGAAAAAAAAAAAGAAAGAAAGAAAGGAAAGAAAGGAAAGAAAGAAAAAGAAAGAAAGAAAGAAAGAAAGGAAGAAAGAAAGAAAAAGAAGGAAAAGGAAAATAAATAGGCAGATGGGAGGGGAAAAGAAAACAAAAAGCGGAAATAGAAAATAAAAAAAGCCTCAGACTACTTTTCACAGTGGTTCATGAAATCCACTGAACTGAGGCAATCCTCAGGATAATACCAAAGTACAGGGAGAGGTAGAGATAGAGTGTACATGTGACCCACTGCTCTCTTTTTTGGTTTATAGTCCTACCTGGGATCTGCCTGAGACTTGGATCTTTACTAGAATACATCTTGCTAGCATGCATTATTATTTAGCTTAAGCTAGGTTGTAGGCATATGAGCTTTATAACCCAGGATTCTGACTGTTGAGCTCCTCCTCACTGACCTCATTCTAGTCCAAGCCTTGCTGATACAATTGAGCCTCCATCAGGGTATGCATGAAAAGTTCAATTCCAGGGGCGCCTGGGTGGCTCAATCAGTTGAGCATCTGACCCTTGATTTTGGCTCAGGTCATGATCTTGGGATCATGGGATCAAGCCCTGCACCGGGCTCTGTGCGTAATGTGGAGTCTACTTGTCCTTCTCCCTTTGCTCCTTCCCCAGCTCATGCGTGCATGTGCTCGCTCTCTCACATAAATAAATAAAATCTTAAGAAAAAAAGTTCACTTCCATAATACTCTTACTTTCACGTTAGAATGGCTTCTACTCACCAGAGGGTCTGAGTCCAGAGAACTTGGGGTGCTGTCTTTGACTGTCCTATCCTCAGGAGGTGAGGCAATGCTGTGAGGGCCCACGGTGGGAGGGGGCAGGTGGTACAGCTTTGACTGGTCTTGTTGGGCTGATGGCCAGGGAAGAGTGTCCCGGACCCACTCCACTGGGTCCTCCCAAGCGGCTTTCTGTCCATGGACCTGGATAGAAGGGGAAATGTGGTTACTGGCAGAGGGATCCATGGAAAGAGACTTGCTCATAGTGTCTCCTGATGGCCATATGCATTTCGTCCAATGGAAAGCCCTGAGACTCCAATCCCCATGAGCTGAGACTCAACTCTTTTGAGTTTCCTCACAAAAGAAGTAAGTTGGTGTAAATAGGTAAAATTATTCTGGAGAATAATTTGGCAGACTGTGTTAAAAACTTGACATGTACATGGGGTGCCTGAGTGGCTCGGTCGGTTAAGTGTCAGACTCTTGATTTTGGCTCAGGTCATGATCTCCACATATTTCATGTCTTTAAAACAGCCCAGTGATTTAGGGAGAACAGATTTTATTATCTCCTTTCTTATATATAAGGATGCTAAAAAAAGATTATGTAACTTGGTCAAAATAACATTTTTTTTAAAGATTTTATTTATTTATTTGACAGAGAGAGATTACAAGTAGGCAGAGAGAGAGGAGGAAGCAGGCTCCCTGCTGAGCAGAGAGCCCGATGCGGGCCTTGATCCCAGGACCCTGAGATCATGACCTGAGCCAAAGGCAGAGGCTTTAACCCACTGAGCCACCCAGGCGCCCCAAAATAACATTTTTATTAGTAGTTAATAATTAGCTAAAGCTGTAAGAGGGTTTTACTTAATTCTTAGCTTGATGATTTCTCTTTATTTATTTATTTATTTATTTATTTAAAGATTTTATTTATTTATTTGACACAGAGAGATTACAAGTAGGCAGAGAGGCAGGCAGAGAGACAGGGAGAGGAGGAAGCAGGCTCCCTGCTGAGCAGAGAGCCCGATGCGGGCCTCAATCCCAGGACGCTGAGATCATGACCTGAGCCGAAAGCAGAGGCTTTAACCCACTGAGCCACCCAGGCGCCCTATTTTTTTTTTTTAAAGATTTTATTTACTTATTGGACAGAGAGAGAGATTACAAGTAGGCAGAGAGGCAGGCAGAGAGAGAGAGGAGGATGCAGGCTCCGTGCTGAGCAGGGAGCCCGATGCGGGGCTAGATCCCAGGACCCTGAGATCATGACCTGAGCCAAAGGCAGAGGCTTTAACCCACTGAGCCACCCAGGCACCCCCTTGATGATTTTTCTATCAGCTCTGATCCTTAAGAGGGAGGACTGAGTTTGGCACAGAACCAGAAGGCTCAGGACTGGAGACAGGCCCTAGAGACCTTGGTCCTGTAGCCATTTGCTGAATGGTGGCTGGACACCAGGCCTTATTCTACCTCTTAGTGAAAGACCCTGACAAGTCTTAGTAGCCTCATGTCTAACACTGAAGAGATGTTTCTGCTTTGTTAGGTGGAACAGCCTGACCTTGGGGACTGATAGAGTCAGAGGGTAGGGCTCACCTTGATCCCGTCCTTCGCTCCTTCCTGTAGGTAGGGAATGATAGAATTGTTCCACAGGTCAATGAACCAGGTCCGGAAGTCCTCAATGCCAATGGGACAGGACAGAAAGAAGCAAGGGCCTACAGAAAAGGACGAGGCCAGTAAGATGGCTGAGCACCCAGCTCTCCCCAGTTATCTGTCTCTTTTACTCCTTAATACCAGGCAGAGGGGTCTGATAACCAAATGAGTAAAGGAAATTTAGAGTGGGGCTGTCCTGAGACAGTTGTCAAGGCCGGTGGGAGTGGCCACCTGGCTGCCAGTCTCATCAACAATGCTTCTTCACAAGGTGGAAGTGAGGTGAGATAGTGAGGGGAAATTTTCCTATTCCCTCCTCAACACTTTCTTTCCTTTTCCTCATTAATTGTGGGAGAAATGAGGGAGCGGGGTTAGCTTTCTGATGATTTTACCCAAATCATGGTGCTAACTGTGAGGGGAATGCTTGGTAAGTAATTAAGCAGTCCTGGGTCTGAAGCCATGAGGTTTGCCACTCCTTTACATACTGAAGACTCCAGAAAGAAATGGAAACATCCCACTGGGTGGCAAAGTAGGAAAGGGAAGCCACTTTCTGACCCCAAGAGGGAAGCTGAACCCCAGTACCGATGAGGAAGTCTGAGGTGCTGTGCTTCTCAAGGAAGGTGTGGAGATGGTACCACAGCTTGGGCACCCAGTCGAGCACCCGAAGCAGCTCTTCCTTGTTGGCATTGATGTCGCTGTCTGACTCTACCAGCTTCCTCCTCAGGTAACGAACCAAGAAGCCATTGGCTGGCTCCACGTTGTTGGAGAAGGTCAGCATCCTGCAGCCAAGAGTGGGGAGAGGGGTTAGGTGGCCATTTGGACGTTGTCAGCATCCATCCCTTGCCAGTCTGTCCCTCCTCCTGCCTGCCTCCCACTAATGCCCACTGGGTTTCTTCTCAAGTAACAGTGGAGTTGACTGAACTCAGGGCAGCAGCCCTGGGCAGGCAGAGCTGATTCTCAAACCAGTGACCTTCCTCAGATAACCATCAGACCTCACTGACCCGAATGAGGGGGGGTGTGTGGGCAGAGAACGCTAGTAACAGCATCTGAGATGCAGCTCTGTTAGTTTTGTAGTTCTTTCCTCTTCTTGAGTGTTCTCAAGAACCCCTACTCTCTCTTCCCAGCCCAGAGGCCCTGCCTAGTTTTCCTTCCTGCTGCTATCTACTGTCCCTCTGGCTGGATCCTGGGATTTAACTAGTTTACAGAACCTTAGGTAGGGTTGGAAGCTTTATCCAGGGTCCCAGTTCTTACCTGAAGCTCAAGTGCAAGCCATGATTAGGTGTCATTTTTACAGGCTGGTTGGTGGTACCTATGATATAAGGACTGTGGGAAGAAGGAGGAAAAAGTTGTGCTTAGACTCAACACTTGCTTTCCGCCACGTACACCCAATGGAAAGCTCATGGGTTGGCCTGGGCCGGGCTCTCTTTCTTTCCACTGCAGTGAGTTGGGTCCTGACTCCAGCTTACCATTTGTGGTACTTGCAGGTGAGAGCCCCGTTGACCAGCTCACTGATGGAGCCTGCTTCACTCAGGTCATCCAGCAGGATCACCAGTGGGACATCCCCAATTCCTGTTTCCCGGTCTATCTGGTTGGCCAGGTTGGAGAGATACAGTTGCAGATCCTGAAACAAAAGAAGGAAGTGCGTTAGCACTCAGGAGCAGTGAGCACGTAGATCAGCCTTGGGAGGAAGGGTTGTGGAGAGGGTATGCGAGTTCTGGATTCCCCCGGAGCCTTTGGTCCCTGTTTGATGCATCTGAACATTCGACTGTAGAACCAGACTACTGCGGACTGATAAACAGTGGTCCCAAAGGCTCTAAGGCAACCTTTTTTTTCTCCCCAAGATTTTATTTATTTATTTGAGAGAGAGAGGGCACAAGCAGGTGGAGGGAAAGAGGGAGAGGTAGAAGCAGAATCCCCACTGAGCGGGGAACCCCATGCAGAGCTGGATCCCAGGACTCTGGGATCATGACCTGAGCTGCAGGCAGGTGCTTAACCAAGGTGCCTGAGCCACCCAGGTGCCCCTAAGGCAACTGTCTGAAGCAGCAGCTCCCAAATCCCTGAAGGATGGGGACCATATCCTATTTCCTAAAGGGATTTTCACAGGACTGGTACCATGAACCACTCCAATGAATGAGCCTCCCTCTGCTGGGGCAACCCCAGAGTGTTAGGGTGTGCTTGAGAGACATCCAGATTTGGCAGGGGACCGCAGAATGTGTCACATGTAATTCTGAGTTCTTCTCCCCAGAAAGCCCAAAGTCAGAGTAATACTGAAAAGAAAGGTAGCGGGAAGGAAATAAACAAAGGGATTTTCAGGGTCAGCAGAAAGTGAGGTGCAAATGAGGACGTCGTTCAGTCAATGATCAGCAAAAGGGAAAGGCATATACCAGAGGCAAGGGGAAGCGTGAGAAAGAAGGGAAGGGAGAAGTCTGGAAAGAAACAGGGGGCAGAAGAGGGACTGGAAAAGGGGAATGCAATGGGGAGGGGAGGAAAGGGAACAGATGGGGCAATAAGGGCCTGGGGAAGGCCTTGGGGGAGCTGAGGCCTGAGCAAGGGCTGGCGGGGGTGTCAGGAGGCAGCCACCTTGCAAGACTGCTGGTGCATGTTGAAGGTGCTGACGATGCCCTCGGTGACCTCACGGCCGGAGCGCTCCACCAAGTACTCGGCCAGCCGGTTGGTCAGGTAGGTCTTGCCTGTGCCGCTGGGGCCCGAGAGGACGAGGCGCCGGTGCTTGAGCAGAAGGCTTATGTAGTGCTGCATCATCGGCTTGGGGACCAGTGTCTCGAACACCAGGCTGTCGACGCACTTCTCCTTCAGACCTGAACCCCCAGCCCCAGAGAGCGTGAGCCACGACCGGGGCCCTGAGCATGGCAAGGGCCCTGAAGGGCACATCTTCCTCCACCTAGGAGCCCACTGGAAGAACTCAGGGCCACGTGCCCCGTGGTTCCATAGGAATCCGCTAACCCCTAGTTTTGAAAACATAGATGTTTAGGGACGCATGTGGAGTTACAGGTGTGTGGGTGAGTAACCCAGTTGTGAGACACCCGGGCTTTCTAGAAATTTCCCCTGGGAATGAAATGGCCCTGGGAACAAAAGTTAGGACTGGGTCTTACTCATCTTTTTACATCTCACGTTACTTAAGTATAGTGAGCAGCATGTCGTTGCTTCTCAGTCAGTCCTTGTTGAATGAATGCGGGTGGACTCTGATGTTCCTCTCCCTCCCTCACCCCGTATCGCTGCACCCCGAGAGACAAAGACTGACCTTTGAGGGAGACTGATATGTTGTTGACACCTCGGCGGCAGGGAGGCATCGCTGGGGGCTCCGCATCCAACACTCGCTTCACGTGGCTGATGCTATACCCATGGATAGACTCGGTGCTCAGTCCCAGGGTGGAGGCTGGGTCCATCTTAGAAATGTAGTCCTGACAGAAGAGGAAAAAAAAAAAAAAGGATAGAGAGGAACACCAAGGTGATGCAAACCCAGAGGTACAAGCCACAGATTTCAGAGGGAACAGAAGTCGATGGAGAAACGGAAGAACCTATGTTTTTCCTACTTAGCATTTCTCCATGAAGCATCAAAGGTCCCCAAGATCCCAATGCCTGGAAGGCCCCATACCCCTTGAGATGATGAACCACCTTTGGGAGTACATGTATCTCTTTACCTTGAACACTTGGAAAACAGCTTCATCCAGCATCTTCCAGTCCACTTTCCCACTGACCTTGCTACATCCCAGGAAGAATTCCTGCTGCTTCAGGTCCTATATGGCCAGGCAGAAAGAAGTGTGTGAGCCTTGGTGCAGTCCCTCCAAGAAAGGGGGTTGGTCCTAAAAGGCTTTGGCAGTGGGATATTCTGGTTTTGGGGGTAATCAGAGCCTAGATGTTCTGGGATAAAAATAATAGAGTCGCCAGGCCTCCCTGAAGTTCCTTACCCCTTTGATGATGTGCTGGGGGGGCATCCGCACCACCACCCGAAGGGTCACTTCCTCCTTTGGACCACAGGTGCTGATGCCATCCATGGGTGACAGGTCTGTCAGCAGTGAAAACAACTGTTGGCTTTAGGGGCACCCACGGGCTTTCCTAAACCTTCCAGTCATCATCCCTTCCGAATGACTATTGACTACTAAGAGGAAACCAAAACTCCAAAACCTAAGAGCCATTAGGGTTGAAGGACCAGAACAATCCAGTGGCTTGTGACACTGGGGAGCGCTTGGTTTAGGTGCTGTTAACCTCCGTGACCCGAGAGGAGTGCCCCCAGAGCGAGCGGAATGGTGTACCAGGGGCCCAAACCCTCTTCCTCCTGCCAGCCTTAGAGATTCTTCTCCCAAACAGGTACCTGTGTCGGTGAGACTTGGGCTGGAGGAATGGGTGAGGGCAAGGCCCAGGGAGCGGCGAGGGGAGGCTAACGCAGAAGATCCGGGGACCTGCCCTGGAGTGGAGCCCGAGGAGGGGCCTGGGGCGACCTTCAGCCGGTCGTTCTCGGCTTTCAGCAGGTCCACCTCCAGCTGCGGCGAGAACAGACGGGGCGGGGCCGCAGAGTTGGACGGACCTCACGGCTCGGTCTTCCCTCTGCTCAGCTCTCCGCCCAGGTACCCACCTGCATATTGTGCATCGTCTCCCGAAGTTGGTCCAGCTGGTGGGCAGAGTTGAGGGCTTCCAAGCGGATGTCCGTAAGCTTCATCTCTTTCTCCCATAGCTCGGAGCGCAGCTCTGATACCTCTTTCTTCTCCGGTTCCTCCTCCTCGTTGCCATGGAACAGCCTAGTGTGGGGCACTGGGTGAGCAGGACCCCTGGAATAAAGTGAGAGTGAAGCCAGGCCGTGTGGAGCAGCTCTAGAGTTCCGAGGGGACACGGGGACCCTTGGCCACTAGCCTCAGAGATAATCTCTGAGGGAGGGAGGGAAGGTCTCAGACATTCCAGGAGAGACCTAGAGCATGGTGCTATTTGTCCAGGGCCAAACAATGGGCTTAACTGCCACCTCCAGCCAGCGGTGTACTACTAGTCCTGGGCTGGGTGGCTGGCAGGCAGCACTTACTCGGTGACATCTATGCCCACAGAGGAGGAGTTGGAGGACTTGATGGAGGGCGAAGCGGTCTCTGTGGAGCCGTGCTGTAGTTTAGGGGATGACGGGGCGGAGGAGTCTGGTGTGGCGATCTCCTCAATGTCAGAGTATGAAGAAGCAGACTTGGGTCCCTTTTTTATGCTGAAGGCTTTGTTGAAGGAACTTCGAAGCTAGAAAAAAGCAGATCCAGGTAGAGAGACATCAGGGCTCTGCTCTGGAGACTGGGGGAGAACTGGTCTGGGACTTCTGAGGCAGAGAGGTGTGCGGGCAGGGTATTTGCTTGCTGTCATTAAGCCTCCTCCTTAAGGCTTCACTTGATTCATGGAATATGGACAGAAGAGTTGCCTAGAAATCAGGGCTGAGAGGAAGTGAACTGTTCTGGCCTGCCAGTGTTGTGGGCTATGGGAACTTCTTGGGTCTGCTCTGTCCCCCGGGGGAACTATGCCCCTGAGGGGACAGAGAGAAGCCCCCAGAGGTCATAGGGTGGCCAATATCTCAATGATCCAATCCCACCTTCTCCAGCAGACCAATGACTGCTCAGTCTATAGAGCCTTGCTCACTTTGGGTCTCAGGATCCACCCCGACCATGGCTTATCAGATCAGAATCCATTTACCTATTTACCTATTAACCAGAAACTGGCAATCTGATTCTGTGGAAATCAACGGAAGAGAGTGGTATCAAGTTTCTTTTAGTGTCTCCTGTGCCCAGCATATTCCAGAATGGTGAAAACAATCAGATACAAGTGCTTTCTCCTGTTCCCACTCAAATGTCCTAAAATAAGGAATATTTCCCAGCATCTCCTCCAAAGACTTGGGAGGCTATAATGCGGCCATAGGTTGTTTGACCTTAGGTGTTGATGAGCTCGGGTGTTAGGGCTGTGAGGTAGAGATGCAAACCAGGGTCCTGGCCTGGCCATTCGCATGCATCATGTAGCATGCACACACACACAGGGACACGGATATGGAATGGCAGCAAGAGACAGAGAGTAAAGGAGGGGTCGAAGGCTGAAGGCGACAAAAGCAAACCAGATCTTTGGGACAGTGAGAGAAAAGAAAGGAAAATTTGAGGGTACTCTTTCCAAGTGTCTCTTCTGGAACACAGGAAGGCTGTTAGGTAAATGAGGAGGGCTGATGGTGCTGTGTGTTGGGGTGTCGACCACACAGGACATCAAGGAGGACCAATATGGCTGCGATGGGGACAGGAGAGAGAGAGCGTGTGTGCACGTGTGCGTAAGTGTGTGTGCACAAAAAGAGATCCTATGACCACAATCTGCCCGACGCACACATCCTGTAAGATCACGAAGACCCTGAGTGAGAGGGAGTAGTATTCTGACTGTTGTTCAGAGTTCCCAAGGCATAGCTGTTGGTAGATGTTCGTTGGTGTTATGTGTTGAAGGATTCCCTGAGTTCGGGTAACAGTGAATCAAGCAAAATGAAACAGACTCTTTACTGAGGGACATCTCAGAACGTTCCTGTGTGGTCATGCACTGTAGAAATGCAGGGCTTCTCAGATTTGATGATGGCATCCCTGTTTTAAGGAGCACTATCTTGGACTTGTGTCCAACACACACTGGGAAACGCCAACCTATAGAATCAAGTTTAAATAATTACCCTGCCATTTCAGGCCCTTCCTTTCTGCGCCCTGCCCTCCTTAGTGCTCCAGCTACACTGATTTCGTCCCTGCAGAAACCATCTCCACACACTCTCCTAGCACAGGCCCATCTCAGTTTAGCTTTCATTCTCCTTTGTGGTGTCTCCCTGGCCTCCTGTACTTAGTTTCATCTACAAGCCCCTCTAGCACTCACTGGCTGGATTAGGCATTTTGGCACCACTGGATTGTTATCAATCTCACATGTACGATATTAGTTTTTGTCTCCCCAGCAATTCTGCAGGCTTCTGGATGGTTCCGATTACAGACTCCACTTTTCACATCCTTCGTAACACCTGTGCAATGCTGGGCTAGATGAGTGGACCTCAGATGTCTGGTTTGTAATGGAAACTCGGGGTTCCCTTTCTGCTTGTCTGAGACTCGACTCTAACCCCTGAAATGTCTTTGGAAACTCCATGGATGCTCAGAGGGCTTCAGGTTTTGGGGTGGTTTCAGGGTGCCCTGGATTGGATCATATCCTCTTCTATTTCTGGTTCGTCTCCCTAGAGACTAAATCTTCCGGCAAGACCCAAACTGAACTGGCCTTTGGGAACTGTGGTCGAAATAATGTTCATGCAGTGATTCTCTTCCATTTTGGGCTTCTAGGGTTTGAAGGAACAACAACAACAAAAAAATCAGAAAGCTCATTCTCTGGATAGGAGGAACTCCAACTGACTGCTTTTATAACAGGCTGATTTTGTAACAAGGGGAAGATAGAAGGGAATAGATCAGGATTTTGTTTAACTTTTCCATTTGGCCCCCAACCAGACCACTCCTCTGTCCTCATGTGGGGGCAGCCGTGGATGGACCATGCAGTGGAGTGAGTTAGGGACTCTGAGGTGGTTGTTACGGTTAGTTTTATGAGTGGCCACTCTTTCTTTAGGGGGAGGGAGTTGCTCTGGAAATGGGGAAGGTATGGCAAAAGGAAAGAGAAAACAAGGAGAGAGGAACTGGGTCTCTTACCTCATAGACCTGGAAAAAAATAGGGATTTGAAGTCAGCATTTTGAAGGGAAAAAAAAAGAAGCAACACTTAATCACTCATTTCACACAGCTGGGACCCATCTGGGCTATACAAAGGTTTGGGGGCCAGTCCTATTGAACTGGGGCCAGAGGACCAAGAAGTCTCCATTTCGGGATCCTCTCCTTACCACAGGCAGCACAGGAGCTAAAAGTGTTTTAGATCTGCCTGTGGAGCTTCAGAAGGGTCATCCAAAGTCAGGTTAGGGCTATCAGGATCCAGCCGGTCGGGGAGGGCGGGGGGTGTTCCCTCTGCACTAGCCAACGCTAATATAATGGTTCATTTCAAAGTAATATGGAAAGTTCTGTAAATACCTTTCCAAAAAAATCCAAGAAACGACTGCAGGAGCATCTAGAATGAATGGTTTTGTTCAGAAAAATCTTCTCTCCACAGTATAGAAGGGAATGGGGGTGGGTGGGTAAGGGGCTTGATAGGACGTTCCCTTCTGGATATTTCTTTCTGTTGCCAAATACATTTGACCTAATCAAAGGCATGGGAAGCCCAAGGAAAACGGGTGTGCACAGGGTGGGAGGCACGGCCTTGGTACACGTGGGGCAGGATGGGGATAACAGGAGAGTTTAGCAGACCTTGCTCTGAGCTGATGCCTGGGGCTTCTTATTCACCCCAAGGCACCCTATCTTGGTTAATTCTGGAAGGAGCTGATCCCTATGCTGAGGTGGAGGTGACCCATCTTGGCTCTGCATAGTTCCTGCCCCCGAAACTTGGACCTACCCAGCTCTTTTTTTTCTTCTTTTTTGCATCAGCATCCTTGCTGCTGCCAATGCTGGAATGGCTGGTGATGCTGTTGAGGCTTGAGATGCTGTCTGAGGAGTTCTGTCTCTTGATCCGGAGTTCTAGGGGTCAAGTACAAGTGGGAAGAACACACACAGGGTAGATTTAAAGAAGACGGACTTAGGGCAAGTGTAGCTGCAGAAGGTGCAGCAGAAGGGGATCAACAACTCTTCTGTCCACATTATTCATTTTTTGGATCATTCTTTCAACATTTATTGAGGGCCAATCACGTTTCAACATAAAAAAAAATGGTAATGGTAAAAAATGAGTAAGAAATGATCCCTGTTCTCAAGAAGCTTCCAGTCTAGTAGGATAAACAGCAGTACACAAACTAATGAACTCAGCCTGAATAGGTCTGAGAAGGATTTAATGAGCGCTGGTCCTCGATACTTTGATGGAGACATCAACCTACCATTTTTTTTTTTAAAGTAAACTCTACTCCCAGTGTGGGACTTGAACTCACCACCCTGAGATTAAGAGCTGCACACTCCACCAACTGAGCCAGGCAGGCACCCCTCAACCTACCATTTTTCATGATTTCCCCCAGCAATACTTGGCTGCCTGGTGCTGCAAGGCCAAGTATAACTAGCCATGTGTCCTGCATTTAACCTGAGTGAGCTTTTGTTGTCTCATCTGACAGGTAGAAAATCTTTTTAGCATTCTAAGAAGGTTTGGAATGGCACAAAAGATGATCCACTTTTCCACCACAGGGAAGGAAAGAATAAATCTGGGAGGAGATGTTTCAATCTTATTTATTTATTTATATATTTTAAAAAAGATTTTATTTATTTATTTGACAGAGAGAGGGATTATAAGTAGGCAGAGAGGCAGGCAGAGAGAGAGGAGAGAGGAGGAAGCAGGCTCCCTGCTGAGCAGAGAGCCCGATGTGGGCCTCTATCCCAGGACTCTGGGATCATGACCTGAGCTGAAGGCAGAGGCTTTAACCCACTGAGCCACCCAGGCACCCAGAGATGTTTCAGTCTTGAAAGAACAGATAGGAACACTGGAAAAACGATCTGAGCTAAAGAAAAAGTACATGCAAAGGCCCTGTGCAGGGCTCCGGCTTTGCTTTGGGGACCCTCATGCAGACTGGAATTGAAGCAGTACAGGGAGCACCGTGTAAGAGGTGAGGGTGAGGGTGGAGCATAGGCTCAGGCCAGATCAGGAGAGCCCCGAATGCCTTTTAAAGGAAATCTGCCGGGCGCCTGGGTGGCTCAGTGGGTTAAAGCCTCTGCCTTCGGCTCAGGTCATGATCCTAGGGTCCTGGGATCCAGGCCCACATCGGGCTCTCTGCTCAGCAGGGAGCCTGCTTC
>LNAC01000043.1:4712282-4733398 GCA_002007465.1 Ailurus styani
TTTTTTTTTTTTTTTTTTTTTTTTTTTAAGAGAGAGATAGAGCAAGAGGAAGCGGTGCGGGGAAGGGCACAGGGAGAAAGAGAAAATCCTCAGGCAGGATCCCCACTGGGTGCAGAGCCCAACTCAGGACTCGATCCCAGGACCCTGAGATCATGACGTGAGCCGAAATCAAGAGTTGGATGCTTAACTGAGTGAGCCAACCCAGGTGCCCCAAGATATAATCAGATTTTTAAAAGCTTTTTAGTTTGAAATAATTACAGGTTCACATGAAGTTACAAAGAAATGTACAAGGAGGCCCTATGTACGTTTCGGCTAGTCTCCTCCAAAGTTAGCATCTTGCCTCATCATAGGACAGTCAGAAGATTGGTTTTTTCATAGTGCTTCCTATGTTAACATGGAGAAAGAGGAAGTGGAGGGAAACCAGATTAGAGGTAGGAGGCTAGTTAGGTGGCTGTTTCCAATTGTCCTCCTGGAAACAAGAGCTGTTCAGTGAAGATGTGGGTAGTTCCTGGTTATTTTCTCATTCTCTCTATGACCAAAAAGGCATTGTTAAACTCTAATCTTCCTTTCATATTGCTGGGAAAACAAGATCCTAGGATCTACCAAATCTCACAAAGCACATGGAAAACGCTTTGTTCAAAGATTATCAAACCAAGTTTATAACACTTCAGAGTACTTCCAGTTATTTTAAAGGTGTGGAAAACTCTCAAGAGAACATGCTGACTTGAAGTAAGGAAATTTCCATTCGTATAAAAATGGATATATATATTCCTATGGATATATATGTGTGTGTGTGTGTATATATATATATGTATATATATAAATTATATATTTGTAATGCAGAAAATTATTTCTGGNATATATATATTCCTATGGATATATATGTGTGTGTGTGTATATATATATATGTATATATATAAATTATATATTTGTAATGCAGAAAATTATTTCTGGAAAGATTCACAAGAAACTATTAATAGTAGTTATTTCTGGAGTGAGATTTGGAGGGGGTGGTTCAGGGAGAGGGATTTTATATTTTACTAATACTCTTTTGTGTAGTTTACATAGGTGCTGACATGCTGTCACTGTAAAGGGCTGGACAGTAAATATTTTAGGCTTTGCAGCCATATGGTCTCTGTTATACCTAGTTAGCAATGCTGTTGTTGCATTAAAGCAGCCATAGACAATATGTAAATAATGAGTGTGGCTGTGTTCTAGTAAAACTTTATTTAAAAAACAGGTGGTGAGGGCCACTTGGATGGCTCAGTCTGGTTAAGCTTCTGACTCTTGATTTCAGCTCAGGTCATGATCTCAGGGTCGTGAGATCCAGCACTGCGTCTGGCTCTTAGCTCAGCACAGAGTCTGCTTGAGATTTTCTCTCTACCTCTGCCCCTCCCCCACCTCAATCGCGCGCTCTCTCTCTCTCTCTCAAATAAATTCACAAATCTTTAAAAAACAAAACAAACCAGGTGGTGAGGCAGATTTAGCCAATGGCCCATGGCTTGCTAACCCCTAATTCACATTTTCCCCCAGAATATGTATTGCCTTTATGCTAAAAGTAAATTTAACTTAAAAATATGGTATATAGTACTTTTAGAAGCAAAGGATGTTCTAGAATCAAATAATCTTCAAAACTCTTTTGTGCATTTTTAATTTTGTGCCACATACATTTATCACCTTTTCACAAATAAGGGTAGGTATCATTGCCCTGAGCATTAGCTTGTTGAATGGTCCTAGAAATCTCCTAAGTTGAATCCAGGTCACCCTGAACTGAGGAAAACATGCAAACTCATCGCAAAAGACAGAATTCATTTATTCACTTAAAAAATCCATATCTGAAGAGTAAGTTGCACTTGGGAAACCAGAAATAGCTTAATATTCCAGATTTATCACTTATGAGCTGTGTTTGTCCAAGTGACTTATTTTCTCTGATCTTATTCTCAGCTATAAAATATACTTTATAGGGCTGTTACCTGGAATAAATGAACCAATACAAGTATAATCCTTAGAAAAATACCTAGCACATGCCAAGTGCTCCATAAGTAAGGTTTTTACTAGTGCTATAGTTGGGATACAGAGAGCAAGAGGAGAGGGGATGGAAGAGGAAGCTAGAGAGAAATGTTTGTTTTGGATCAGGAAGAGGACAGTACGCCATACTAACGGGTTTGGAGCATAGTGTCTTTCCCTTTCACTTGTTTTTCTGAAATGTTTCAAACACACAGAAATTCTTAAAAGCATAGTAAATGAACACCCATATGCCCCCTCCACCTAATTTAACAGTTGTCAATATTTTGTTATATTTACACTTTTGTGTGCTCTTTCTTCGTCCACATACAAGCAAATGCACACACACATGCAAGTACACATATGTACAGATATTTTCTTGAGTAATTTGAAGATTTTTTATTTATTTATTTCACAGAGGGAGAGAGATCACAAGGAGGCAGAGAGGCAGGCAGAGAGAGAGAGGGGGAAGCAGGCTCCCCGCTGAGCAGGGAGCCCGACGCGGGCCTCGATCCCAGGACCCTGAGATCATGACCTGAGCCGAAAGCAGAGGCTTTAACCCCCTGAGCCACCCAGGCGCCCTNAAAGAAGTACAGACAACATGACACTTTGCTACTAAATCCTTCAGGACGCATCTTCTAAGAATAAGGACATTATCTCACAACATCATTATCACACCTAAAAAATTAACAGTTAATTCTTTTAAATTAATATCTAGTCCATTCTCAAGTTCGAATGATTTCTGATCTCAACTGATATGATTGGATTATGCTGGGGGGGTGCATGAAGGAAGGACTATAGCAATGCAAGACTAGTGAGGAAATTATTGTAATAATCTAGAAGAAGTGTGACGAAAACTAGAGCCAGGGTAATGACAAGACAGAGGAGTGAATTGAGTATCTATCTATCTGCATGAATTATATATGTAACTCAATGGCTTTATATGGCAAACCAGTGAGACATAAAAGATGACTCTTATATTAGTGGTTTGGGTGACCAGGCAGATGATAATACCTGAAATGGGCCAAAGTGCAGAACGGCAAGTGTTGATTTGTGTATTTGTAAAGGAGGTGGAGGGAATGCCTTTTAAGCGTGGACCTGTTGAATTAGGGACACCTATCAGGTGATCTAAGTGCGAATGTCCAAAAGTATTTGGAAAAAGAGGTACAGAATTCAGGAAGGGGATACATATTAAGAGGACACAGATACACATTAAGAGGAGGTTGTAGAACTTATTGAGCTAATAAATAAACTCAGCACGTTTGCAGAATACAAGATCAATATATAAAAAAATCTATTGTATTTCTATATACCAGTAATGAATAATCTGAAAAGGAAATTAAGAAAAACAGCTCTATTTACAATAGTATCAAAAACAAATTTAACAAAAGAAATGCAAGACTTATATACTGAAAACAGCAGAGTACCACTGAAAGAAATGAAAGAATAAATAAATGGAAAGGCATGCCGCTCTTTGCCTTCTATCTTAAAAAAGACCTCAACCCAGGGGTGCCTGAGTGGCTCAGTCAGTTACGCGCCTGACTTTTGATTTTGGCTCAGGTCATGATCTCAAGGCTGTGGGATCAAGCCCCATGTTGGGCTCCGGGCTGAACGTGAAACCTGCTTAAGATTCTCTCTCTCCCTCTCCCACTGCCCCTCTCCTTGTCTCTGTCTCTCTCTCTCACTCTCCAAAAAACAAACACAAAAGCTGTGGCTGGAGCTCTGGGAGCCCAGTTCCTGAAGACGGAGTGGAAAGAAGGAATGGATTCTGTGAAGGAGTCGGAGGCGGTAGGACGAGGCCAAGACGGGAATGATGACTCAGAAGCTATGGGGAGAATTTAAGGAAGAAAGGAGAACTTAACAGGGCCAAATCTGTGAAATCTTGGGATATTGCCTGTGTGTGTGTGTGCATGTGTGTGTGAGTGTGTGTGTGTAGGAGAGGTTATTTTGAGCCCCTACCAAATGCCTGGTACCATGGTGAATGCTCGCGTAGGTCTCCTGATTTGACTCCACAAACTTCTGGTTAGGTATTATGTCTATTTCACATAAGTCAAGTAAAATAAGTACTAACAATTATTAGTTATGTTTTGGAAAAGTGGGGGTCCCTGGTGATTTCAGTGAAAGCAGTTTTGCTAGGGTAATAGTAATGGAAGCAAATTATGGTGGGTTTGGGGGGGTAAGGGAAGTGGAGGGTAAGTTTGTGAAGGAAGAAAAGAGATAAGATTATAATTAGAAAGGATAGAGTGGAAGGGCGCCTGGGTGGCTCAGTCTGCTAAACATCTGCCTTCGGCTCAGGTCATGATCCTAGAATCCTAGGATCGAGTCCTACATTGGCCTCCCTGCCCTCAGCCTCTGCCTTGCTCTCTCTCTGCCTCTCATGAATAAATAAATAAAATCTTAAAAATAAAAAGGATGCAGTGATACATCTTTCATCTTCTTTAAAGATAAAAGAGCCTTTAGCAGCATTATAAGGAGAAGGGAAGGAATGAATGGAGAGTAGGAGGTCAAAGATGTAGGCGTGTGTGTGCGCACACACACATGTATGTGTATGTGTGTGTATGCACGCTTGCAATGGGTATCAACGCCAGAGGGAGCATCCCAAAGCATTAGATAAGGGATCCCTCTTTGCCAGAAAGGACAGCCTCTTCCAACAAAATGGGAGAAAAATAAGTAAGGATTGGATGAATATAAAGACGGAGTGTGGAAGTCAATAGAGTTCTTACTTGAAAATGTTTATTTTCTTAATTAAGGAGGAGGCAAGGTGCTATGTTCAGAGTGAGGCAGTTCAGTGGTGAAGAAGGGGCTGGAGAACAGTGAACAGAGGTTGGGGACCACTGCTGGCGGAATAAAAAGGAAAACAGACTACAGACAAGTGAGAGGACCATCCAACTCTGCAGGATGCCTGCCTCGAGTCAGAGATTGCAGGGATCGGGGGCATCAGCTCACGACTCATCTTGACGTTCTTTAGCAAAGCCTGACCGTTTGGTTGTTAAATGCTAAGGCTAACTTGTCATTTGAGCTCCACAGAACCTCCATGATCTTTGCCTCATTTGTTTTGTTTTGTTAGATTTTTATTTATTTATTTATTTGACACAGAGAGAGAGAGATCACAAGTAGGCAGAGAGGCAGGCAGAGAGAGAGGAGGAAGCAGGCTCCTGCTGAGCAGAGAGCCCGATGTGGGCCTCGATCCCAGGATCCTGAGATCATAACCTGAGCCGAAGGCAGAGGCTTTAACCCATTGAGCTACCCAGGCGCCCCTCTTTGCCTCATTTGAAAAGTAGATTGCACCCCCTGGAGAACTGACATGAGGGTCAAATAATTATTATAGGTGTATGTGTGTGTGTAAAAATGTAAAGTGCTAATTTTTTAGGCTTTATTTTGTAGAGCAGTTTTAGGTTCTCAGCCAAAATTCAAAGGAAGGTACAGAGGGTTCCCACATCCCCCTGTCGCCCCTACATGCACAGCCTCTCCCACTATGAGCATCTTCCCCAGAGGGGCACACGTGTTACAACTGATGATTCGCGTCGACACACCATTATCAGCCAGAGCCCATAGCTGACCTGAGGGTTTGCTCTTGGTGTTACAGACATTCTATGGCTTTGAACAAATAACAGGTATTTACCATTATAGTATCATACAGAGTACTTTCACTGCCCTGAAAATCCTCTGTGCTCTGCCTGCTCACCCCCGCACCCCACTCAGCAATCACTGATCCTTTTAGGATCTCCATAGCTTTGTCTTTTCCAGAATGTCATACAGTTAGAATCATACAACACATAGCCTTTTCTCATTGGCTTTTTCCACTTAGTAATGTGCATTTGAGACTGCTTGATAGCTTTTCATGGCTTGATAGCTCATTTCTTTTTAATGCTGAGTAATATTTCATCAACTGGCCATAGCACAGTTTCTTCATCCAATCACCTGCTGAAGGACACCTTGGTTGCTTCTAAGTTTTGGTGATGATGAATGAACTGCTATAGACATCCAGGTTTTTCTGAAGACACAAAATTTTAACTCCTCTGGGAAATACCAAGGAGTGCAACTGCTGGGTCAAATAGTTAAGAATACCTCTAGTTTTTTAAAGAATAAAGTGCTGTTTTAATAATGGCTTTTGATAGTTCTTGGGCTCTGCCCTCAAGGTTCAAGAGAGGACCCATGGGGATGACAGATCTGCTCTACTCTCCCTCATCCCCAGGATGGTGGGGTCATGCCCCTGGCCTTGACCAGTCCAGAGCATCCCACTGAAGGGCATCAAAGGGCCCTCACCTTCTAAAATTCTTATATGGGACCGGCATATCATAGGCATAGATAAAAATCTCCAATAACCCCATTCCTGTTCTCCTTCGACCTGGGGTGTCTATCTTACCTTTGGGTGTGGTTTCTGAGGCATTAAGGGCTCCCTGAATGACGGCCTGTGCTTCAGAGTTCTTTTTCTTCAGAAAATCTATGGTTTCTCGTAAATCCAACAGCTCAGTGTCCTAAGAGAGACAGGACAATAGTGTCATTAGCTGGCACTGGGAGCACCTACTCTGTGGCGGGCAGTGGACTAGGCACTGGAATTCTTCCAGACTTGATAGAGAAGGCAGGGAATTCTCTGAGGGGAGGAGTCAGGGTGGCAGGAGGGGAGGGAGAAACCAGCGCTCAGGAGAGATGGGGGTGGGGGGTGGGGGGGGTGGAAGTCAGCCCCGGTCTGTGCGGGAGGAGAATTCCCAGCTCTCGTACCTTCTCCTCTGCTGTCTCCGCCAGGTGTCGGAGGCGGGATGTCATATTCACCAGGCTCTGCTCAAAGGCTGCCACTAGATTAGCCTGAAATAAACACAGAAGGAGGTTCCTGAGTTGCCTGAGGCTTGGGAAAAGAAGACTGTAATGGGAAGTAGTCTAGCCGATTTTCTGTGTCTTAGCACTGACCAATGCCAACAACCCTTGTGGTGATTTTTGAATATTGATTTCCCTGAGCAGAGAAGGTGGAATCAAACACCTGTCTGGCCTGAGGAGAACTTCTGGCGGGGACCAACTCTGCGAATGATGAAGCGGTGCAGGCGGCATTAGGGCAGGGAAGGCAGGCTCCTGGGGGCTCTTGGGACACTTGGGATCTGGCACCTATCATTACCAGATGTGCGACTGTCCCTCTGCTCTTCAGGAGGGCCATAACCTCTGGGTCATTCCTATTATCTTAACGCCTGTCTTGTCTCGCGGGCTGGCCCCCAAATCACCGGAGTGATTTGGCGGGTCCAAATCACCTCCCACTAGAAACCATTCGGTGCTTCTTTCCACCTCTCAAGCACCCTCCGTTCTCAACTCCATCCCACTTCTCCTAGTTCCTGGTTTCTCCCCGCTGCCTTCGTCGGGCTGGGGAGGAGTGGCCCAGGAAAACTTGAGGGGCCTTCCGAACTTTGGCCACTAGATGTCACGTGTGTTTCATGAGGAGAAGGCCGGCCACGGAGGGTGGAGCTGAGGCCACTGGGAGCAGGGCTAGCCCGCTAGGCTGTTCACCTGGCAGTTGTATGGGAAAAGAGAAGGGAAGGAAGCATGGGGCCGGAAAGGGAAGCACGAGGGGGTGGAGACAGCCATCCTGGAGGGTATTGGAGCAAGTCAGTGGCCCCAGCAAGAAGTGACAGGCATATTTTGGGAAGGTCTTTCATCCAGAGCTCGAGGACTTGGGTCTGTGGCCTGTCACTGCTTCCTGTGGGCCAGTGATTCTCTCTCCCTGTTGGGCCAACTCTAGTCTCAGCCTCTGCCCTTGAAACACACCTGGAGGCTACTTTCATTTGACAGTGGCTGGTGGCAATCCATCTGGGCCAACGTGAGCCGCCTCATCCACGTGCACGCACTGTGAACCTGCAAGGCCTGGGCTCTCCTCGGCAGACCTATGTCATGACCCTGAGCCGTTGACTTTCACCTGCTGTACAGGAAACTCCTGTTTTCGTGGCCTCGGGGTGTCTCTTGTTCACTTCTCTACATCTCTGCCTAGGTCTGTAAACAGCCTACTTGGAGTCCCTGGACATCTCCTCGTGAGGGACCCCAACAACGCCTGGCTTCCTTTTTCACTGGGGGCTCCCTCTGCTCTGGATGGGCATTCTTCCCACCTGCTACACATCTTTTCCCTCCTCTGAGCCTTCCCTAACCCTCAGCCTCACCAGGGTGCCTGCAGGACCTCAGGGCTGAGCAGCAGTGCCAGAGAGAGGCTGGCACTTGGGAGAGGTGAAATGGCTTGTGACCCCTCCTTGTCTGGGAGGTGCCCTCCGCGTGGGCAGCTGGGAAGTTCCACGGAACATGACAAAAGCTCCGTCAGCAATCAGGGGATCCTGGAGAGTTCTGGCATCACGTCTCCTGCTTGAGGGCAGGGCTCCGACCCCCAGCAGGAACCTGCCTCTAAAATTCAGAACCCGTCGTGTCTGGGTGTTTGGTTTGTTCTCTCTTAGCCAAAGGGAACTTCCTGTTTAAAGAAAAATCACCCTCTAAATTCATTTTCTTGGCTCTCACCCAGCCTTGACAGCATGATGGCTGACAGATCCAGTGTCAATGAATCAGACACGCTAATGTTCTCGGCCTCCCTGGCGCCTCTCCCCTCCTGCCCCCCACGTCTCCCAGATGTGGATTTCCTGGGGTGTGTAGGACGTGACCCAGGTCACCAGCTATGGGGGGGAGCACAAGGGAGGGGAAAGATGGTTCTTGCTTATATTATAACTTTTATGGGTCCCCAAGAGTGGAAGACAGTGCGTGACATGGGCTTTCAACAAACTGGTGAGTGTACAACTTATGAGTGGAGGGTTTGGGAAAAGAGAAATAGAGAATAACCAGCGTGGTGGTGAGGGAACTGCTGTTGAAATAGAACGGAAACACGCGAAATCTTGGTGCAGAGTCTTCTACCTGATCCCAAGGGGAAGACCTCTGGGCCTGACAGCTGGGTTCCCTGGAGAGGAAGGGACGAGAAAAAACCCGAAAACTCCTACGGAAACTGCAGACATGGTTACTTTTGTGTGAACACTTGGAAGGCTCCTGCAAATCCGGCTCAGCTGTTGTTTACAGCTTTGGGGGAAAATGGCTCTTATGTTCTCTGTTTGCAACTTGGTCACAGGGGAGAAACTACCACAGCCTAGCGAGAGGAGGTGGCCTCATTTCCCCCCATCTCACAGGGTCGAAAAACCAAGGCCTACGGAAAGAAAGAAACTCATTCTACTGGGATGGACCGAGGGCAGGTTGAGGGCAGGAACAAAGAATTCTGGCTCCCAACCTACAGCTCAGGTAACTTCTGCCACCTGCCCCAGGAGACGGCTAAGCCAAGGCAATTGTGAGTGAGGCAGCTGAACTGGCACGAGAGTGTGTTTCTAAGTCATGTCTCGCTTGCCAGGCAGGATGGTAATAGCTAGTTCTGTGCCTGCCCAGTTATGTGGCCTGAACAAAGACAGGAACATACCCCAGGGCAGCGGCAGACAGTTCTAAGGGTTCTATAATATGTGACTACTTGTGTCCATGGCCAATGGCAAGGTTGTTCCCACCTCCATGCAGAACCACTGATAATCCTCCTCCCTTTCTCTAGGGAGTTCAAAGACCACAGGCATGAACTCATCCATACCTACTAATTAGGGTGGGGGCAAAAACAGTCCTCTATAAAAATCGAGACTCAGAGAAGGCCAATCCCCCAATCCTCTGTCATAAAGCTGTGAACAGGGCCCGCTCCCTTGGAATCTAAGCCCAGCAGATACCTTACAAGAGAATTCTCCTCCTCTGGCTGAACTTATCTGACTTAGGGCCAAAGTAACTGCCTGGGTCTTCTCCTACTTCATGGCACTCACATTGGCAGAAAGTTGAGACGTCAGGGTGGCCACTTTTTCCTGGGATGATTCCAGTTCCCTACGAAGCTTCCGGATTTGCTGTGAAGGGGAGAGAAATATAAACTTATGGCAGCAGCAGAAGCAGGAGATCTGGAAGCAGAATGGGGCGCAGTGGTGTTAACAAGCAGAGACAAAGGCTTCACACCCTACCTCGGATTGCATCCTCTCCTCAGCCTGAAGAAGGAGCACAGAAGGAGAGAAAGAGAGAAGGAGGTAGTTACTACGGAGGTGAGGAAGCCAGGCCCCAGTGGCAGGGCGGAGAACTTGAAGAAGTGTGACTCAGAGGTACGGAGAGGCCGAAACTCAGTGTCTTGGCCCTGGCCCCTCACAAGATGGGCCGAGACCCTACCCTTGGGTTCCAATAAAAGATTTCTCTGGAGTTCGTCTCCAGACAACTCTGTCATTGCCAACAAGGCTAGGAAACGAAACCCCGGTTGATCTGAAGACTAATCCTTACTGCCGCTAACTTGAAGGAATAAAGAATTAGGGGCAAAACAAATCTGAGATGCGAGTTACACCTAAGGGGCAAACACGGCGCGCCCAGTCCCCCACAGGGAACACTTGGTAAATTCTGTACGCTATGAGCATGCTAGAGTCCTGTAAACCTCAACGTTCCTAGTTCACCTGGCCATGAATGCTTCCCACTTACCCTGGCACAGAATGGGCTCTATCACAAGGGGACTGTCGATTTTTCAAAGGAGGGGAACGAAAGGCACCAGAGTTTGCTCAGGAATCAGTGGTGAGGCCAGAAAGACCACTGAGGAACCGATGCACTCAACCGAGGGCTCCAAGTTCTAGGCGCCTTCCCCCGTCTCCACCCCGAATCCACAAGGCCTCGTGAACAGGTAGCAGTCCCACCCCCCCACCCAGTTCCCCAACCAACCCAGGTCCTGGGGAGCAGGGCAACAGTACGCGAGAGGGGATGAGGGAGGAAGAGAAGTAGCGCTCTTACTGAGGAGTAAGTGGAGGAGGCGCTGGAGGCCAGGGACAGCACCGAGCCGTGAACTGAAAGAGAAGCAGAACACAGAGTTAACAGAGGGTTCTGGGGACCCGGGGTTCCTGGGCAGAGCCCGAAGGCAGGAGTTTGGATTCTGATTCTGGAGGGCATCTGGAGCCAACAGGAAGAACACCACAGGGGGACCCAGCTGGCATCACGACAGCCCCGAGCAGGCAGGTGTCTGCGGACGAGGCAAGGTCCTGAGCAGAGCTAGCCGCCTCCTTCAGTCTACGTTCTCGGGCAGCCGGGGGATGGCGGGCCCTCGCTCAGCCTGCTCCTGCTCCGCGGGGCACCAGGGTTCGGGGAGAGGGAAAGGAGATGTTCGCGGACAGGCGTCATCTTCTCTTCCCAGGCAGGAAAGTACTTAAGCTGTGGAAGAGGCGAGTTTCTCATCAGAGCTGCTCGGAGCGAATCCTGCCGTTCGGCCTGCGCCTCCTCCTCTCAGCTCTGGGGACCATGCAGATGGCCAACGGCCAGAAGCGTCGAAACCTCATTCTGCTGCTTCCCTAGACCGACCGCCAGAACCACAGCGCCCCTGCAAGGTTGCCTCCGGGCACGGCGGCCTGAAAACACCCGTGGGAAGTCGGCTCTCCGGGGAAGCCCGGTCTTCCAGGCTCTGGCCATTAACACTCATGTCACCACAGACAAGCAGAGGGCCCTCCCTGAAGCTAACCTTTGGAACTTTCTTGCAAGAGGAACGAGATGCCTACTTCTTTCCCAGGATTTAAGGGTCACCCTTACATCCCTGGATCTTGCCACATTTGCTGAGAGACTGTGGGGAGGAGAGGCTGCTGGAACGAGGAGAGGAGGAGCTAGTTTCGGGAGCACTCCGAGGGGGTCCATGTAACCCTTCCACGCTCCACTTCCCTCCCCCGGCCCCGATGGCAGATGCTCCAGCCCAAAGCCCCAGGGCCAGACGGTGCCACCCAAAGGTTTCTGGGCCCCCAGACCCTTCGAAGGGATGGGAAGAAAGAACGGAAATGGCCCCGACTCGATGTTCTGTGAATCATATCCGTGTGTGTGGTGGTGGTAGTGGCGGTGGTGGCGGGCAAGGGGGCCCAGCAGAGCTGGAATGAGCGTGAACCGCGCTGGCATGAAGTCTCACCATCGTCCGTGGGGTCTCGGAAGGATCCTGACCGAATCATCCCCTTGGGTCTCTCGGCCAGGGACAGGGTGCTCCCCATTTGGGAGCCGCTGTACAGCTCGAAGGCCGCCTCGTGGGTGGGGATGCTGTTGGAGCGGGTGATTCTTGGCGTGGTGGCCGCAGTGGGACTCACTGGAAGGACAGAGGGGAGGGGGACAGGAGAGGCAGGGGGAGGGCAGGAGAAGAGGCAGGGTCATCAGCTCTCTGGGTCCCTTGGGGAACGGAGCACCAGGAGCATGGAAGGCAAATGGTCGGGGGTGGGGGCAGGAGAGGAAGGGGTGGGGGGCGGTGGGAGTGTGCAGGCAGCTGCTGGTTAGGAGTGGGGTCTCTCCCGGGGAGATCGAGCCCTAATGGAGAAGGACCCTGTTGTGGGGAATAAAGGGGGAACAGTATTTCCTATTTTAAAAGACCTTCCCTCAGCCCTGCCTGCCCGGGAACTCTCGCTTTTGAAGGTCAGGCTGGGGGCCTGGCAGCTTTTCTGAAACCTTCACATCACTTGAATGTGCCAATGAAATGGGATGTTGTGGTTCCGTAGAATACAACTGGCAGCCTNCTGTGGGGAATAAAGGGGGAACAGCGTTTCCTATTTTAAAAGACCTTCCCTCAGCCCTGCCTGCCCGGGAACTCTCGCTTTTGAAGGTCAGGCTGGGGGCCTGGCAGCTTTTCTGAAACCTTCACATCACTTGAATGTGCCAATGAAATGGGATGTTGTGGTTCCGTAGAATACAACTGGCAGCCTGGGGGAACTAAGAATTCAGACCAAGACTCAGATCTGAATGATGACAAAGAGGCAGCTAGAGAAGGGGGCCAGGCTGTGGGCTCTGACAGGCTCGGCACTGCCGGAGGGACTGAGGCTCTCCCCACCAGCGGTGTCATTCTAGGCCACTGGCCGGTTCTGATGCAGCAAGAAACAAGCCCTCCCTGCCCAGCGTTCCCCTGGCTGGAAGGTCAGATGGACGGAGCAGGTGAGAGTGTCAGGTGAGGCTCCCAGAATCTGCTTTGATGCTGGGCTCTGCTGAATCCGGGCTGACCGGCAGCACCTGCTCCCCTCCGCCCCTCCCCCTGCTGGGGTTACAGCCTCCCCGGGTTCACGCCCACAGCTCCCCTTGCCTATTCTTTTGCTCCGCAGAAGCAGGCGGATGTCTAGTCCCTCCATAAGGACCTGTGCAGAAGAAGACCTCCCTCGGCCCTTTCGAACACGTAAGGTGATCATCACGGTTTAGCCCAGTGCCTTCAGTCTGCAGCATCCACGCCTTTCCTCTGGTTTGGTCCTCAGTGCAGAGGGAGACAAGCTGGCCCCGTCCCCCACCTAACGGCCCTCCAGCGAGCAGATGACCTTTCCTTACGAATCCCTCCCTTCTCTAGGCAAAACGACCCCGATTCCTAGTTCTCCTTCAAATTCCTCGTAGCCGTCCCATCAGCCTGTCCTCGCGTTCCCTTACTGCGTTCCTTCACTCAGCTGAACGAGGAGGTGGATCTAGAAAGATATAGCAAACCAGAAGCCTGTCCCAGGCTCTGTCCTAAAGGGGTTCCCCCTGGGCCCAGCATGGCCTGCTGCTCGCGAGGGCCAGGCCTCCACCTGAAGCTTCTTCCCCTCCCTGCCTCTGAATCAGCAGTCTCTGCCTGCTTCCCTCCTCAGGCTTTCAAAAGGGTGTGACTGGGACGTGTCTTCGGCAGCACTGCCTTCAGGGCTAGGCTGGTCCTGGCCCAGCCACCGCAGCAGGGGCAGCCGCACTTTTTTGGGTTTGGAGGCAGATCCCATTTGCCATCAACAACTGTTCCCTCCTTCCTCTCCACCAGCTCAGTCTTTAGTGTTGCTGCTCTGGGCATGGGGGCTCCTTTCTGGCATCGACGGCCTGCTCCTTGCACTAGTCTGATCTCCGGGCCTCTCCTGATGACTTTCCTGCGCCATCACTCAGACTCTGCATTGCTACAAGCACCCTACCTACTACCCCTTGTGCCCGGGGACAGATTTTCAGTTGAGGACCTTGGAGCAATTTGCCTTCAATCTGAGTTTGGGTGGATAAACTGAGGCACCACGAAGCAACCCAGTATAGTGGGAGTCAGAGAGGAGATGGAACCCGAAGTCCAGCTGCCTTGCCTCACACGGCAGGGTGAGCCCTGCTTCATCCCGTGCCACAGCGAGTGACCGGAAGCACTGACCTATGTTGGTAAGTTGGCCCTTTGCGCTCAAGGACATGGAGAGTGCAGGGGGGGAAGGCAGCTCTGACTGGTCGTCGGATTCGGGCAGCCCACCAATGGTATGGGAGTGTCGCCTCTCCTTGGTCTCCTCCTGGGACTGAAGCTGGTACCTGCAGGACATAGCAGAAGGACTCAGTCCGCGCAGCTACAAAGTGCTACCAGAGGTCTGGCAGGTGTGGGGGTTCGGAACGCAAGATGAGGAAAAGGGGGAGCAGACAGAACCGTCTAAGAGGGGAGCAAGACACGTGCTGACTCAGCATCTTCTCCCACACCATCAAGAGAGTCCCAAAGGACCAGCGCATCTGTGGGATATCCTGAGGTGGGGACTGAAATGACCGAGGGGGCAGGAGAGCCTCTACCCAGGAGCTCAGGACAGAGCTTTACGGCTCCGTATGTGGCCTTCCCGATGGCAGGAGTTCTTCACCTCACTGAAGAACTCAGCCCCGTAGTCCTGTGGAGGACTGGGGTGTCCTGCTCTTGCCCATCCGAACGACCCCTGAGGCAGCCTGTTCTCCCTCCGATTTTGAGGAAGGAAAATTACAGAGAGGACGTTCGATCAGGATTGGGCTAGCACAGGCTGGGACAGGTAGGTGGAGGATTCCCACACGCCGACTTGTTTTTCCTCTGTCACCAAGGAAGAACACGGGCTATAAAGCCGCCTCGCACATCACGGCAAGCCTGGGTAGGGCGCTAGGAGGTATATGTAGGCGCACAGGAACCACGGGCAAGTAACTCGGCTAGAGGGGCCCTGAAATCATGACTGGGACTCAGGACCGGTCAAGTCACAGTTTTTCATACAGACCAGGAACCCCAGATACAGGGAAGGGCAAACACATCGAAGGGTTACCTGAGCCCTTTCTTGGGAAGAGTGTTCCGATCCCGCTGATTACTATGCAGGAAAAAAAAAGAGAGAGAGAGAGAGAGAAGCACATGAGTCCATCTCAGAAACTAGAGTTCGGGACTAGGTTTGCGCGACACCACACCTAACATAGGACATCAAACTGTGAGTCCCTTTATCTCTATAAACAAAATAGAATGATCATTGCAGTTCGCCTCTGGGCTTACGACTTGAGAGATTCACTTGAAATGCTAAATGTCTTTCTCTGTTGGGAATCAGGATGTGGCTAGCTATTTAAAAGATCCTATTAAGATGTGATATAATAGAAACCACTGTGGCCTCAAAAGCAAACGCTTTGGGCGACAGGTGAAACTAATAATGAAATCTTGGCTACGTCACTTAATGTCTGTGTACCGGTGTCCCCGTGTATAATCATCACGGTGAAAATAGTAATAATAATGTATAAATACAGTCATTTAAAACTCCTACTTATCTCATGGAGCTGTTGTGAAGCAAATGAAATTACTTAATGTGTGTGAAAAAACATTCAAAGCCACAATGTGACAATCAAATACGGGACCGTGTTAACTGATGGCGAAAGGAGCCAGAGGCGCAGGGACAGACCCAGGCTCAGAGGTGTCTCTCTCCACCCACCTGTCCAACTGCCCAGTTCTGGGGCTTCCGCTCCAGGCCAGCTCTTCTGTCTCTTCCTCTGGGGCTGCAGCGGCAGGGGCCGGTGGGGTGGGACCAGGAGTACTGCTAGGGAAGGCACTGGGCAGGCTCATTGGCATCTGGAGGGACTCCATGCTCCTGTGCAGGCCTGAGAGTTTGGGGTACATGCGGGTCTCTTTGGGGACACTGAAACCACTCATCAGCTCCAGGCCCTGGGAGAAGCTGGCTGAGTTAATATTGAGAATGGGTGCTGGACTGGGGGTGAAGCAAGAAGGAAGAGGGCTCCCGCTTGCTGAACTTGTGGGATGCAGGTCTGGGACCTTGGAAGCGTGGGCATCACTCGATGATGGCAGATCCAGACTGTTGGAGTTGACCTTGTCTAGGTTGGCTAGTGAGGGTGGCTTGACAAAGCTCTTAGCTGTGGCCCTGAGGGAAGTGAAAATTAAATAAAGTATTTAGAACCACAGAGTTCCAGATGCAAGAGGCACATGGGGCCTCAGAGTACTCCTAGTCTAGCTTCCCCGTGTCTGGCTGTTCAAGCACAGAGGCTTATCCCAATGCTGTTGTGAAATACGTTGGAAGGAAATCTGCTACCTGACCTGGGGTCCTTCAAGTCTTAGTGAGGGGGACGGCACGTGCACGAGGGAGACAGGCGGATTTACATACAAATGGATACACGTGTGTCAGTAGACAATAGTAAAACCACTAACACGAGCGCTGAAGACAGGTTAAGGGTCGATCGGGGAATAGAATAAACGCGGTGAGTTTTGAAAGAGGGAGAAGGGACTTGGCATACAGGGGAGTGGGGGGCTGGGAAAGAGCCGTGCAAAGGCCCAGAGGCAACACTGGCTAGGCCATGCCTCGCTTAGTCTCAGGAGTACGCGGATATTGAAAAGAAAGAGCAGACAGACCAGGAAGAAGCTGCCCAGTTTGGGTACCTGAGAGGGGTTGGTGGCAGCTCTGCCAACTTGGTGGCCGGAGGGTGGCTGGCTGGGTTCTTAGGAGTACTCTCTGGGGAGCCAATGCTCTTCAGAGAGATGTTGTCTGAGTCCAAGGCCACTGCCTTGGCTTTGGCTTTCTCCTTTTCCCGATCTGTCTGATTGACAGGGGCTGGAGTGGTCCGCCCGCTGGCCACCTTGGAAGGTTCCTTCAGTCTGGACGGGGTGAGGCCCCCCTGCTTCGTGCTGAGGAGGCTGGGGTCAATGCTGCTGCTAACAGGGCGAGGTCCGCCCCGGCCACCGGTCACGCTCATCGAACTGGACTTGGCTGGCCGGGGCAGGCTTCGGTACTGGATGTTAGAACGGGCGCCAGGAGCCAGGAATCCAGGCTCCGCAGTGTTGGACACATCTAGACTAGTCTTGCGTCCGTTCACGGGCTTGACAGGGATGCCTGAGGACTTCTGGATCTTGCTGAGAGTGGCTGAACCACCCGTCTGCATGACGGTGGCTGTGCCTGTGGCAGGAGGCGGCTTCTTGTAGCCAAAAGATCCCGAAGTGGAGGGGCGGGCAATGCCGGAGGGAGGCTTCTTAGCATCACTCAGGCGGTCCCGGCCGGCGTCCGAAGAGGAGCGCTGCAGCCCTGTGTTCTTCACTGCAAGTTTACCCTTGTCAGTAGCTTTGCCTTCAGGTTTGCCTACAAGAGGGCAGGAGAGGAGGTTAAGGGTAGCCGGAACTGCCCAATATCTTGGCAACATCCCGGCAAATTCTTTTCTTTCCCTCCACGGGAGGAGGAAACATTGTCAATGTACTTTGGTATTTTGAGGTTCAACACAGGTAAGTGGGTACTACGTAAGCTGATGACATTTCTTGCCAGAGGAGGGAGACTGGATAGGAGTGGGCTCGGGGTTTTGTGTGTTTGTTTTGCTTTTTGTTATTTTCTCCTTCTATGGCAGGATATTCCATTCTGGTTCAAATGGCAGAGGCAACCACAAAGGTTATTAAGAAAGAAGTCCGTCGAACGAGAGGTCGAGGAAGGAAAAAAAGGAGGGGATGCAGACAGAGTATGGCCATACCTCTTGGTAAGTAGAGACTGGAGGGAAATGTGGACAAAGGCGAGAAGTTACCCAAGGGACCAACTTTGGGAGCAATACAATTCTGATTTATTGTTTTCTTGGGACTTCCCTGGGAGGTCAAGCAAGTACCTTGTGAAGACAAGTACATCAGCCAGTGGTTTTGGGAAGTGTTGGAAGGCAGGTCAAACTAGTCTCTGAACATTACACATTCCCTCCTCTACCTCTTCTGAGCTGTATGATTTTGGCTTTGGCGCTTAACCCTTTTGAGTCATTATTTCTAAAGTTGTCAAGTGGAGATAGTAACACCCATCTTCCCTAACTCACAGGACTGTTGTGAAGACTAGATCATATCCACTAAAGCACTCCGTAAATGACTGCTATCATCCTATGGGCTAAGGACCGTTAAGAAGAGGAGCAACCCAAGAAACAGGACTTCACCCCTGTCCCTTCCTTTCCTTGGGGCTCACCTGCGACTTTGAGGGCGCTCTGGGCTGTGTGAGTGATGGGGGACGTGACAGCCACTGGCGGGGTCTTGCCCTTCTTCAGGGAACCGGGGTGTCCCAGGCTCACAGGCTTTTTCAGTTCTCCAACCTTGGATGAATCATCACAGCTCTCAGGCCGCTCTCTCCGCCACTTCGAAGTCCCAGGTTCCATCTTCAGGCTACCGCTATCGTACTCCAGTTTTTTTGGGGTCTTCTCCTCTGATTCACTAAACCAGCTCAGCCCACTTTCGGCCAGTGAGCGCTTCTCTGAGTCTGTGCGGAGCTGAGGAAAAGAAGAAAAAAAGCAGAGTGAGATGCGCACGTGGGGACAGAAAGGGCGGCAGAGGGCATTGATTCTGGTGGGTGGGTGGCCCTGCTCTTTCCTGAGTGTTGTCAACCCAGAATTTCTACCTACATCTCTAGGGGGCTGGAGAAAAGACCCCCTATGTATCTAAGGGTTTTTTTTTTTTCTTCCTCTGGTTGGAATAGCTCTTACACGCATTGCACCAAGTCAGCGTGGGCACTAAATACAGGGGCTCTGAAGACAACAGCTAATGTCTTAGGTGACTGCTTGGTAGCCTCAGGTTTCTTTGGGGCAGCTCTGAAAGGACCTGGCCAAAGGCCAAGGGAACCAGTCCCACGGAGGGGGTGGGTATACGTGCAGACCCATCTGGCCCATGGTTCATCTTGACAGGATGGCCTCGGTGTTTGCAAACTCACGTACCACTATTGTAGAGTTCCTGCGAGAAGCAGTGGGAGTCGTTGGGAGGGAGTTGAGGGAGGAGCTGGCATTGAACTCTTCTGAGCTGAGGTTGTCCGAGGCATCGCTGAGCCCGCTGCTGATGGAGCTGCTTTCATCCCAGCTGTAGGACAGGAGATAAAGGTTAGCAGTTAAAGCAGAAGCTAAGGCAAGGAATAAAACTGTCATATGGGTGGAAGAATGGCTGTATTCCAGTGTACAGACTGGCCGAGAGGAGAAAGCTTGAAAGTTAGTCCCGAGTTTGCTTGAAGTCCCGAGGAACTTGAAGTATAATTTGGTGCTGTTCTTTTATAAAAGGAAGAGACTCTGTCTTTATTTGGCAAAGGAAGACATTACTTCTCCTTAACAGAAAGGGGTAGCGTAAAGACAAGGTAATTCTTGGATCAGCCTAATTATACAATTTCCTCTCCCAATCGACGGTCTCCATCCTTACAGGTACCATGTCTTTTTTCATTTCTGGATGTGTTCTCCATGTACTTTCCCTCTCTTTTCCAAATTTTTCTGTACCTGGTGACAAGGGCCAGAAAAAGATTTATCTTTTTCTTAAACCTTTTTTTTTTTTAAGATTTTATTTATTTATTTTGACAGAGAGAGATTACAAGTAGGCAGACAGGCAGGCAGAGAGAGAGGGGGAAGCAGGCTCTCCGCTGAGCAGAGAGCCTGATGCGGGCCTCGATCCCAGGACCCTGAGATCATGACCTGAGCCGAAGGCAGAGGCTTTAACCCACTGAGCCACCCAGGCGCCCAGAAAAAGACTTATCTTTTCTAGGACCCCTTAGACCCGTTGTTTCTCATTGCTCCCCTGCTTATACGATTCCCTGACCCTGGGATCAGGCTTCGCTTCTAAGCAGCATGTACTGCTCTGCCGATACATGAACCACACTTTAGGTGCTGTGGCCAAGCAGCAGCACCAAATTTGTGCTGAATGGTTTCCTTTTCCCGCCAATTGCTTGGAATATCAGATTCGTGGTATCTGGGAGAGACTGTTGTTGAGCGTCTGTATCTGCAAGTCTTCCTATAAAGAACCCTAGTCCGTAGACTAAGTGAAATTAATGCAGCCTCCATCGCTTTGGAGCCTGGAGTCTACAACATTCCCTTGGCTGTTCATCTTTGAGTTGAACAACTTTTGCAGTTAGAAAGTTAATTCTTACCATCTGACCTGAATAGCCTCTTCTGCCATTGATACCAACTTCCTTTTGTCCTCTCCTTATTGGCTGTTCACAAGTTTCTTCTTCACATTATTTTCTGAGTTCAAAATCTGTCTCCTAGAACCTCTCTTCAAAGGTCCTGTGTTTTAGGCCTTCCACCATTTCTGTTACTTCCTCCTGGACCTGAAAAAGTCCTTCAGATTCCACTCAACCTCAAACATGGAGCCCAAACTCAAACATGGATTTCAGGAAGACTGCACTATGACAGCTTTTGTTTGTGTCTATAGGAATCATTCTCTAAATCCTTGCATTTGTGTTCACAGGTTTGTGTATCGGTTTTCCGTGCTTGAAGGATTAAAAGGCTGAAGATGTTTTTTGTGAATTAGCTGGTATCTGGAAAATTCTTCCTTTTTGATTTATTTTGAGTTTCAGATCATGGAACAAAAGTCAGACATACAAGCCATCTAAGTTCTTGGCCCAGATTTCAGCTGGCCTCCCTTTAATTTATTTGCTGGGAAGAGGAAAGTGGGTGGTTTGGACATTTGGCTTGGTTGCTCTGGAGTGATTAATCCAAATACATTGAGAAAGAGCAAAGAAAGCATGGGGATTAGAACACACTACAGAGTGATTTCAATTTTATTACTAAGTAATACAGCCCTTATTAAAACAAGCAACCTCTTTTTTTCCTCCACCCATGACATATATTAATCCTGCATTTATCTTGGGCTAAGATATCATAGCCCCCATTTTGTAGAGAAAGAATACTGAGGAGGAAGGATCAATTCTGGCTTTATGATCCTATCATCTCTTCTGGGTCAAGATAAGATCTCTGGCAAGCAAACAAACAAACTATTCACAGCATGTTCTCTTAGGTCAAAGAGAGAAGAAGCCTGTAGCACTGAACCGTCCATCTGAGATTAATTATTGGTAATGAAGGTCTTGGAGTGGAGCAAAGTCTTAAGAAAGGGCTCTTGCAAAAAAAAAAAAAAAAAAAAAAAAAAAAAAAAAAAAAAAAAAAAAAAG
>LNAC01000043.1:4734102-4777705 GCA_002007465.1 Ailurus styani
ACGCGGGCCTCGATCCCAGGACCCTGAGATCATGACCTGGGCCGAAAGCAGAGGCTTTAACCCACTGAGCCACCCAGGCGCCCTTCCCTGGTATTTTGAAGTATCATTAATGACATGCCTTGGTGTGGGCTGATTTTTATCCATTGAGTTGGATACCTTCCTGGGCCCCTTGAATCTAGAAATTTTCATGCATTATTTCTTTGATGACTTTCTCCTCTCCATTTTTCAGTTCTCTCTTCTAGAATGTCTATTATTCAGATGATAGATTTTGAGGCCGATACTCTGATTGTCTTTCTTATTGTCCAGCATGACATATATTTATTTTTGAACTCTACTTTTGGGGCGGTGGCCTCAATTTTACCTTCAGTTGCCTCCATTAAAATGTTCATTTCTGCTATCATATTTAAAATTTTAAAGGTACTTTAAAAATAGTATATTGTTCTTTCCTTCAAGGATGCAATCTCCTAACTCTCAAAGATATTCATTCACTCATTTATTTGAAGGAACAGATTTACAATCTCTTTGTACGGTTTCTGGTTCCAAGTAGCTTTTCTGTATTTGTATTGGTGAGACTTTCAGGTGACAGACCCTTCTTCCTTGTCGGGTGATCCTTGGCTGTTGGTGTGTAGTTAAGAGTGGAACACCCGTTACAGGTTATTTAGAAGCTTTGTGTACATTGGTGGGACTTGTCAATTATGGTATCAGTATAGGGAGATGTGACTGGACTTATTCATTTAAGTTTTTTGTCTTGGGGGTTTCAGATTTTCTGGAGATGAATCTTCCAAATTCCTGACTAGAGCTGCCTTTCGGGAAGTAGCAAAAGAGAGGATCTCAGAGTCTAAGTGTTTCTTATATAAATTTTAAACCGATCCTCCTGTTTTAGTTTCATCTCTTCCCTCACTAAGGACACCTGGTGTCACCAATTACCAAGCTTTGGAGGGTTCGGGGCTGCAAACACAGGGGCTGTGCAGCTCTCCCCACTACTGGCTTAGGATTCAGCTTTAAGGCGGTTCAATCAGTTCACACCTACCATTCTGATTTCCAGCTTCCCCAAATTTTGTGGCTATTATCTCTCCCTGACCTCACTTATTCCCACCTGCAGCTTCCTATCCAGTGCCATTTCAAGGGACAGCCACAGTTCACTGGGGCTAGGGCTGCCATGGGAGGGGAGGCTGGCTCTGGGGCCGGAATTGGGACTGTGTTTGGGAGCCTCGTCATTGGTTATGCCAAGAACCCCTCTCTGAAGCAAAAGCTGTTTGCCTACGCCATCCTGGGCTTTGCCTCTCTGAGGCCCTGCAGCTCTTTTGCCTGGTGGTGGCCTTTCTCAGCCTCTTTGGCACAGGAAGGAGCCATCTCT
This sequence comes from Ailurus styani, assembly GCA_002007465.1. NCBI lineage: Eukaryota > Metazoa > Chordata > Mammalia > Carnivora > Ailuridae > Ailurus > Ailurus styani. The sequence continues at coordinate 4,735,460 of LNAC01000043.1, forward strand.
ACCTCCCATAGGTCTTTCTCCCGAATCTTATCTGTCCTGTATGTTCTTTTCCCTATACCTCCCCTGGCAGCCTGGGGAAAGTGGTTGGCTTTGGGTTTGACAGAAAGAAGATAAATAAATAAATGTATTAAGAAAAGAAAGAAAGAAAGAAAGAAAGAAAGAAAGAAAGAAAGAAAGAAAGAAAGAAAGAAAGAAACAAGAAACCCCAAATCCTTTATGATCATTTTACTCTTGTGGTAGTTGTGAAATATATTAAACTAGTGCTACCGGCGGCAAAACACCCCTAAATGACACTTAACAGAGCTTGCTCTTTTGGATTAAATGGTCTGATGGGTAGACTTTGAGTAGAGTTAGGAGAGGACACATTAACTTTGCAGTTCAGTCACCAAATCAGGAAGAGCCAGAAGGAACCACCTAGATGATGTTTTGAAGAATCAAGACCTTGGCAGGAAAGAGGCTGCATGGACACTGTCCCACCTGAAACATGACTGCCTACGGGCGTACAACAGAAAGTCTTTAGAAGAGTTGCAGACTCTATCAGCTAATGAGCCAGACTTACTACAGAGTAACTGCCTGGTCATTCAAGATAAGAGGGAGAAAGACAAGCAGCTTAAATATGGCCCCAAAATCTATGGCCCCCATGGGGCGCCTAGGAGGCTCAGTCAGTTGAATGTCTGCCTTCGGCTGGGGTCAGTCGCCATCTCCAGGTGCCAGGAACGAGCCCCACACAAACCCCGCTCAGAGGGCTCCTCTCAGGGGCTTCCTGCTTCTCCCTCTCTCTCGCTCAGATGAATAAATAAAATCTTTAATAAATAAATAAATAAATATGGCACCCAAACCACAAACAAAGAGGAGGGCAGGGCTCAGAGCTGGGGAGGGCTACTGCATCTGTTCTTCAGCACAAAGAATTTCTCTCGGCTTGCTCTTGGCTGGGTTTTGCGATCTCCTTTTTGTTTCTCTTTAAATTCGTTTCTCACATAGATCTCAGGGGGCGGAAAAGAGGGTTGGGCAGCAAAAAGCTAGGCCTAAATTTATGAGAAAAACAGAATGCAAAGAAAGTTAATACTCGTTTGTAATGCAACCTACTTATAAATCCAGACTGCCATCACCAACAGGCAACTGATGCAAAAGAGAGGTGTTCCCTTGTACGTTTGTACCATTTATTTTGCATGGTGTGAAAGTGTGCATTCTGGGAAGGCTGTTAGAGGAATAATGACACTTGACCATTTTCGTCCACCCTCAGAATAGAAGAGAAAATAAGTTGGAATAAACATATGAGAGGGGCACCTGGGTGGCTCAGTGGGTTAAGCCTCTGACTTTGGCTCAGGTCATGATCCCAGGGTCCTGGGATCGAGCCCCGCATCAGGCTCTCTGCTCAGCAGGGAACCTGCTTCCTCCTCTCTCTCTGCCTGCCTCTCTGCCTACTTGCGATCTCTCTCTCGCTCCGTCAAATAAATAAATAAATAATCTTTAAAAAAACATATGAGAGATTAAGTCAGATATAAACAAGATGATGAAAATGACTCTTGTCAAGGGATATTTCTAAAGTACTGGAACAGGTTATGGAAGTAAATTAAAGATTTTTCTCAGCAGGATATTCATTTTCTTGTGTACTGATCGCCTCATATCCTTTAATCCTCCCTCCAAATCTCAAACTTCTCATTTCCTGTTTCCCTGAAAAGTATCACAGTTTGTTTGTTTGTTTTTTCCCTGTTACTTTATCAATAACGTCAGTATGGCTTTAACTCTTTTTTTCTTTACTTCCCTCTTCAAGAAGTTCGCTGATTGTGTGACCACTTGCCTCTCAAATCTCTTTTTCCTCTACATTTCTCCTGCTTCTGCTCTGGTTCAGAGCTAATATCCTCTCACTCAAACCGCTGGAAAAGCCTTCTTACCGACCCCACTGTCTATAAATTCTTCCTCCTTCCAACACACACTGAATATAATTAGAAGCCTAATCACCCGAAAGTGTAGCACTTACCTACAAAACCTTCATTAGCTCCTCACCACTGATATCATAAAATCAAAATTCTAAGGCCCACTGTTCAATATTATCCACAAGCCATCATTAACATAGGGTGGTGATTAAGAGCACAGCTGTTGTAGCCAGACTATCTGAATTCAAGTCCTATATACTCTGCCTAGAGTTAAATTAAATTTCAATTTGGCAAACATTCATTGACCTCCTAGTATTTACATGACAATCTCAGTTGCATGGGCATTTAAAATGAGTGACTATCAGAATGAGTTCACAATCCAAGGGTGTAAGAAGACATATACATGAAATGAATACCATATATGAAGTATAGACAACATACATAAGAGGATTCAGAGAAAGGAGTGATTTAATCTTCCAACAAAACCCAGAAATATGACTTTGCCCTGTTAGGTTACAGATAAACACAATGCTCATCTCCTTTTCCCTAGTCCCACCCTGCTCCAAATTCTTATGCCCTCTAGGATTCCTATTAGGTGACCGGTTGTCTCACCTAACTTCTTTTGGAAGTAAATGCCTGTCTTATCATCACCCTGCAATCATCTGTGTCCTGATGAAGATTCTGGAGTCCTGGCAATATGACGGGGACTTGACAACAATGTACATAAACCCTACCTACTTTCCGTGGGTTTCTTCCTAGCTCTGCATTTTGAAATCTTACCTTTCTTCAATGCCCAGATCAAACCAAGTTTTCTATGAGGCTTTCCATGATCCTCCTTGTCAGAAGAAATCTCATTCTCTTTTATGTACACTAGACTGTATTTCCCTGAGGGGCATGACTAAGTCTCCTATGTACCACTATGTACCTCTCACACAGTACCTTTTACATAGCGGACCTGTACACACTTGCAGACTTGAACTCCTGGCTTCTGTGAAAGTAGAAATGCATAAACTCAGGGAAGGGGTTAAGATTTTGGAACTACTTCTTACATATTCTCCAAGAATGATTAGTAGCTTCTTTCTAAGAAATCCTTGTTTCAGAGGAAATATATAAACATTCTTTTTTTTTAAGATTTTATTTTTTATTTATTTGACACAGAGAGAGAGATCACAAGTAGGCAGAGAGGCAGGCAGAGAGAGAGAGGAAGAAGCAGGCTCCCCGCTGAGTAGAGAGCCCCATGCAGAGCTCGATCCCAGGACCCTGAGATCATGACCTGAGCCCAAGGCAGAGGCTTTAACCCACTGAGCCACCCAGGTGCCCTCTTTTTTTTTTTTTAAACTTCCAGTTCTCTGCTTAAATTCTCTGTCTAGTCAAGAATATAATTCACCTTTTCTACTAGAGTCTTAAAAATATTTATAGAAAACATTTTACAATGTTGTCTGTTAATTCCAACATCTGGGTCATCTGCAGGTCTGTTTCTATTGACTATTTTTCCTCTCAGTTATATTTCCTGCCTCTTCATGAGTCATAACTTTTTGTCATACGCCAGATGTATGTCGACAGAGAAGAGCAATACGTATACTTAGAAAAGGATGCACCCCTTCTGTCAGGCTGTTAAAGATTGAGAGCTGAGTCGGTCTCATCTGTAGCAGAGCTACATGTGCGCTTTGTTGTCTCTTTGGTTAAAGTCAGTGCACTACTGGTTTCAAATGTTTTGAGGGTAGGATCAAGACTGTCTACTAAGTAGTGCTTGGGATCTGACCATAGTAAGGCTCCAGATATCTCTCTCTATGCTTTATTGCCCAGCCAACAGCTTTTGGGGCTGCTGTGGAGTTCTCTTTACTCTTGGTGGGCCGCTTCTATATACTCAGTGAAGGGCCATTGGGCTTCGAAGGGGTCTATTGGTATCTTCCTGCCTTGCCCTCAAATTTCTCTGTAGTGCGTTACTGGTAGATACTCAATGAATGCTCTCTGTACACTGGGTGTGTGTGGGGGTGTCTTTCTCATCTTTCTGCCCTGTCCTCCGTTGTTGACTTGCTGCCACTGTGTGTATTAAAAGCAAAGTACTCATGGGAAAGAATAAGGGGTAGGTGGGTAGAATATTTGCTTTGGGATTTAGTTTCCTTATACCAGCCAGCATGTAGCCTTCAAAAGTTCTGTGTGAAGCTGAGCTACTTTCTCCTTATTCTCACCTATGGTAGGTATGTATACTCCTCCTGCTGCTGGGCCTCTAGAATGACAGCAGCCATGCATTTTTCTCTCCTAGGAAGGGCTCATTCCCTCCTGGAATTTAGTTCAATTTGAATACTTTGCATTCTTAGATATTTAATTGTTTGTTTTCTAAGTTATTTTTGTTATTTATCCAGCTTATTCTTGTTATTTGGCTGGGGGTGCCTGTATTATGACACTATACCGTTCCTTTCAATAAATCAGCATCTTGAGTGCTAATTCATCAAACCCTCCGTCAAGGTCAATAAGAATAGCAACAGATTCCTCTTTCTGTTTTCTTGCCCACTTCCTAGCACTGACACCACAGTCTTAGGGATACTCTGGTGCACCCCATCTCCTCTGTAGGATGAAAAGAAGGACTGTGAGGAGGCCAGCTCAACTGAACACTGTTCTGTTTGTGTCTGTGCTGACACATGGCAATGCACACGGCAGGGAACACTCCTCCCCTCTGGGAAAAGCACCAACACTAACGTAGCTCTTGGCTAGGACTGGCCACCCCTCCCAGACTTCCTTCACACAGTCTGCTCCCCATATTTCAGGTCCAGGCATTCCACAGAACTTGAATAGCCAAGGGAGCCTGCAGGCAGCCAGAGGGCGAAGGGTGTGGGCTAGCTAGTGGGAAGGGTGGACTAGCTTGTGACTACATAGGAAAAAATTGTCACTGCTTCTCTAGCATAGCACGGTTCTTAAAAGTCAGACTTGCATACTGGATTGTTTCTCCATTTGTCCAGAATATATATGCCTGGTGAGCCAGTAACCAAATTTCCCAGATTATTTACCACGTAATGGATAAGAGCTCTGTACACAGAAGTTGACTTTCTCCTCTGAAAGTGGAGAAATATCTATAATAGGCTGGTTTTAAGAAATGGGATTTAGGGGTGATTATTTTTACTCACAGGCAGAGTTTATGGAATTGGAAGCCCAAGATTATATCCCAAAGAGATACTTAGGACTTCTTGCTCTCCCATCTAGGAAAAGAAGGGCAATGCTTTGCCATCTAAACTGGAAACAGGCTCCAAGACAGCAGGAAGCTGTATGACCACATAGTATACCCAATTTCTGAGAACTAGATCCCCAACTACTTATAAAAAGAAGCCAGAAGTAAGATTTGGGAGGCTTTTCAGTCCCCATCACTATACCAACAAGAGTGACTGTATTCTATGAGACACACAAACATCAAATGGGCAGAGGGAAAAAGGTCACCAGTAGCCACAATTCTTGATATTGTCTCACTTGCTGGAGTTGATGGACAGAGGCCTATGTCAGGCAGTTAAATAGGAAACAGTGACTAATGGTAAGACAAAGTGTAGATTAGACTTGAGGTCTGATGGCAATCTGACAGCCAAGATGGGTGGGAGGCTAGCAAATAGGATGACCTTGACTCTAGGTTCCCTAAGAGCCAGGATGGCTATGGATCAACACAAAAGGAATATTTTGAGAATATAAGTGCTTTACATAATATTATCATTGGATGGTTCTGCAGCCAAGAGAGTTTCATGACATGTGCCCCTGAAACTGCAGTTACTCTTGGTACTTCAAGGAGACAGGGAAAAGAGTACATAAAATTTGGTCTAGGATCAGTCCAAGACAGAGTTAAATACATAAAGAGACTCCAGATGAATCTGTCTCCTGGGGAGGTTAACTTTATGGCTAGAAATGGACCAGGCTGACTTCAAAGAGTATATACTTCTATGGACTAGAATACATTCCTGATACTTGCTCTCATCTTATTATTATTATTATTATTTTAAAAGATTTGTCTATTTATTTGAGAGAAAGACAGAGAAAGAGGGTGGGGGAGACAGAAGGAGAAAAAAAGTGGGGGGAGGGGCAGAGGGAGAAGAAGAGAATCTCAAGCAGACATCCCGTAAATGTGGAGCCTGTAAGTGTGGAGCCTGACACGGGGCTGGATCCCACAACCCAGGAGGTCATGACCTGCTTGCTCTCATCTTAAAAATTTCCATAACTTCCTTGGACTAAACCAGCAACCAGGTTAGAGTTTAGATAGAGGTTTCCTTGCTTATAACCTCAAGAATACTCTCACCTTCTAGGATGAAATGTAATAGGTTAAACCATATGAAAGTGTCCATTTTGTAGGTAAAAAATGGTTAAACATGAATACTTTCATACAGTCCAACATCACATATGTTTATGTTCATGTTTGGCCTACGTTTCAGCACTTGTCTGCTACGGAAGTGTAGTAGTGGATTCAAAACTCTTAATAGGAGGAAAACCTAATAGGAAGAAATGGAGTCAAATGACAGAAATGACAGTCTGTCCTGACCTAAGCCTCACCTGGTACATCTGAACAAGAAAACATGTTCTGAACTCCGCTCAAGCCAAAGTTCCCAAGATATCCCATTCTTCATTTGTCTTTTATACTTTCTTTAGGTCCCTTCATGGAGGTGAGCCACTCAGCTGATGGCCAGCTCAGGCTTCCCCAGAAGTCACTCAGACAGCCATGGAGATGCGGGTTCCTACTGAGAGAATTAGGCAGTGATGTTCCATCTCTGGTCCCTGCAGCAAGTAGACTCACTTGCTCTCCTTTGTTAACAAGGTGGTAATCTTCTAGATCGGTATAACATGGTAGCTCCTGGCCTTACGTAGCCCCTGAGTACTTGAAATGTGGCTAGCCCAAATTGAGATATATAGTAGGACTTCAAAAGATTTAGTCCCAGATTTCAAATACTTAGTATAAAAAAAAAGATTGTAATGCATCTTACTAATAACTCTATATTACATACTAAAATAACATTTTAGACATATTGGGTTAAGTAAAACATGTTGTTATAATTGATTTCACCTGTTTTACTTTTTAAAATGTCTCTACTAGAGAATTTTAAATTACATATGTGACTTGCACCTTTGGAAAGCGCTGTCCTAAACAGGAAACTTTTGGTCAATGAAATGTCAGCTTTGAAGAGCTGGAGTTCATTAGTTGCTGCAGTGATTACAGTTGATCCGTGACCTGGGAAAGCTATGGTGTGCAGTTAAACTTCAGCTTATCCACCCCTCGATGGCACCAAATGTGGTAGACTTGTTGGATGCGTGAACTGAATTATTACCCACGGCCCTCAGAGGGCCTTCAAGAGGTTAAGGAGGACAAGTGATTAAAAAAAAAAAGAAAGAGATAATGAAAAAGTCCAAATGTAATTGGGCAATTTTGTTCAGTTTTGCAAATGAATCAAGGCCATGTAGAGAAACCAACATTCTGCTCAAGTACCGCCAAAGTTCTCAAAGTTGGTAACCTCTCCCGTTCCCCACCCCCATGTGGCCTCAGAGCACTCCAAGAGCAAGGGGGAGTACAGTGTCTGCTTCATTACATGTCTGTGGGTTGGCAGAGACCACGGCAAGCTAGCCTGATCTGGCCAACAGAGCCAGGCAATGGGAGAAAAGGATGAATTGCACAGAGTGAGAGATTTAGAGGAAGAGGGGGGAGGGTGGAGAAGAAGCCAATGTAAATTTTTTGAGCTAAGGGTGTGCCAAGTCAAGAGTAAAGATCACCTAGAAGAAGGGATTCTCAAGAACAAGGTAACCGGAGTCTGATATGAAATTGGAGGATATGTACAATTAGGAAAATTTACTTGGCCTCCTTGATATTTTGGCAGTAAGCTCACACCAGGATCCCAGTGCATAAGAAAACTAATGGTTTCAGCAACTTATTAAAGACACTTCCTAAATTCCAGTTTGAATCATAGAACCATCTGACTGCTTTTGTTCAACTCTCAAACGCCGAGGCTAATTTTGTGAATGACTATAGGCTGGGGACCCAAATTCAGATTTAATTCCTATAGTTTAGCTTACATGGTACTATTGGCACCATTGAAAAATCAGGAAATAGCACAACTTTGGAGCCTTAATACCACAAAGTTTGAAGATATTTCTTGGAGATCAAAGCTGGCTGATATAAGAGCCAAGGAAATTAGGCCTCTGTGCCCTACTGTACCTTGGCCATTCTGTAAAATTCAGAAATCACAGGTTTCCACTGTTGCCTTTTTCTTTTAAGTCACTCAGCTCATAATTTCTACAGTGACTGACAACAGTCCCTGTGGCATCTAGAAAGGGGATACTGTTGATAAACACGAGGCTGCTATCCCACCAAGCATATGAACCATCACCCCGATGTGCTCACTGAGAGAGAACTTGTTATTTCTGATGATGCCTGATGTAACAGAGAAGTGAGAAAACTTCTGGCTGCTTGGCCCCAGTGTTAGCCCACGTTAACTCTTGCTCAAGTTGTAGCCCCCACTGGCACGTCTGCTGAGCTCACTCTTCTTTCCAACAAGGCCTGAGGTTTTCGGGCGGTGGCAATAGGATCACAGGCCCAGTCCTAAGCAGAAGCCCATTTTGGTCAAAATCAAGCCATGTTTTTCTTTCATACCCTCTGCCCAAATCTGTACAGATGCCATCTCACCAGGGGCAAGAAGGCTTTGAGAGAGAACTAGCCTACTACCATCAAGTCCTTAATTGGTCTGGAGAAATGGATGTCCTTGCAGGCACATACAAAATCCTGTGCCTATGTGTGATTTTCTGGACTCAGATCATACTCTCAGATTCTCAAATGTCTATGGCCTAGAAAAAAAAATTTTTAATTATCATCTTGCCTCATAACACCATGCTTCAAGCACTGTCTTCTTGATTCTGGCATTTAATCTTTGCTCTAAAGTTAAAAGAGTTTCTTAAGCCTAGACCATTGTTACAGACCGAACGGTGTGTGTCCTGCCCCCGCAAATCTTTAAAGGGAAGCCATAACTCCCAATGACTACATTTGGAGATAGAGCTTTTAGGGAGGTCATTAAGGTTAGATGACGTCATTAGGGTGGAGACCTAATCTGACAGGATTGGTATCCTCAGAAGAGCAGGAGACACCAGAGAGTTCTTCCCGTGTGAGTGCACAGAGGAAAGGTCATGCAGGGATACTGAGAGAAGATGACTGTCTACGGGCCACGAAGAGAGGTCTGACGAGAAACCAAACCTGAGAGCATTTCAATGCTGTAATTTTAGCCTTCAGAACTGGGAGAAAAGGGCGACTGGGGGGGCTCAGTGGGTTAAAGCCTCTGCCTTTGGCTCAGGTCATGATCTCAGGGTCCTGGGATTGAGGCCCACATGGGCCTCTCTGCTCAGCAGGGAGCCTGCTTCCTCCTCTCTCTCTGCCTGCCTCTCTGTCTACTTGTGATCTCTCTCCGTCAATAAATAAATAAATAAACAAACCTTAAAAAAAAAAAAAAGAACTGGGAGAAAATAAGTTTCTATTGTCTAAGTCTCCCAGTCATTGGTATTTTGTTAAAGCAACCTGGGCAGACTAATACAGCCATTAAGGGATGAAAACTAGCTTATTTTTTATTAATACATCAATACCCCCACCACCAGTAGGCTACACTGGATGCTGACCACCTCCATCATTCAGACTGGTTTCCAACTCAGAGATTTACTAGCATTAAGCTTTTGATCATAAGACCACAGGTCACTACAGCTGAAATAAAATTCCCAAATCCATCAGCTGGGCTCAGGAGAAGCTACGGACTGAGAAAATCAAGGAGTCAAGCAGAGTGGAAGGAATTATTGCTTTGACTTGGCAGCAAAATAATCGTGGAGAAATTCCACCTTTTTATGATGCAATCAGGTTCTATGTGTGCGCCTCTCACAGCGCAACGCATAGCTCTTCAGCCCTGCAAGCAGCTTGCACAGCACTCTGTTGAACAAAATGGGTGCAACTGGATTAGAGATATCAATGTATTTTATCGGGATCTTAATGCGGGAAAGGGTAATTGCAGGGTAGTGGGCGAAAGAGACAGAAGTGAGACTAGAAGGGGAAGACATGAGAGACTGTTTCCGAGGTGTGGTTTAGTGAAAGCTCTGCCATGTCAGCTGGCAGGGCCAGAGCAAAAGGGGGAAAGAAAAAGAGCAGAAAGTTGAGCTGTTTAACGGGAGTCTCCCTAATTAGGACCAACTGTGGGTGAGGAATGCTGAGTCGGCTGGCCACAATTTGTTTGCGTTTTCTCTAGTTTCAGAGATTTCCCTTTTTTGCCTGCCTCCAGCCTTTCCCCTCCTCTACTGTTTTCACAGAGGTAGGAGTGAAAACACAGGGCACCTTCCTCTCTTTTTCAGATGTGTCCGAATGAGGAAATTTAAATCCTCCACCGAGTGAAAGATAACTGGGAATCTCAGGAAAAGGGGAACATTCTCAGGGGCGCCATCAAATTCACCTTCCAAGAAGTGGCAGCCCTTTGGGGCAGGCTCTGGAATACCGAGTATGTGCCTTTATCTCCACTGCTCTTTATCACCAGAGTTCAACTAGTTTATCTTAGCCGCCACTTCCCCAAGGATAGACAGGTAGATCAGCACCTATGAAGCAAAATGTTTGGAAAGGTGAACATTGGGGGAAATAATTTTGATTCTTAACTTGGGCAAAAAAACCTATCTTGACAAAAACTAAAAAGTCACAAAATTAAGGTGTCAATAGATAAAAGCAATCGTAATTGGAGTTTCTGTGTTTTTATCAGAGAGTCTGAAGGAGGCTCTAAGAATAGTCAACTGGGTACCGTTTGGTAACCAACATTTCCTTTTCTTCCCCAAACCATCAGAGATGTCCCATCTTACAGATTTTTGGAAAGGGATGAAAATGATATTTGATTTAAAGTTTCATAAGATACTTCCTGTTTCTTCCCCACTTCTCACCCATATTCTTCCTGAGGCCCTTCTTAGGAGTCTGTCACACAACTCCCAGATTCCTGGCTAACTGAAAGGAAATGATAAAACAGTGTCTGCATTTCTGCATTTTCTTGAAAGCAGTAAGGAATCAAGAGATAACTAACAATATACTGAAAAGTTGGAAAGGTTCATGTCAAATGCCTGGAGCAGGGCTTGGCAAGAGTTTCCTGTAAGGGACCAGACAGTGAATAATTCAGGCTTTGAGCACCATATGGTGTCTGCTGCAATGGCTCATCTCTGCCCTGTAGCAGGAAAGCAGCCCCGGACAGTATGTGAACAAACGAAGGCAGCTATGTTCCACAATAATTTTATTTATGGACAATGAAATTTGAATTTCACGTAATTTTCACGTGTCACAAAATATTACCCTTCTTTTGATATTTTGATAATATTACCCTTCTTCCCCGCCCCCCCCACAATCAGGTGAAAATATGAAAACCATTCTCAGCTTTTTGGGCCAGGCAAAAACAAGCAGTGGACCAGATCTAGCCCAGAAGGCCAAAGTCAGCCGACTGCTGGGCTAGACCAAGCTAAAGACGAAAAGGTGAAAAGGAAAAGAAATAAGACTTCCTCAACTGACAGTCCCAGCCCAAAAAGCAATTTTGGACTAGGAAGGCCCTCCACTTTTATTTCCTCTTAGTGCCCTTCTGATCTAACCCGCTCAGTTTACAAGTCAAAACCAGATTTTTCTACCAGCAATACTACTGGCTAGCTTTTGACTCAGGACATAAAAAGGGGTGAGGAGTAGGTGGGGACAGGGAGGCAGGAGGGGAAAAAGAAGAGACATTAGTATCGCTTGCACCTCTTTGCCAATCCTCTCCTGGAATTAGGTGGTACCTTAAAGGAAGATGGGATTCAAACATATTTGCAGGCTTTACAATGACTTATGAAGGACTGACAGAAGCAAAAGCCTTTTGTAGTTAGAAACGCAAATCCTGCTACACTGACAGGCTGGAAGAAGTTATACAGAGTGCCTATGTCCTGTGTAAGGTTTTGTTACCATAGTGGCCACAGAGCAAAGCCCCGGGTATTAACAAGCTGCCACTCAACTTCAGATCTCAAATCACCGTTAGCTTACAGTGAGAATCAAAAGAGGTGAAAAAAGATAGGACCCAGGCCCTGAATTCAGCCTCCTAGGCTAACGCATCTGTGCAATCCTGAACAGTTTCTGGCAGCTCCGAGAGATTCAGGCCAGGCTGCTGGTGTGAAATGCTGAGCTGGCAATAAACACCTCCAGCCTGTAAGCTACTCTGTCTTCGCGGAATGAGGCTTCCCACCACAAACCAAATGAACTGCCAGGCATTCCCTCTGAACACCCCCCCCTTTTTTTTGACTTCTTTGTATCACATTCAATCTTCACACTCCATTCCCTGGCCTTCCATTATCACCCTTTTTTTTTTCTTTTACTCTATTAAATAAAAAGTCCACTTGCTAACTTCTTCCTTAGAGTTCCACAGAAACTGAGATCATATTTTTTTTCTATTCACTGAGCCTGGGTCAAAAATCCTGACTCAAAATAGAGGGCTAATGTGCCACCCAAATATTCTGCCTGTAATTACCCTAATACTGTCCACATTTAGTCTATGCAAGAAAAACAAAACAAGGAACATTAAAAAGAAAAGCCAGCAAAACAAATAAAAACACATTCCAAATCTTAAAGCCTAGAGGGGAAAGTATTGGACCCTCATGTCTGCCTGCTTACATACTCTCATGTAGAGCTAGCATACTCCTTAGAGGGACCAACGTGCTACTTTAGATCCGGAGGGTGAGCTTCTAGAAGGATCTATCTACTTAGGATAAATGCCAGGTATGCGACAGTATGACAGAGTAACACATACCAAGGCACTGACGTCCAAATCCATGCATGCGCCATAACCACTCTTAATTTGTTTTCCATGTCAAAAGTAATACTGAGAAACCAACTCATCACAACCACTCCTCTCAGGAACTCATACCTTGGGAGAAACTCAGTGAACAGCTCTGGATGAAGAAGGTTACTCTCATACAAGTCAGATGCGGGGTCACACAAAAATAGCTGCTATCCCTTCACTAACACTGAAGGGAGAGAAATACCCGAGGTTGCTTGGAGAGTCACACATAAAAGACGAAGCTCTTTTCCAAGTTGTAGAAACTTTTTAATACAGTCTACTTAGATCACTTTCAAGTTCGGCCTGACTTTGGCTAGATTTCTTCATTGCCACAACTTTTGCAACTCCTCTTTATGTGCCATCCTCATTTCAATTCCAAACTGAAAATAATCATCTATGACGGCAGCGGCCGTAGAGGTAGGAGGACAGGGTGATGACAGCCTTCTCTTTTTACCTGCCCACAAAGAATTAGAACTTGCGGCCCCGAAGGAGCTTCAGTGTGTTGCCAGGGAGGCTTACCAATTTGTTATGGGGGGAGCTTATCCAGTGCCTCCGTGGGCATCGTGGGATCAGTATTTCCTAAGAAATAGCCATGAGAAGGTAGGAGAACCTATGGGCACGCTTCGTAAGTGACCATTTCTTAGTCCGTGGGGATTCAATGGTAAAGATTTCTGTTGTAGCCAAGCCACCTGTGTAAGCCTCTGAGCCTGCCCTGTGAAAAGCTGCTGTTCATTTAGTCAGCGTGGGATCTGACTCGACATTAGCTATTGCCTAGATCCACCCGGTCAAACGCAACCAACGTAAGCTCTGTGTTGCTGGACAGACGTGCAGCAATGTCCTGTGCTTAAGCAGAGGAAAGTCTGAAATTTTACTAAAGACTCATGGCTTTCTGGAAGGCAACTAATTTAGGAACCTGAGGGGACAACCAACTGATAACTAATGAACGCTCAAGGTCTTTGCATCATAACCTCCAACTTTGGAAATACTAAAACCCAGGGGATGGTCTTCGGTCTGTGGAATGAGCACAGCTCTCTAGCTCACTCGTTTGTTTGTTACCTGTACATAAGCTTGCATCAAATCAAGCACTGTCTCCACTCTTCTACTACCCAATGCACTATGGAAATCCAAACAGTGTTTCTTTCTTTCTGTTTTGTTTCTTTTCTTTTCTTTTTGTTGTTTTTAAGTAGACTCCACACCCAGCATGGAACCCAGTGTGGGACTTGAACTCACGACCCTGAGATCAAGACCTGAACTGAGATGGAGAGCCAGATGCTTAATGGACGAGCCACCCAGGCGCCCCGGAAACAGTGTTTCTTAAAAGGCATCTTTAATATGCTGCCTTTTATACTGATCCCATGGCACTTGCTTTTGTCAGAAGGGCATGCATTCTATATTATTGTCTAGTGGAGATGTCACGTTTGTGCTGATCCATGCACATACTGTAATCTTATGCTTCTTTGTGAATATCACCAAATCATTACAAAAATAATAGTCACTGTGTGCCCAGTACTTAAATATGTATACCAAGCACTTTGCTGGCATTTAATTTTCATTTACTCTTCATATTAACTCTGAGTTAGATATTATGTCCATCTGACCTCTAGGAGAGCTCAAACTTAAGGCAGGTAAAGTTACATGGTCCCACAGCAAGTGAAGAAACAGAGCCAGTTTAATATTAGGATCTGTGTGACTCTGAAGACTCTATTTTTTTTTAAAAGATTTTATTTATTTGTGAGAGAGAGAGAGCACAAGCAGGGGGAGCGGCAGGCAGAGTAGGCAGAGGAAGAAGCAGGGTCCCTGCTGAGCAAGGAGCCCGGTGGTGGGACTTGATCCCAGGACCCTGGGATCATAACCTGAGCCAAAGGCAGACGCTCAACTGACTGAGTACCCAGATGTCCCTAAAGACTCTGTTTTTACCCACTATGTATGCTATAAATACTTCCATCATGAGAGAGATAACTGAAGTTGGGGGTGGTCACAGAATAGCAAAACTAAATTAGGCATTTACTCAGCTCACAGGGAACCCTTCTGCAGTGCATTATTTGGCAGCTTTCCAAATGGTGTTGCACTGGAGGTCGAGGATCATTTATGCATCTCGAGGGGCTCTTTGCACAAAAAGGTGGTCTCTGGTCACGTTTCATTTCTGTCTGCTCCACCCCATCTTAGCAGTTACTGAAGTTGGGGACTGAGAATGGTGAAAAAGAAATGGGTTGGTTCTCCAAAGCCTGCAACCCAAAACAAAATCTGCCTGAAGGAGTGACAGGCTCCTGGTTCACTAAATGGAGGCGGGGGGAGGCTTTAGCAAAAAGAAGAACGTAGGATGGTCTAACTTGACAGAAACCTTTCATATTTGCCCAAGCTGAGTCCTACAGATTGCAGAGGCAAACTTCTTTAACATGAGCACCACCAAATAAAATCTCAATGCCGCAAGGCTGCAACAGAAAGGGTAAAACGGATCATGGCTGAGGCAGCAGCAGAATCGGGGGAAGAGCCAGTGGCGGATGATAACTGACTTAGCAGTTGGTGGGTAGAGCGTTCTTTCTGGGCCACCCCATTCCAGTATCTAGAAAAACTCAGCCAGGACATCCACCATTGAAGATGAAGTTCAATCTTCTGGACTTTGTTTTGCAAAGACAGTCTTTGTAAGCCATGGGTAGGAATCATAGTGAGGAGACGGGGAAATGCTGGGTGGCCCCCCCAAATGGGGCTGCTCTATGGGGTCTTTGAGATCCAACAGGGCACCCGGTGGCCCGGGGTGGGGGGGAAGGGGAGCCGCAGGGGCTGCCCTCCACGTGGAGCGGCCCAGGGCCTCCCACTGGGCCATGGAGGTGGCTGCGTCCAGCCTAGAACTCCTCTTGCATCCTCACACATCGCGGCCAGGCTGGTCAAGTGGTACTATGATGCTTCCTCTTCAGACGGCTTTGTCTTCCATTTGGGGCATGGGCCAGTCTTCTTCAGAGTCAAAGTTGTCAATGCCACGGCCCCTCACAGCTTAGGCTTTGGAGTCAACAGGATCAACTGAGTGGCTCCTGGTCCCTTCTACTCCAGCAGAGGAAGTATTCCCCACTGGCTCCTTCTCCCCTTGTCTATCAACAGCCGGTGACTGCCAATGGGTCTTCTTGGTGCTGAGGTCTGTGCCCCACCTGTCTGTTTCCCTTCCCCTGAAAACCTCATCTTAGATGCTGATGGGAAATCCAGAGGCTTCTTTAGGGAGTGGACCTGTTTGGGTAGATTGGCCTGTGCTAAAAAGTAGACAGCAATGGGGGGAGCCTGGCTGGCTCTGTTGGTGGAACGTGGGACTCTATCTGGGGGTTGTGTGTTTCAGCCCTATGTTGGGTGTAGAGCTTATCTGAAAATAAAATCTTTAAGAAAAAAGAAAGTAGATAGCGATGGAGTAGGGCCCAGGCCAGACTAGAGTATGAGGGCATTTAGCGACCCCTTCCTTATGCAGAAGAGCTTGTTTACGCAATCTTGTTGAAAACCACAGACCTGCAAGGTCTGGACATCTCCAAGTTCGAGAGGACAGGTTCCTGTCTCATGCCTTGCTTGATGAAAGTGAATTCAGAGTGTTTCCTAGGTTAATGGCAGATGTCTTGGGTCCGCTGACTTTGGAGAACATCATTTGATTACAGCATTGAAGTGGGGTCTATACTATGAACCAGTGTTGTGTAGTCTCTATCCCAAGACAGAAGATCAAATCTAGAATCTGAAAGAAACATCTAAAAACTCTTCCCCTTTAGAGGTCTTGAGGAGGAACTGCTTTTTCAGGTATTCAATGGACTGTAGAACACGGAAGTCAAGCCTGAAGCACAGGTCAGTCAAGCCTGAAGGGCAGGTCGTTGAACAGCGAGATAATGGGAATTGCTTTTTTGTTGATGACATCTGGGTGGTTAAGAACTAACAGTATTGCATTGGTCAGTGTAACAGTGGTGATTTTATGGAGAGCTCACTTTAGCATCCTCTTATGCTACACCTGCGACTATGATTGTAACTACAGAAGGAAGGAAGTCTTTCGGGGTCAAGCAAGAATCATTTACTGATCAATCACAAAGATTGCCAAAGTAGAAAAGAAAAAAAAAGAATGAATTTTTCATTAGTTCCATGCATTTTTTCAACTCCCTGGAGAAGGATTAAGTATTAAATAAATAAATAAATAAATACCGGATGTGTTGGAAGAGAAACCTATTATGTCTAAAGAAGGAATTTTTCTTCAGGATGAAAATGCAGAGAATTTCTACATATTCAGTCAGGTGAATGCAAACTACTGACTGAAAAACGAAGCAGCAGGAAGTGGGGATTCTGAGGCATTATGAATCAGAAAGTTTTAGAGACTCAGCCCTGCTTGGCAGCCACCCAGGACATCTTTAGCCAGGGAGGTCAAATGTTTAGTTATCAAATGTAGAAGCCCTTGAGATACTTCTTGGGCCCTGTGTGGACATCTTGAAGAGAGATGAAATAAAATGAAGAGCTGATAAAATGGTTTTGCTTCAGAATAAACAAGGAAGTATGAAGTGTTTGGAGAAGTAGGCTTTTTAAATGCCTGAAAATATGATTATGGTGTTTAATTTCGTTAAACTCTATAAAAACACATGAAAACTGAAGATTTAAATACTTTTACGCAGGCTCTGCAGTATACCCATATTTGTGCATTTTCCCCTTCATTTTCAGTCTGTTCCTTGGAACATCTAAACCTTCAGAGTCAACGTTTAGCTCCTCCGAGGCTACTTTTTCATGGTGGACCTACTCTGCCTACTCTTTACAATTAAAAAACAAACAACCCCCCCCAAAACTTTCCTTCTAGGAGACTCTTCCCCATTTCAGGCATCAGGAGTGAGCTCCCTTTAATGATTTCACTTTCCAGGTACTTGCCCCACACAGAGGGACTCATGGGTCTAGTACATTAGTCGCCAAATCTCACCATGCACACCACCATGATTCTTGCGTTGTAGCCTCAAAAGAAAGTCAAACTAAGATTCAAATACTTTCTGAGCCTGCACTTGACCACAGAAACCACAACTGATAGCCAATCATTACTGCCCTTTAAAAACTAATGACGAAAACTAAGTTAAGCTAAAAAATAAATATATCCTTCCTCCATCTTAAATTTTTTTAAATGTTTTTATGCAAAAGATTGAATCTTTTTTACTAGGGTAAGAGTTTTTTTTTTTTCTGTGTGTATGTCAATTCTTTCTAGTATTGCTGAAAACAACTGAAGTATGTTACGTGCAAAATGTGAACTGGGCACGTTTAAACCGCCAACTCTTTTTTTTTTTTTTTAAAGATTTTATTTATTCATTTGACACAGAGAGAGAGATTACAAGTAGGCAGAGAGGCAGGCAGAGAGAGAGGAGAGAGGAGGAAGCAGGCTCCCTGCTGAGCAGAGAGCCCGATGTGGGCCTCGATCCCAGGACCCTAGGATCATGACCCGAGCCGAAGGCAGCGGCTTTAACCCACTGAGCCACCCAAGCGCCCTAAACCGCCAACTCTTGATCTCAGCTCAGGTCTTGATCTCAGGGTTGTAAGTTCAAGCCCTGCACTGGGCTCCATGCTGGGAATGGAGCCTACTTTAAAAAAAAAAAAGGGCAACTTGGCAATATGTAAGCAAGGTACTAAGTTACAGTTGCCTTTACTTTGAATTCTTATTACCGATGTCTAAAGGCATTAGTTTCGGGGCGCCTGGGTGGCTCAGTTAGTAAAGCGGCTGCCTTTGGCCCGGGTCACGATCCCAGGGTCCTGGGATTGAGTCCCACATTGGGCTCCCTGCTTGGTGGAGAGCCTGCTTCTCTCTCTCCCTTTGTCTGCCACTTTCCCTGCTTGTGTTCTCTTTTTCTCTCTGTCAAATAAATAAAATCTTAAAAAAAAAAAAGCATTAGTTTCACTAAAGTTTTAAGTACCTGTTATTCCTCTGTTCCTGACTGCATTTTGTTCACATTATACTTGAAACTATATTTTCTTTACCCTTTTGGTAAAATGACACTGTATGAAATATTATTCATTAACAGTTGTATTGCTCACTTAATTTTGATAGCCAATTATACACGTTGAATAAAATGAATTATTTCCCCATTTAAACAGTGGTCAAGTTCATGATGTTGTGTTGTATAGTAAGAAATATGAATATTTGGTTTTTGTCCCTGTTTCTGGCACAGAGCTCCCCAAATCCTAGGAATTTCCTAAGTGCTGGAAGCGATACAGGTGTCTTTACTTATGTCAATGTGATGACTTTTGGACCCCAGCTACGGATGGGGGCTTGGTGGCCAGGGGAACCAACCACATGATTAGAGGTTTGGAACTTCCAGTCCCTGTAGGTTGAATCAATTGGCAAAGGTCGATGATTTAATCAATCAGGCCTACACGATGAAGCCTCCATGAAAACCCCAAAAGGACAGTGTTTGGAGAGCGCCAGGGGCTGACGAACACAAAGATGCTGGGGCAGCCCACTCAGAGAGCAGAGACGCTCCACGCTCCTTCCCACATAACTTGTCCTATGTGTCTCTTCCATCTGGCTGTTCCTGAGTTGTACTCTTTTATAATAAACTGGTACTCGGGTAAGTAAATGTTTTTCTGAATTCTGTGACCTACTTTAGCACATTAATCCAAACCAAGGAGGGGATGCGGGAGGGAAGCTCCAGTTTAGAGTCAGGAGGTTAGAAGGCCAGGCGAACGCCTGGACTTACAACTGGCATCTGAAGTGGGTGGGGAGCAGTTTTGCAGAATTGAGCCCTTAAGCTGTGGGATCTGATGCTCTCCCTGGGTAGAGAGTGTCAGAATCCCAATGGACCGATGGACTGCAGGGTACCCAGCTACTGTCGGAGAATCAGCATCAGCACTGGAAGCGGATGTAACAGGACAAAGTAAAACTGTATCCTGCAGTACAAGTAATGCAACAATTCTAGCATAGACAGTAGGATTGAAGAGGTAAAAGCAGATCCAGCAGGAGAGGGTTATCTCTGGTTTGATCCTGGTACCTGCTCGCTCATGAGCCACATGGGGAGAACCTGCATTTGTAGGCTATGGTTGTCCTTTAGACTGCCTACGCTTGCCATCCCCACTGGGACCTCATGTTTGCTCCTCCACTCACTGGACCTGGGACTGCATCCCTGCTGCTTCACTAAGGCCTCTCCCATCAGGGATCCCAAGGCTCTCTACGTTGCTAAATCCAATTAAGACTTTTTCGTCTTATTTTTCCTGCCTTGAATTTACCAATGTTAGTGACTCCTTGAAATTCTTCCCTTTGCCTCAATGACAGCACTCTCTTCTTGTACCCCCTTCTCCAGACTCTCTCTTCCTTTGCCAACCCTTTAAATGTTGGTCTTTCATTATAAGTGGCTCTTGACTGAATGATGTTCTCATTCTACCCATTCTCCTGGGAGTTTTGTCCCTGGCATAGATGACAGCGAAGCATCTTCCTCTGCAGGGTGAGAGGTGTTGATTGGTGGGATCTGGCAGAGTGTAGATTCTCAGTAAAAACCATGTTGAAGGAACAAATCAAGGGGTCATATTAAAATGTTTTTAAGGATATGGGTGAGAATCCTGCCAGGGTCTGTGGTAGGAAAGAAGGCCATATGGGAAAACAACTATTACTAAATGTCTTCAAAAGCAATTTTATTCTTTTGGGAGTTCCCAGGTTCTAGCTTTCCTTCCCTTTCCCCTTCCTTGGACTTTCATCGCCATCAAACTGGTAAGTGTACCTACTTTTGGCAAAGAGTGTATGTAACAGCTTCAGACTGGGTTGCTATGGTTGGGAAGGTTACACCAGGATCTTATTTAATCCATCTTTAGGTTAACAACAGTCATCCTGTACAATTACCCACCAGAGGCCAACTCTTTATGTAGCCCCCAATCTATATCTAGAAAACTCTCCTATGTAGAGTTTGCCCAGAATAGCTTAAAAATGTAAGAAGGAAGCAGAACTTGCTATGAAGTTGTTTATGTGTAAAATTGTTTGACTTCTCCTAAAGAGAGCTCCCTGAGAACCCAAAGCCTTGTCATGTCTGTGGAAAATACTTATCCTATCCCAGCCAGTGCCAAATGCACAGCATCTGAGTTGAGCACTGTCGTTCTGAAGGAATAATTGCAGAAGCACTAAAACGTTACCCTGATCTCTTTAATAAAGACATTTGAGAGATACCTTCTTACACCAACTTTAACCACTTTCCAATCCCTGACAGTCGTCAAACATGAGGTCACCAAGTTTTCCGGTCAAACACTGGATATGGTAGAACTTAATAAA
This sequence comes from Ailurus styani, assembly GCA_002007465.1. NCBI lineage: Eukaryota > Metazoa > Chordata > Mammalia > Carnivora > Ailuridae > Ailurus > Ailurus styani. Next base: position 4,756,378 of record LNAC01000043.1, read on the forward strand.
ATAGAGGTTTTCTCCAATTACCCAATTATGGGCTGAAATTTAAATATAGCACAATTGCTTCTGCTTTTCCCATTTATGAGATATGCTACGTAGCTCCTACAGGGGCTCATCAATTCTATCTTCTAGGATGGACTGCAGTGCTTATACCACAGTGGTGCCCAAAGAGACAACTTAAATAAGTATTTACATTAAAAAAAAAAAAAAGTATTTCTATTACCTGCCCCTCCCCCACCTCCCCAAATAGCCACTTGTGAGATAAGTGAATGCTCTTCACTTGGGAAGACAGTTATAGTCTACTGAGAAAACTTTCTTTGCTTGGGGGCATGTGGGTTCCCAATTGATTCTCAGGTCCCAGACAGATGTGAGATACTATACAGGGTAACCTTTAATCTGAGCCTCCCTTCCCCCGCCCCCAAAACAACCCATACATTCTTTCCTAATGTAAAGATTTCCAACAACAGCACAAAACTAGCTGTTAATAATAGGTCCCAACATGTAAATTACAGTGGTCTCCAAAAATAAAGCTTCATGGGGGAAAAATCTGCATGTTACCACGGTGAGGTAGACGCAGGGAAAGAACTGTTTCCTCACACCACGGACATCTGGATGTCCTCGCTCAACTGGCAGACAAGTATTCCGAACAGTCCTTGGAAGCGATTTTTTTAGTGTGTGTAAACCACACCATGACTTTTCCCTACCTCGCCTCTCTGTCTCCCGCTACTCGACCAACCTTACAATTAAACACCCAAGACTTGTTCCTGAGTCTCAGTCTTTCCTGACGTTTCTAGAGAGCAGTGAGGGTGGGGGGTGAGGCAGGGGGCAATGCTGTCATCTGTTACCTTCTCAGCACTTCGTCTGTCTAAGGTAATGACTGGGCCGTATGTTACTTGTGCAGTTTTCTTTCCTGCCAACCAGCCCATGAATGCTTATAGCCTTGAGGCCCTTAGAATGAGCGGACTTGTTAAGGATTCCAAAAGCAGTGCTCCCAGGAGGCCCCCTAGATCCCTGCATTCTGAATAGTTTCCTCTCCCACTAAGATGCTCTATTCTTCTTTGATGAATTCTACCAAGGAACACTGGGCAGGTTTGTCCAAAGAAATCCTAGCATTATAAAAGTCCCATTGAATGGAAAGTTTCCTTGTCGCTTTAATCTAGGTCTTAAGAAAGGTTGAGGTGTCCCCCCCCCACCAAGGGGGGAGGGGAGACCTCTGATCTGGCCTCAGTGGGCACTGTCATTTTTACAGCCCTCTTGCCTTCATCTTTATCTCAAAATTAACCCGCCTTCTTATCTTAAGTCATTGGGTTCATGGCCTGCTTACTCTCGGTGAAATATCTTTGTTGAGCGCTCTGAAGGTTTTTCACTTCAGAGAACAGGACAGCTGAATACCACATTGTGCCTGGGGGTCAGAGGTCAGCATCACAGAGAAAACCCAGCTAATGCGTTGTGAAAGACCTTCATTTTTGCAGGCGGGTCTTCCATGCATGTGAAAGTAAGCCCATCTCTCACCTAGCACAAAGCCCTGCACGAAAAGAATGAAAAGAAAAAGGAATCTTAATTCTTAACCAGTAAGTGGATGAAGTAAAGATCTCATTCCAGAGAAACAAAACTATACGCAGGTGTTCAGGCAAGGTAAAAAGCTGCTCCTTCTATGCCCCAGGCATGACATTCTGCCCACTGAAGGATGAAGGATAAATGGGGGGGAAAAAATAACAGGGAACTGAAAAGATTTAAACTTCTGAAACCCTCACCTGCAAATGCCAGATACACCAAACATTTCTGTAACGCAGACATCCTAGCCAGTTTTTATAGAATCGGGTATGGAAGTGTCTGGAGTGCTTCACGAGCATAAATACCTGGCCATTTTTTTGTAACTGGTGATGGCATTCAACACCCCGTGAGCGTGGGCGTGGATGGCCACATTTCCGCAGCAAATGCTTCCAGAGGCACTTCCCATTCCGACAACATTCCATCCCCTCCAAACTGTCTTGCACTCACTGTGCAGCGTGTGCTTCTCCAAGAAGGGGAAACAGGATGGAAATTTTGCCCCCGGGTTGTGGAACAAGTCAAAAGTCTGAGATTTCTGGGTGCTTCACCTCCTTCCTGTGGCATCAAACACATACTCCAGTGCTGGCTGGGTATAAAGCCCATACTAGCACGTGAACCTTATCTCCCCCCGCTTCTCTCACATGTCCTTTACTTCTGCTTTCCTCAAAATGCCTCCTGCCACATCACCTCCCCAGCTTGAGAGGGAGAAAAGTTTTTCTTATCTAAAGATACATATCGTAGAAAAAAAATAACAATATGGGGAACACAGGAAATGACTGGCTAGGAAACTGCTTTTGGGATTCACATGCTTTTCTTGGGCAACTGAGTTGAAATCTCTGCTCTGAGGCTTTATGATCGGTCTGGGGCTTTGGCATAATCCTTAAAGAAGTCAGAAGGAGGAAGACTGAAATGAAAAGAAGAGAAAGTTAATCGAAATCTAACGGGGTTTTGTTTCTGGGAGAGGTGCCTTCAGGCAACAGACAGGAACGAAAACATCCTGTCCTTTCTTCCGTTTTGTTCTGAGGCAGGATGGATCCAGGGCTGCTTCCCAGCTTAGAAAAGGGGTCCCTGCAGTTCCACCTCACCCTCCAGTCCTTCTCACATTTGGAAGAACGAAGCCCTAATGGGGCACCCCTCGTGGGTGCCAGCCTTCCGGGCATCAACCAAGTGTTAACTTCGAGTAAATACAAAATTCAACCATTATCGCTCCAAAGGCGTCGACAGTGAATGAATGAATATAAGATACGACTTGGGCACTTAAACTCTGGCCTCTAGTCTCTACTGGGGAGAGCACAGTTCGGTCTCACATAGATTGGGAGAAAGAGAGACACAACAATAACCTAATCGAATAGTTTGCAAGCCCCTTTTTAAGAAGAGGAACCCTCCCTCTGGATATGTTCATGCGAAATCCCCAGTGTATAAAACAGGTAAAAACAGAGCTGCTCTGGTTAAAAAAGAGGCAGCCGCTCAGGGTCCGCTTGCCCTGCCTCACCCAGGTCCCCTCCAGCTGTGAGCGGTTTCATCTCAGCCCCTTCCTCCCCCATTACCGTGTCCGTACAAGTCATCCAGGCACTTGGTGGTTTTTCTACATTTAAAGGCTTCCCAAGAATGCCCTTCCGCACCTTCCTAAGGGCACTCGTTTCACGTGAGGTCCTCGTTACACAGAATCACAGACAGGCGCCAGTCAACCTACCAGGTTCAAAGTCCCAGAACCAGCAGGGTTTTCCCTGACACACTTCTGCTTTTCCACCTCTTCTCTGCACCCCTACAACCACAGCGCATTATTATATCCAGTGTCCGTTTCTTTAAGGTCTTCACGACACAGAGCAATCTGAGAGCAAAATCCTTCTAGAGTTTCATAATCTCCCCCTAGGACCTTTTAAGTCCTCCTCTTATCTCAACAACAGTTTTACTGACAACTTGCCTTTTCAAGCTCCCCCAAGTCTCCAATAATGTAGTTTTTATAGAAACGATTTTTTCTTTTTACACTCATATTTCATCAGCTTATGTAGTGATCGAGTGAAACAATGTCAACTGGCGTAAACAGGTTTGGGAACAAACGACTCTTGGTAGGCGTTCAGCCCGACTGGTGGGAGCAGAAGGATGCAGGCCCAGCTAAGAGCAGAAGACTGTTGGGTGTGCGGAGGGCATGGAGGGTGCGGAGTCTGGGGACAGGGCATCTATGGGATGCCCGCAAGCCCTGCAGGAAGACAAGGGTGAAATTTACAAGGCTGAAGACACTATCACACCTCCTCTTCGGACCTTTCCTGCTTCTCAATATATTCCTCCTCGCTCCACCTCTGGATTTCTTCGTTAAAGGTGATGACCAGAGGTGGGGGGTGGGGGGTGGGGTGGGGATAGGGATAAAGAAGGGAAGTGGACCGCAATAAAAAATTCGGGTTATTTCCGAATCCTTGGGCTCACATCACACAATCGGCATTATTTTACTTGGATGGCATTATTTTACCGGTAGAATCATTCTGGGTTAGACAGCGTCTCAGTTCAACTTTAGAAGAGAGACAAGGAGTGGCTAAGAGGCTTGCCAGAGTAGACCGTTATGTGAAACCCAGAACCAAACCCAGGAGTCCAGACTTCTGGGGGGTCTCCTATAGGTGGCAGTGCCTCCCTGGCGCAGCGAGATTTTTTCCAAGGGCTTTTGACGTGCTGGGGATCCAAGCTGCTTTCACAATGAACAGCTCTGTGCAAATTTCCAGAATTCATTTCTCAGATAGCAGGAAAGCTCCTGAACCAGGCTTTGCAGGAATAAGCAGTAACTTCCTCTCTCCTGCAGGAGGCATGGTTAGCTTCTGGGACCTGGGACCTGGAGTGGCCCTTTATCCCCTAGGGGTTGGAGGCCAGCCTGGAGGTTGGTGGAAGCTCCCCGCTGAGGGAACTGAAGTGGAGCAGTCTTGATCCAACTCCCTTCCTAAACACCCCATACATGCCGACCCTCTGGGCCCCAGCTTCGCCAGAGGTTTCCATACGGGGACTCCAGAAGAAAAACAAACACTTAACCAATAACAGCAAATATGAGGTTCACCTCTGGGAGATGAAAGCAATTTCTATAAACCACAGGAGAGCACTGGTGTTATTCCATATACCTCCCCTTTCACATTTAATTTATAAGAGAGGGGGGAGGAGGACCCTGTTAACTGAACAAGGACAAGAGAGGAAAATTAATAAATTAACATACTGTTCATCAGATTTTGAGGGTAACTCTAAAATGTATTATAAGCATGGACAATAGTGGTCTCTATGGATTTTCATCATCCAGAAAGCCACCTTTTCAGGAAAAGGTGTTTCGTAAGTCCTCCCCAAGATTAACTCAATGCTGGCCTAAAAGGCATCTGCAAAGTTGTTAAACATGAATCCCATCTATTAGGGGACCCATTCCTGTGAAATTGCTGTGGGGAGCTCTGAGTTCTGAAAGAATGCTCCAAGAATCAGCACTTAGTAGCAACAGGTATGGAAATCTGGGTTGCAAATCCGGGCCTGGAAATTACAAGGATGTTCAGCTAGAATTTATGAGAGCTAAATGGGGAGAAACAGTATAAATTATGGGGATTGAATACATCCCTAACAGGAAAAAAATGGAAGAAACGGCACACATTTCCAGAACACGGAAATCCACCACAATGTCAACAAGGATTTCACTAGGGAACTCTCTCCAGACAAGAGGCATCCATTTCCAGGGATCTCATTAACCAAAGAAGTGCTGCTTCCCAGCTGTGTATCAGAGAGAGTGAAGGAACAAGGTCTCGGATTTGTGCCACGAACACTGCTGTTCTCTCAGTCACCGCGACTAGGGGGTCAAATTCCAGAAACCCTGACACCCAAGAATAATTCCCAAGTATTTATTTTCCCTGAGGGCCTTTGAGCCATAATTCCACTCACTGGCAGAAATACTAGTTCTGTTTAGAGCTGTTAAAAACCTATTTGTAAAATCACACATTTGGCAGATCATCAGGACCAAAACCTGGTAGTCGAGGATAGTTTTATAGAAGGATCAAAAATAATCAATGGGAAAATGTCCCAAGCCGGAGCAACAACACTTTCACGCATGTGTGCGCACACACATTCCCTCTCTCTCTCTCTCTCAGCATGTGTGCACACACTGGACAATTGCCAAAGGAATGAGCGGCTAGCTGGACATCAAAGATGACGGAGCGGGACATGCCTTCTGTTCCAGTTTTCCGACATACTACCCATTGATCCCATGGCCTCATAAATTCTCTTTAAGAGAATTCATCTTGGGCTCAGGGCCCTCTCTCCCTCTTCTTCCATACCTGAAAACCTTCCTCCTTCCTGAATATACTCTCCAGATTTCCCTACAGTCTACACTTGAACTTTTCACGACTGCCGCACTCACGGTCCTCTTAATGCAGTGCTCCTTGACCTGGTTATAAATCTTTGTATTTTCGACACGCTTTATCCCTGTTTCCAGCTATTATTCCCAGTGTCAGAAATTAACATCCAGCTCTGTTACAGGTTAATCATACCATCAAGGAGACTGAAATAAGTTGTCTTTTTCTCTCTTTGTAGTGATTAGCATAATTCTTAGCACACAGTAGGCAGTTAATAAATCCTCACTGGTGGATGGCTGATCCGCTTCTATTTTATGTAGCTGTTCTGCTTCAGGAGATAGGACTGGATCCAATCTAAAGAGCTCTAAGTGTGATGTGTGGCACAGGCTAACGGTGGTCTATGTAAGTCTGGACTGGGTATATTAAGCTCTTAAGATGGAATCCGTGAGCTATGTGTTGTCATTAAATTCCACACAGACACCACTTGACTAAGAGTCCCTGGCTCCTAGGAACTTACGATTAGACAAAAATACCACCATATAACAAATGAATATGGGGAAAACTATATGCTGGAAAGCATCTTCCCTAGAGATTAAAAAACTGCATTAACAGCTCTGTTTATAAAAAATGACCATCTCAGAAAGCAGTCTAGGCATTCTGAAGGTTGCAGAAAGTGCTGAGCTCCTCAGACTCACATTCAGTCCATGGTGGCCTGGGCTCCGGAGCCAGCCAGAGCTGTGTTTGCCTTTCTGCTCCACCACGTACTGGCTGAGACTTCAGGACAGGCATTTTCCCTCCCTGAATGCGTACCCACATCACAAAAATGGCCATATCACCATCAGCTCTTTCCCGGCTGCTGGGATAAACAAGGGAAAAAATAAAGCACCCAGCTCAGCTCCCAGCAAGCAGGTAGGTAGACAACTTCCCTCTGCTCTCCTCTTGGGAATAACCCACCTCCTACTCAGATGGCACCTGTAGCCATACACTCATTAGGCAAACCAGTTTATGGGGAAAACTCGTACGTGCCAAACCCTCTGTAAGTCCACGGGTGACATCAAGCCTCTCTTGACTGTATAAAGAGGACAGTGGCCAGGCTGTTGTGTGTATGTACACAAGCACGTGGGAAGGGGCTTTGATGTTCTTTCCCCCAACGGGAGAGAAGCTTCCTAAGATTTAAATGTCTAATACTGTCCAAGAATTTAGTATTTCTAGGAAATTCCTGAAGCATCCCAGGAAAGGGAGGATGAGGATGAATCCTCATATCCGACACGTTCTGTCCACGGGTAGCAGTACTGGACTCTGCTTTCGCGGCAAAGGCTGGCCATCATTCTGGCCGTGAACTTCGCCTGAGATGAAACCGAGACCGCGCTCTGGAGGAAAGAAGCCCGCTGCGTTATCCAAGGCTTCCAGACAGGATTCCTGGTGGTGCTGAGCTGTGACCCTTTGATCCAGCTGTTTCGGGGTTCTGTCTTAGACAAGGAGTATCTGTGATCAATGAAGCCACAGTGTTGGTGGGTCTGGGCAAAGAAACTGGAAGATGACATACGGCCTCTCAACTGAAAAAAACTCCTCCCTCTCTCCTCAAATGAGCTCTGGTTCCACTGGAAAATGCGTATTTTTGCTCTCAGGCCCAATGGAAATGCCATCTTCCCGAGAAGTCGTCCCTGATCTCTCAAACTACGGCCCCTCCGTGCTTGCTTCTGCTTCCTACGCATTCCATCTGGAGCATTCTCCTACATTATTCCCCCTCCAGTAATGTATGTACATGCTCGTTGGCTTTTATTTATCTGTTTTTACTGAAAGATGATAAGCTTCCTGAGGGCAGAGACTTTTATGTCTTACTGATCACTGTTGTACTCCCGGTTCCCAGCACTGTGCTTGGCCCCTGTGAGGTGCTTTCTATAGTTTGTTGAATGAACAAACAAATGTTAGCTCCGTAAAGGGTCAGCTTGGTGTCTCCAGCACCGAGCATAATAATGGCTGGAACAAAGTATCACATAGTAGAGGCTGAAGAAATAAGTGGTTTTTTTAAACGATTAAGTTTTTTTAAGGGGCCGATTTTTACGTAAATTGACATTAAAATAGGATGTATAAATATGACATCCTAGTTAGCATAGAATTTGGACTGAATAGAAATCTGAAGATGAGTAATTGAGAATTAAAGAAAAAAATCAAAAGTATATTCGAATCCAGGAAATTATTTAGTCTATTATTCCGACTGGCATCCTCATTAGGGTCCTAGCAAAACAGAAGGAAAAAATGAAGGGAAAAAAAACAAACTTGAAGAATCTGGGAGGGACCTCTATTGCCTGCCAGGGACCTCAACTAATAAATATCACTTGTAGGAGCTCACGTATTGAAAGCACTTTGCTCTTCCTATCAGCTCACTGTCATGGCTATGTCCCAAGAGTGTAGACTGGTCAAGAGTTAGGCCCATTTTATGGAGAAGGAAACTTGAGGCTGGAGGTTATGCAACCTCTATAAGGTCATGAGGCTAATCATAATGGAGCCCTAGTCCCAAGTCGGGTCAGCAGACTCCCCAAGTCCATTGCTCTTCCCACCTCACTCCCACTAGACTTCCAGGCTGACTGCAAACCTTCGTGAAGGCCTCAAATACCTTCAGCTTGTGCATCTTCAGCATTTGGTATTCCCTGGGCCTAGATCAGGGTCAATGAGAACAAGCTCCTTAAAGTAGCGCCTAGGGGTTGGCTTTAGAGTCAGAGAGATCTAGGTGTGAGAACAAATCTCACCACTCTGTGATCTTAGATATGATGACTTAACCTCGCTGTGCCTCAGTTTCTTCATTTGTGAAATGGGATAAATAAATAAACTATACCTCGTATGGTTGTTGTAGGGCTTAAAGAAGTGAATGTTTATAAAGCGCTTAGCATAGATAGTGTTTCAGAGCATCCTGTTTTGGGGAAAGTGATTGGCTCAGATGTTGGACACAGCACACTAAGTCTTCCTTATTATAACGCTTGCTGCTTGGCAACTCTCTCCTCCCTGCCTCTCAAAAAGAGCGCAGGGGCTTTGCAGGAAGAGGTTAAGCAGGCAAGTGTGGTTTGCCTGAATCGTGTATGCCTAGCCCCATAAAACCCGCTAACAAGAAGCAGCTCGTTGGCTCTGCTGTCCCTAGGCATTTTGTCCTCTCGCAGAGGCTGGGTTTGTGCCAAGCTGAAGTCCTATGCCCTAGGGGGTCTCTGTGGGTTGAGTGAGGCAAGTGCTGTGAGCAGGTCTTGTTTCCACTGGTCCCCAGGCTCTAGCTAAGGACCCCATCTAGGAAGGAATCTACGAATGCTGAACGGGATAGATGCCTGCACCCCAGGTTTCCTGCTTAGAAGAATCTGAAGGAGGGTGTTTTCTGGAGCAGGAAAGAGAGAGAGAGATGGGCAAGAACGGTGCTTACAGAGACAGCCTACCACGACAGATGCAGTAATGTCAGGCATCTGCTCGGAGGCGAGCTGGAGCAGCCCATGGCTAATCACGGCTCAATTCATCAAAGGTTGGGTACGGAGATACTGGGGGCCAATTAAGCCATTCACCCTGATACTTCACATCCTTTCCATGTTGCCTCCTTTGGAGCTTAAGGGGAACCTGCGCCTGAAGGGCAAGCATCTCTTTGATCCCCGTTGGCCCTAATGGAGCATCATTTACAGGGAAGGTTTCGAGCTGTCTTCAGAGCAAAGGCTTGGGTTAAGCTCTCCCTCTGTGGATTGCAGCTAGGGTAGCTAAATTTTACATTTGAACACTGGTGATTTGAGGACTGACCTCCACTTTATAAAACCCCCTCTCTCCTTGCCTGCCAACAACAATCCAATCCGCCGGAAAGTCTTGGGCTTGGATGGAAAGAAAACTGCAGCCCAACCTTGCCCCACTCCAGCAGGCAGGCAGGCTGATGAGCTTAAGGGGACGCGCTCCTCTCCCTGGGCTGTGGCAGACAGCTCCCCGCCCTGGCACCCCTGCCCAGAAGTCTGTTTCTGGTAAGGAGCGAGGTGAGTACTCAGCCACTATAGCCTCAGGTGAGGCAGGAAGCTCACTGTCTACAAAGCCTCGGTTTCCCAGGGTGGGGTGGGAAGGGGTGGAGCAGTGCAAGGAAGCAGGGAGAAGAGCCATTCAAAAGAAATGACAGCGTAACCTAGAAAAGGCTGTGTGTGTACGAAGGAAGGAGTGACGGGCTCAGGGAAAGGGAGCCAGCTAAAGGATTTTCACGTCTTCCAGTGGTGAGGGAGGCAAAGAACAGAAGTGCAGAACCAGTGCAAATCCGGGTTCAGTGACAATTACGATCCTACTTGGGCATTCCCCTTGTGGATCTCAAGTAGGCTCTGAACAGGGGTGGCGGTGATGGAAGTGGAGAACAAGGTCAGGGACAGCCCCTTCCTTCTACCTTCTCCAGGGCCCAGAGACTCAGGGTGCAACCCCCAGGATCTCACCAGAAAAAAAGAATCCCCAGAGGTCCCTACACAGATCTATTCTTGGTTCAAAACTGGTTCCTCTTAAAGCTGTATCCCACCAGTCATCTTAGCAAAGTCAGTCTGAAGGTCCCAAGTCCCATTCCAGAGGGCTGCAGTCTGTCCCCCTGTGGTGGGGGGCAAGAAGCTGGGGGCCAGCAGGACTCTGGCCTCCAAGGGCACCCAGTGCTGCGGACGCCTCTCCCTTGCCAGGCCTTGCCTGGTTCTGTTGCTCTTACCCTAGGCCCGCATGTGCTTGGGGTTCTCCCCCAAGGAACCATGCGGAAGCAGAGTATGTTCCAGCGTGCAAAGCTGGGCTTTTGGGGTTGAAAGCCCTGAGGAGGTTTGGGGGTAGGGGTGGTCTCAGCATCAGGCATCCGGCCTAACCTCCAGCTTCCTTCAGCCAGCCAAGTCAAAGGGGGGCTGAGGGGAGGGAGTATGTATATTGGGGTGGGAAGCTCCCAGAAAAACCAGAAAGCATCAGCTCTCTTCCTCTGGCTGCTGGAATTTCCTAATCCTCTCTTGGAAGTGCAGTTTCCAAGTCCACTCTGAGGATCCCTGGCTGGCTGTGCTCACTCACTTCCCCTTAGTGGGGAGTCTCTACGCACGGCCCCCCTCTCCACTGCCTCCCCACTCCCCCCCCCACAGGACTGGCCTGTGGTCCCCCACCGCGCATCTCCCAAATCCCTCTGCTGCTCACCCCTTCCCAGAACAGAGTCCCAGGCTTCACTCCTTCTCAGAGGAATCCGACCAGCTGTAGGGTCACAAATTCACCCCCACCTCCCCACCTTAGGTCTCACCCCTCTACCTCCTTACACCCCAGAGCTTCTGGGTCAGGGAGTCCTCCCGCTGAAGGCTCCTCCCCTTCCCCTCTCGAGGTCCCAGAGAAGCCCAACACCCCCTCCCCCAGCTGCGGTCGGGAACCCCCCCCCAATACACTGCATCGGCAAATATCCAAGTTCAATCAAGTTGTGCCATTGTCTCAGCTTTGTCCGGGTCTCCGGGGAGCCCAAGAGCCTTGCCTTTCCTTCCCCAGACCCCTCCACACACCCACCTCCAACTCCCAATGCCAACAAGCCCAAGGCTCCCGGAGCCCGGAGCCCGGAGCCAGAGGACTCTGGCGGCGCCGGCACTCCTCCCTCCCTCTATCAGAGAAGCAAGACGCCCAAGACCCTCCTCCTTGCAGACCCCACACCCGCCGCCACGGTAGTGTAGCCAGGGGCCGGGGCCGGGGCTGGGGGGCTCCCAACCCGACCGCAGCACTGCGGCAGGGGCCGGGCGCTTACCTGCGGGGGAAATTCACCGGCCTTCCCGACCTGGGCAGGGGCAGATGAAGCATCTTCCCCGGCTCAGGTGGCCATTCGCCGGGTAGGCACCAGCGCCCTCCCCGGCACCGCGGACACCCGAAGAGGTCTGAGCCCGGGCCACGCGGAGGGCCAGACACCGAGTGCTCGCCGGCCCTCCGCTCCCTTTTCTCCCCACCGCCGGGGCTCGCACTCACGGCTCCAGCTGCACTTAAAGCGACAGAGCCCCATTTCGCCGCCGCTGACTTCTGTCCCGAGCCCCGGAGATGCAGGCTGCGAGCGGGCTCTTTAACGCCCAGAGCAGGTAGACAAAGAGCCACCGCAGCCTCAGCCTTCCGGTGGCCTCGGAAGCCCGGGAGGTGCAGAAGCCGGCTGGGGGCCTCGACCTCCACCTGGGCTGCTCCGGAGTTAACCCCCGGGCTGCCAGCTGCGGTCCCTCGGGCGCCCTTACTCGCGCTACAGAGGCAGAAGGGGGTGTGGGCGGCGAGCCAGGGAACGGACCGGTGTGTACCGGTGGGCTCGGGTCGGGGAGGCCTGGGCTGAACCTTCCCCTGGCACGGCTTCTTCCCAGCCCCTTCCTGGCCCCTTTCCAGGCTCTAAAGATGAGTCAGAATAAGAGCAGGGGATCAGTACATCACCTAAAACGAGGAGCGTGGTGGGGGATGAAGGTCAGACCACGGGCACGAATTACCAGCGGCTGGCTCAGAGAACTGGGGTGGGGAGGGGAGACCAGGAAGGTGTGCCCTCCAGTAGTGCCGCCGACCTGGGGCCCAGATGATGGGGGTGGGGGGTGAGGGGGCGGAGTGGAGGGCTAACGTTTCTTCCAGCTTAGGGAAACAGATTAGGCAGAAGTGTCTACGTTGGGGGAAGACTGCCCCGGGGGGGAAAAACAGTTCACACCTTGCAAGTGTTTGTGCTTTCATCCAGGAGGCATTTTCAGCTAAGAAGAAAACGATCTCAAGGAGGGAGGATTTTAGTTGTAAAGGAAGAAGAAAAACAAGTGGGATCCCATAGCAGCCCCCCCCCCAGCTCCCTCAGGGTCTTCCTGAGCACTCAACTCTCCCTTTCAGAGAAGGGGAGCCGCACAGATGCCCTCACCGCTGCTTCTCCAGGGTGCTCTACTTGCTCCTGGAAGGGGCTGACTGTGGAAGGTTGGGTCCCCATCTCAATGTGATCTGGGCAAACTGGGGAGACCACGTTTTAGAAACGGACAGATGGTATCTGCCATTTCTTGAAGCAACAAAAACAACCGCAGTGATCTTTTAAAAAGCCCCCCTGCCCACCCCAGTACAGACCTAAGAGGCCGGTTCGCCGCTGAGCAGCCGTTGTCTCTGGTGCTTGGGCAGCTTGGGGTGATCCAGCTATACACAGAGACCTTATGGGTTTTCCTAGGCCTGTCACCTCAGCACCCTGAGCTTTCTGAGTCGGTTTTTGCAAAAGTTAAAGCAAAGGAGATTCACACTCCTGAGCTCCTTCCCTGCTTCCCAGCCTTTAAGGCCATCTGGATAGTGCTTTGAGAGCTAGGGATGGCCCTTCTTCCTAAAAGCTCATCTGGCTCTGGTCTTCTGTTTGCCCAGTGCCACTGACCTGGGGCTGCACCTCTAGAGGGGGGAAACTACCCTTCTTGGAGGGTGGGAAACCTTACAGAGGGAAGTCTGTCTCTGGATCCCTGAGCAGTCTGGGTTGGACAGGGGTCTGTTTCTGAGGTTGCATACTGTGGTCAAGTTTTCCATACATGCTTGGAGATCAAAGGGGAGTAAAGAGCTGCGGTGACCCCAGCACCAATCCCTCAGGCTCCCCCCTAGCACGGGGCAGGGGAGTCGATTTTTGTTCCCTTTACTCTACGCTGGGTGGTTTGGGTGGTAGGACTTGGGAAAGGTGCACCAGGTCCCAAGCAGGCTGGCTTTGAGGGGAATCGGAGCAAGGCAGGTGGTTTTCTCCAGCGTTTTCACCCATCTCGGGCCCTAGACCAACCCCCTATCCTGGTTCTTCTGTCCTGGTCACGTCCCCAGCCAGGCCTGCCTCACCACCACCCCAGCTGGAGGGTGAGTGTAATCAGTTTTCTCAGGAGAGTCTGCCTGTGCAGCTGTGTTGCGGCTGGCCTGGGTCATCTGGGGAACAGCTTATGGTGACATGCACCATAAGGGATTCTCTTTAGCCTCAACCAGCATCCTGAATAAAATGACTGTCTGAGCCAGAGGAATGTCACCAGCAGGGGACATTTTCCCCCAGATCTAGCTGTGCCTTTTCCATAAGGTTTCCTCCTTTGTGGCATTCTGGGCAGAGCCTGGAGGGAGGGGAGACCAACAGAGGTGAGGCACAGCGGCTTTACTGGGGCAGGCATCTCTGGAGCAGGGACTGAGCTGTCCCAGAACATTCCTTCACAGCCTTGCAGAGCCCTTGTGGCCCTATCCCTCTTCTTCACACAAGGCAGCCTGCCCATCCTCCCTCTGGCCCTCCCCATCTGCCTGCGTTGCAGCCCCCCAACCCCCCCAACAGGGACGAGGGATAAGCAGCAGGCAGTAAAGAAAGCAACTCTCAGCCAGCAGCTGGGCACAGGGGAGGAGCTCTCAGCTCCTGAGTTTTGTCCTTGTCCTCCCACCCCCACCCAAGGGCATTCTGGGCCAGAGGATCTCTAAACCCCCTCCTCCTTGGGTCTGATTCTTGAACCCAGTAGAATTTGAGGTTCCCCTCTACATGTTCCTCTTTCCTTGTGGACGAGGAAGGTGGGTTGTACGGTTGTGTCTACCTTCTACTTACCCTTCTGCTTGGGGGGCGGTTCCAGGGGCTTTTACAGGGGAAGGAGCAGGGGCCCAGAGACTTAAAAGAAATAGCATGCAAATTAGCACCTGCTATTTTCAGCCAGGTCAAAGCACTTTGGGTAATTGGACAGCATCGCTGAAGAGAAGTGCTGTCCGGGGGCTTCTGTGCAGACAGTAAAACACAACCTCCCCTGTTAGCAGACCCAGCTCACGGGCTTGAAGAGGCCCTGCCCCTGCCAGTCATGGGGGTGTGGCAGAGCTGGGGGGGGCGGGGGTGGCCTCACTGCCTTGATTATAATGGGGAGGCATGCAGGGGGTGACACTGAGCTCTTCTTTCCGGGGCCCAGGCTGCACAGTTGTAGCCTGGGGCAGAAGGAGTGGGGAACAGCTGAGGCATGTGGTGGAGGGGGAAGACACCTGCTGATAGGGAGCTGGGAGTCAGGCACTTTTCCAGAAAGAAAACCCAGCCAAAGAGGGAAAGAGGAAAAAGGCCCATCTATCTTAGATAGGCCTCCCCTGTGTTCCTCTGGCTTCTCTTAAAGGAGCCCTTGGGAGCCATGATCTCATTTGTCTCCCGTGCCAGCGCCTTCAGAGTGGCTCTACACAAGGGGGAAACTGAGGCATGGAAAGACCAGGAAATGTTTAAAACAGAGGGCAGGGCCCAGGTTAATACACGTGAGGTCTTTTACCCAGATTTCTGTGGGGTGATATCCTCCCCACAACCCCTCCACCCCCTCCACACACACCTCAAAGGATCTCTGGAGTCACCCTGGCTCAGACCCAAGGTCCCCCAGACCAACGTTCCATCTCCAACAGGAACATCCAGAGACAGTTAGTGGGAGGTTCTGGTTGTGTCCTTGACCATAATCTCAAGGTTATTGGAGTTGGTGAGAGTGAGGCACATAAAAGAGAAAGAATTGCCAGGAAGGTCCATGTGGTCCAAGTTCCAGTGTCGCCTGCCTGGGGGTTTCTGGGTTCCAGTGTCCCCTGTTGGGCCTGACTACACACCTGATTCTCTGGTGAGCCCCAGAAGTGAGACCCTTGTGAAGCCTGGGGTCCCAGGGTAAGCATCCACCACTCTGTCCCTTGACCTACCCTCACTTCCTCGATTTCCCATCAAAAATGAAGGTATCTACTTCCTTTGCTGGAAAAGGCCTTGCCCCGTCACAAGTCTGGGTCAGTCAGAGAAGCTCCCTTGGGGTCTGTGGGGGGAGACAAAGCCCTGAGAGCCCTCCACATTCTGGCCAGGCTGGGCTGGCAGCATCTTGGCAGGGGCAGAGCAAAGAGCATTTTACCATGTCGAGAGGGGTGATAAGAAAGGAAGAATTAAACCAGAATGCAGGGTTAAGGACTTGGGGGAGGACCCTGGTGTGTTAACCCTGGGGCCACACTGAGGTGGGATCCCTATGGTCTCCATGGAGAATGACCTGCCTGCACCTCTAACTCTAGCTTTTCAAACCTACTCCCAGATCCCCCAGTGACCCTGGTGACTCCTGGGGAAATCGTCTGTTGGCACCTTGATAGAACCATCTATAAAAATCACTCCCAGCCTCTGTGGTAACACTTTCACAGCTCGGATTTTATTTCCAAACAACCGAATGATCTAAGGCGAGGCAGGTGTTACTATACTGGCTTTAGAACATCAAAGATGAAGAGAGTGGCCTCAGGTAGTTTGGCCACGGGTAGGGAAGCCATGATGACTGTGCTAGGCTAGGGATCATTCTCTATTAGAAATGGAATTTTAGGGGCGCCTGGGTGGCTCAGTCGTTAAGCATCTGCCTTCGGCTTGGGTCATGATCCCAGGGTCCTAGGATCGAGCCCCGCATCGGGGTCCCTGCTCCGTGGGAAGCCTGCTTCTCCCTCTCCCACTCCTCCTGCTTGTGTTCCCTCTCGCTGTGTCTCTCTCTGTCAAATAAATAAATAAAATCGTAAAAAAGAAAAGAAAAGAAAAGAAAAGAAATGGAATTTTATCCAGTGGACTTCTTGTCCTCTCGGGGAGGCCTGAGTTTTCAAGAGCTCCTGGCGAACTTTTCTCTGCTCTTGACCTACTAAGGCTGTACCTTCCCTCACCAACTTCGAGGCCCTTCCTGGAGGATATACCAGCTAGCCTGGGACAGATCCACTTCACCTGGTCAGATAATCCAGAATGTCAGAGCCAAAAAAATATGTACAGCTCCTCTGGTTCAAGTTCAGGGCTCAGAAAGGGTACGTAACTTCCTCAAGCTCCTCCCACAGCACCTGGGCTCCCTGGTTCCCAGTGCAGTGTTCTGTCTCGTGGTCAGTGCTCCCACTTCTTACCACCTGCCTCCCCGGGGCCAGCCTGAGGCTCAGACGGAAAGGTTCTGGGGGAGGTGGGGGACAGTTTGGGTCGAGGGGTACGGGAGTCATTAGACGCAGAGCAGAGTGTCCCAAAGCCCAGCACTGACCCCAGCTGAGAATTCTCTGGAGCAACAAATGAGCCCAGCTAGCAGAGTGGGTCCTGGTCTGCAAATATTTACATGACCTCTGAGGAGACCTGCCTTTTTCACCACCCCACAGCTGGGAGAGGCAGCAGGGAGGAAGCACCCCCTGCCAGATTGTATATAGTGAGCTACTGTTGCCGCAGTCCTGCTTAATATCCTCCTGCCGCCATCCCAAACCCAAGTCTCTGTGTGCTTTCGAGAACACAGGACAGAGAGGACAATGTGGGGGGGGGGATGGGGGACAGGACAGAAGCTGCCTCTCCAGTAGGACCCGGGGGACCCTCAGCCGGTCTCCCTGGGCAGATGTGTGCATGTGTGTATGTTTGTGTATGCACGTGTCTATGACTTCAGAACAACCACAACGCCCACTGCCCCAGGTTCTCCATTACTGAGTTGAAGCACTAGTTTCTGGAAAGAAATAGGAATGAGATCTCATAGGATTTGAGAAGGCACTGTAAATGTGTCATCCCTCTTATCCTCAAAGCCGTTCTCACCATGTCCCCGGCCACCCCACTCTCCCTGGTCCAAGCCATCACCTTCTCTTGCCTGGATTATTATAGTACTTTCCTTTCCAGACTCCTAGGTTCTCCCTGGTTTCCCTATGGCTATTCTCCTCATAGTAGCCAGGCAGGGCCTTTACCAAACATGTCAGACCTCATCACTTCTTTCCCTGAAACCTTCTTGGTTTGGCTAGAAGAAAAGTCAAAGTCCTCACCCTCATATGTAAGACCCTTTATTACCTGGCCCCTGGCTACCTCCTGATCTCATTTTCTGAATACTCTCCCCCTTGTTTACACTGCATCAGCCACGATGGCCTCCTTGCAGTTCCTTGAACACATGCCCATTCTTGCCTCAGGGCCTTTGCACATGCTCTTCTGTGCATAGTTTGTCAGAGAAGCCTTCCCTGACCACCGGAGCTCAAACAGCCCCCTCCCCTTCACTCTCTGCCCCTTACACTGCTTTATTTTCCTCATGGCACATAGCACCACATAACCTACTAGGTATTTATTTGTTTGTCATCTCTTTTTTTTATATGAGTTTAAGAACAACCTCTATTTTTGTCCTCTTGCTGTATCCCCTAATGTCTTATACAGTAGGTGCTCTACTGATACTTATATGAATAAATATCACGAAGTGGGTATTATCAACTTTTAGACAATGAGATGAAGCACGAAGAACCTAGTAACTTATCCAAGGTCATGCAGGTGGTGAGTGGCAAACATGAGAATTAAATCCGGGTTATCTGGACTCCAGAATGTTCTATCAACATTGCCAACCTACCTCCGAAGAACAGAAAACTCACCACAGGGACCAGTAGAGACATAAGAGACCATATAGCCGCTGCCTCCCAGACGTCAGCGGTACCTGCGCAGAGCTGGGAAGGGCAGGATCTCTTAGCTGGAGCTTCACACAAGGAGCTTTTTGCTCCGGCTACAACCAGAAAACAGGGATCCTCTGCGGAAAGTTCACTCCAGCAAGGGCATGGGGCAGCTGGCTCAGGAAGGGATGGTGACAGGCAGATGATAAGCTCTGTCCCTCCTCTTCTATTAACACTCGGCAGAATGTCAGCAGCCCCGGGAGCCCCTACCGCTGCAAGTCCTACCACCCGAGCCTGGCCACGAGCCTGGCCACATGGCCAGGTACATGCAGATGCTGTCATTCCTGAACGGCCCCTTGTCATCAAACCCACAGGAGCCGAGATGGAAGCCAGACACTGAAGTGAAGGATGGCTGAGACACTGAGAAAGGTGACCAAGGAGAAGCAGGCCAGGAAAGGAGCTGGAAGAGAGAGGACAGTCAGGAAAAGAGGCAGGATCGAGGTTGGAGACGTGTCCCTGTCTCCCAGGTTGCAGATAACCCCCCAAGAAAGAAGGGACAGAGCACAGGACAGACCCCTTTTAATACCAGCTGGCCAAGGGGAGCAGGAAGGGCAGGCCGGTGACAGTGGCTCTCCCTGCTCTGGGTCAGGCCCCCAGGCTGCGCGTATGGTCACTCACTTCCCTCTGGAGGAGTCCTTCCATCTCCCAGACACCCTCTATGCCTGTCTGGTTGCTAAACATCCCTCCCCCCGCCCCCGCCCATCGGCAGCCTTGCATCCCCTACCCCCTGCAACAAGCATTAGTGCACACACAGCCTCTTTGTACCCAGCCGCCTCCCACACGTGTTTGGATGGGTCTCACACAGTGTCTGTCTGTCTCTCATCCCCCTCCTTGGCGTGCACATCACGAACGCGCTGGCTCTGTGGATCTGTGGCACATGCCCTGGCATCAGCCTCTCCCACCTTGTCTCCCCATGACGCTGTCTGGCATAGTCAGTGAATGTTGAGCTGTCTCTTCTGTAGCTACGTGCCTTGGGTCTCTCTGGGCCTCTTTCTGCTGGTTTTTCAAAATCCAGACTTTTACACATCTGCCTGCGCTTGTCCCATCGCCGCCCTGACACAGAGGCAGGAGCAATCCAGTCCTGCAGACTCTTTAGGGCACCTCCATGCAAGCTCAGTGGCTAAGTCTGACTGCCTGGCCTGCCGGCCCTTCTTAGCTGCAGTGAAGGGTCTTTTGCTGGCTGGCCAGAGACACTTGATAGCCCAGAGGCCAGAGCTGGCCCCTCGTGGACACCCTGGGACAGCTCAGCCTTTGAGCCAGAGTCAACAAGGATTTGTATTCACAGAGGCCTGGGCTGCTCCTTCTGCCTCTTCTGCCTGTGATCCTGAGCTCCTGGCTGTGGCTACTTTGTGGCTCTCCAAAGAAAGTCCTATCCTGGAAGACAGAGAGGTCACTTAGGGGCATCCCACATGGGGGTCTCTAAAGATGATTCACTGGCCAGTCAATAGCATGATCTGAGAACATACTCTGCTGGGTGCTGAGAAAAAATTGAAAATAGGGTCTCTGTCCTTGGGAAGCTCCTACTCCAGTGGAAGGCCCGTGATCCCTGCCCTAGAAATTTTCCCAGGCTGAGGGGGCAAAAGGGCTGCACACAGAGGGAAAAGGCTGCATGGTGTACCTAGCCGGGCAGTGCGTATACCAAAGAGAGCACAGGACATGGGAGGCAGAAGGCCTGAGTTTTGCTTGGTGCAGCCACTTTTAAGTACTGTGATCCTGGCAAGCCAAGTTCCAATTTCTTCACTGGCAAATTGGGCAAAAGAAAATCTAACTCAGTGTTAGGATTATATAAAATAATGAGATATTAGTGTTTTGTAAACCACACATGCTATGCAATTGTTAGAGAATCTAAAAAGCACAAGTGACTACGGTATAAGTTATATGCACAAGTTCCAAGAAAATCCAGAGTCAGAGAGCGATCATAGTGCAATGGGATGGATTAGAGAAGGCTTCTTAGAAGGAGCAGATGTGGGAGACGAGTGGGCAACTGGGTATCACCACCCCGGTGGAGAAGTTCCATTCTATAGATGGTCTTTAGGACCTTTCTTGCTTTAATTTTCTAGAAGCCAACCAAGAGAAGGGAGGGAGGTAACAGTCACTGAGCCCCTGGCTGCATACCTAGTATATTAATGCAACATATTCCATAACGTCCTTCTACGAATCTTATTCCCATTTAAGTGTTCCCACTAGAATGGATTCACAGCTTTGCCAAAGCCTCAGAGCTGGGATCCGAACCCAGGCCTATCATACTTCCAGACTTGTGCTCCTCCTGTAATATCAGATTGCATGCAATTTCCAGGCATTACTTGAGCCCAGCTGGCTTATCACAGAATATAAGGTTGGTGGCAAAAGGAGGGAGCTGGCAATTAAAGAGGAGAGACAAGTGGGCAGGCAGGTGGGCAGGGCTGTGGGGGGAAAGGCAAGCCCCTCTCAATAGCTTCCTCAACCCCTTATCCAACCTGATTGTCGACCAAATTGTATGTCATCAAACTCAGTGAAAAGCCCAGCAGCTCAATTGTAGGTTAGTAGGACACATCAGAGGAGGGGCCACGCCTCGGGCTGTGCCAGTTGCCAGGGCAACGAGCACACATCCAGCGGCCCCTCTGGGATACCTGGCTCCCTCCAATCTTCCATCAACCCTGTTGGGTGTGAGCAGACACTGTGATCCAGGTTAACCCCACACAGCCTGTACGGTGCTAAGGCTATTCTGTTTCAAGAAGTAAGGGGTGTTTCAAGAGCCAGGAGCTCTCTGAAGTCACCCCCTTTCTTCCATCCGGAGGCAGGAATCAGACTCCACACCCTCCTTCCCTTCCTTTCCTCTCAACTTCCCTCTTTATAATCAATGCCAGTAGTGTCCCACCCACTCTGCAGTCACCACCCCCCCCACCCCCGTAGATGTTAACAGAAAACTGGGGCGCCTGGGGGGCTCCATTGGCTAAGCGGCTGCCTTCAGCTCAGGTCATGATCCCGGGGTCCTGGGATCAAGTTCCACACTGGGCTCCCTGCTCGGCAGAAAGCCTGCTTCTCCCTCCCCCTCTGCCTGCTCCTCCCCCTGCTTGTGCCCTCTCTCTTTCTCTCTGTGTCAAATAAATAAATAAAATCTTAAAAAAAAAAAAAAAAAAAAACAC
>LNAC01000043.1:4777947-4844077 GCA_002007465.1 Ailurus styani
GGGCTCTCTGCTCAGCAGGGAGCCTGTTTCCTCCTCTCTCTCTGCCTGCCTGTCTGCCTACTTGTAATCTCTCTCTCTCTGTCAAATAAATAAATAAAATCTTAAAAAAAAAAAAAAAAAGCCAGGATGCAATACCCTTTGGAGTAGCCCGCAGCCCATCATCACTGGCAGTCGAAAGGTAAATATCCATGCTTCCATGCCCACTACATGGGACAGCTCTGAGCAGTGTTCCATGTAATCCCCCGGAAATCCCTAAGGGCCCGTTGCCCACGGCAGTAACCTGCATGTAAACATATCCTGCACTGGCTTCCTTTCTCTTCCCTGGCTCACTTCCCCACTCCCCATCAGTGTTTTCTAGAATCATCTCCCAAATAAACCACTTGCACTCCAATAAACCACTTGTCTCAAGGTCTCCTTCTGGGGACCTCAGCACAAGACACTCCTCAGCACAAGACACTCTTCATAGACACTAAACCTATGTTTGAGTGAGGGAGACAGCCAGTTAGCAGGTCATGATGGGAAACGGGCCATGTCTACTTGTGTGACCATGTGTGCAACTGGCCTAGCTTTGCTGCATAACTACCTGTGGGCCAGGTGTCCCATTCACGGAGGGCTGCCATTTGCCACAGGAGAACACTGCGTGAGAGGGCGTCACTGAGTCAGGACACATCCACCTTCCTTGGCGAGCCACTTAGTCTATCAGCCTCGAGTAGGCTCAGAAACATCATTTGGAGCATAAAGGTTAACAAACACTTTTCCAAATACTGTATTATCATTTCGAATGTGCGTGTGGCGACTTAGGCCCGTCCATTTGTGAGGGCCTGCCATCAAAAGGCTAACAGACAAGAGGTAGCATGTGTTGAACACTTATTATATATAAACATATTAACAAATTAAATCCTCACATCAATCTCCCACAGTAGGCCCCATGACTGCCCATGTTTTCCAGCTAATGAAACAGGCTGAGGGAGAATAAGCACCAAACCCACATAGCTAATAAGAAGAGCCAGGACTCAGACCCAGGAGTCTTCCCTCTAAGTCACTCTACTACACTGCTCCTGGATGGTGGTATGCCTATATGGATAAGCCTGTTCTCAAAGGTCTGTTGATTTAACTGCATGCCACAGGACTAAAAGAATATCAAGATGGTGTTGAAAAGCAAGACAAGATCATCCTTTGCCAAAGAAATCAAAGCCCAAACTCAGAGAACTCGTCTGCCAAGATGAAGAAATTTTATCTGGGTACTCTCACAGCTCCTAATTAAGACAGAGGCCATCAGTTAAATGAACAGAACAGTAAGTTGAGATCAGAATGATACATTTCAAACCAACAGCTCTTAATTCATTTCAAAGCACTCCCACTTGTTCTTTTTCACCTGATCCTCGCAAGGCAAACTAAGAGTCAGAGAGGTTAGGCGAATTGCTTAGGGCCACACAGCAAGCTAGAGGGGAGCTTTGGATGGAAGTCCAGATCTCCAGATGCTCCTCCCGGCACCACAGGGAAGCATCAACCAGGGCTGCCTGTATGAATCTGTGAGTCAACACTGTAATTGTTAGACGTTAACCCCAAAATGGCAACAACCAGTCTGCTTCAACTACGCATTCCCTCTCTGCCCTTGACCCAGAGGGCATCCTACCTCCCTTTTAGATTTGAAGCCCTTCAAGGACAGAAACTAGAGTTTCCTTCTTGAGACTGAATGTTGGGTTTTCCCCCTGAATGATCCCCTACTGCCCTCTACCCTCATCCTTGTGTTCCATGGGAAAACCCAGGCCTGGGCCAGCTGCCCACTACGTGAGACACCTCAAGAACTGCCAGGAGACAGGGGAGATAAAGGGAGAAGACATCCCTGCCCCCACTGTCCATTCAAATGAAAGAAGATTCTCTTCTCTTTGTACAAACCCTACGAATCCAGTGCCCATTCCACGAGAATTCTTGCCACTGAAGGTGGCTGGGTTGGGCATCTGGGGTTTACCAGTCAGATATCAGCCGAATTGGAGAGCAGCAGATGAGGCTCCTTCTCCGGCAGGTGGCTGCAGACCGAGGCTGAGGGCAGCTTCGTGAGGCTGGCGGTGTCCCTTTAAGGCTTGGCCTCACTGCCTCTGGGAGCAGAGAGCCAGCCTGGGGGAAGGCAGGGACCTACAGTTTATTTTAGTTGACATTTTTCAACGTCAGGACACTTCAGAGCCAAGAAGGAAACGAATCCCATCTGTTCCTGAGCCCCCAAGCACAGTTCAAGAGGACAGGCTGGGGAAGGGAGGGGAGGCGAGGAGGGAACAAGAAGCCTGGAAGATCCAGCCACACACATGGAGCAGGAAACCACCTGAGGAGAGACACAGGGCACAGCAGACAGTCGCCAAGAGATCCCGCTGTCCCTTGGACACGCACCCGCAGAGCTCTTTCAGGACGGGGCCTGCTGGCTCTGCGGCCTTTGGCACAGGTCGCTGGACAACAGTCTGCCAGGGCTGCTGATGACACAACTCTATACCATGGGAATGGCGCCCACGGGAGGTGTGCGACATGGTGGTACTGATGCCCGCCCAGCCTGGGGTTCCAGCTCCTTGACGGCCACACAGCTCAGACACAGCCCAGCCACACTGCCATTCACATGGGCAGAAATGGAGACATTAGGGGGCAAACCAAGTTCATGTAGGGAGGGAATGGAGGGCCTTCTGACCCCCTTCCCCTCTGGGCACACCCGCTCCTTATGCCCAGGGCCTCAATTCACCTCTGCACGGGAGCCCATCCTTGACTCCCCTCCTGCTCCAACTCTGGTGCCAGGGACGGGAAGGACAGATGGCCGTGGAACTTATCTTCCTACTTAGATTAAATTCCAGACCTTCCTATTTTTAGAAAAACAAATTCCTGTTCTCTTTTCAAGAGGTAAAAATGTCTCTCAAACTGTCATCTAGGACAGTCCGCAGCCAACTTGAAGTTGTCTATAGTGTCATGCTTTGGAGATCACCCTGGCAGGACGAGTGTCAGGCGGTGATTGGTCTAGGTGCCAAATTTTAAGAGGATCATTGACAACTTGAGAGCTTCCAGGTGAGGGTGACCAGGATAATCGGGATCTGGAAAACTGGGTCATTTAAGAAAGTAATGAAATAAGCTGCAGACTTTTTTTTTTTTTTTTGGTCTAGAGAAGAGACTATCTGAGCAATCATTAAGAACATGTTGAAATATTTGAATGAAGATTTATGCTTATTCTCTTTTTCTTGGATGGCAGCATTTGAATCAATATGCAAAAGGGAAGCAGATTTCAGGTGAATATTTAGAAACTTTCTCATAATTTTGTTCTATTTGAAATAGAATAAGCTCACTGTGTCTATGCAAGGCAACAGCAAAAGAGCAGCTGTCAGGAATGCTATAAAGAAGTCTCTTGTCCTTTATGGGAAGACAGACTAGTCCAAAATCACTGAGAAGCTTTAGAAAAATATGGTTTCCTGAGTAGCAGAGAATCTGCCTTGGTAGGTCTGGAAGGAGATTTGGAATCTATGTTTTTAAAAAGATCCATTAGCTATAAAACTCTTAGAAGAAAACACAGGACAAAGGTTCATGACATTGGATTTGGCCGTGACTTCTTAGATACAACACATAAAGCATAAGCAACAAGAGAAACATTAGATAAATTGGAGCTCATCAAAATGAAACACTTTTGTGCTCAGAGGGCACTAATAACATAATGAAAAGGCAACTCACAGGGTGGGAGAAAATATTCACAAATCATGTGTCTGATAAGAGATTAATAACAGAATATATAAAGAACTCCTACAACTCAACACAACCCAATTCAAAAATGGGCAAAGGACTTGAATAGACATTTTTCCAAAGAAGACATACATATGGCCAATAAACAATGAAAAGATGTTCAACATTGCTACTCATCATGGAAACACAAATCAAAACCACAAATGAGATACTACTTCATACTCATTAGGATGGCTATTATTAAAAACCCAAACAAACAGAAAATTATAAGTGTTGGCAAGGAGGTGGAGAAATTGTACCCCTTGTGCATTGCTGGTAGAAATGTAAAATGGTATGGCCCTGTGGAAAACAGTATAGAGGTTCCTCAAAAAATTAAATATAGAGTAACTGTATGTGATCATATATAACTATGTATGATCCAATAATTCTACTTCTTGGTATATACCCCCAAAGAATTGAAAGCAAGGGCTTGAACAGATATTTCCTCACCAATGTCCACAGCAGGATTATTTACAATAGCCAAAAACAACCCATGGGAAACAACCCATCGACAGCCGAATGGATAAACAAAATGTGGAGTATCCCTACATTAAAGTATTATTCAGCCTTAAAAAGGAAGGAAAGTCTGGTACCTGCTACACAAAAATGAGCCTTGAGGACACTATGCTAGGTAAAACAAACCGGTCCCAACAGGACTCATACTGTTTGGTTCTTCCTGTATGAGTAAGGTACGTAGAGCGGTCAAGTTCACAGAGACAGACAGTAGAATGGTGGTTGCCAGGGGCTGGGGACAAGGACGAGTCAGCCTTCCACGGGGACAGAGTTTTAGTTTGGGAAGATGGAAGGAGTTCTGGAGATGGATGGCCATCATGGTTACACAACCATGTGAATGCGCTCCGTGCCACCGAGCTGCAGTCTAAAAAGAGGTTGACTTATTAACTGTACATAAAAAAAACATGCATTTTACCACAGTTTTTAAAAACTATAATTTTTAAAAATAGGATTGTTTTGGCAGCAGATGCACCTTCCTCCTTCTAGTTATCTGATGAGCTTCCGCTTGAAGAATTTGCCTTCCCTGAGAGCCCCCACAGACTGGCAACCCAGGGAAGCCCTGGTGTTTGGATGGTGTGGTGACAGTGGATGTGGGACTGGGGGAAAACACCCAAGGGGCTGCTCCTCCCACAGATAACTAAGAGCACTCCGAGTCACGATAATCTCACGTGGCTCACTCGGACGGCTTGTGGCTGAGCGTGTCGCCCAGTGGGGAAAGCAGAGGCTTCACCTCTCCTGCTGGCCTTAGGACTGGGAGCTCCTGGGAGGCAGGAGAGTGAATGGCAGCGGGCGGTGGCTGACGGGGTCAAGGAGGTGTCAAGGTGTGGGTCAGAAGGGAAGCCCTGCAGGCCACCCCCACAGCCCTACCCGTTTTATGAATAGGGAAAACAATTTTCTTAGAAACAGGACATGTTCTAAATTATAAAACCTGCATGGAAACCACAGTGGGGATGGGAAGGCCAAGAAGGGGGCTGAGCAGGGGCCGTTCAGGACTGCATATTCTCTCGCTGGAATCGAGAGGATGCCCAGTCTAACGGAAAAGGGCAACACTTAGCCGTGAAAACACATAATTGAGGAGTGACTGTTTACATTAAAATTACTGGGATTATAAGAGGGTTCCCCTCAGCTCTGACTTCCTTAGCACATTGAAGGGTGGGTATGTTCCCAGTCCGGCAGGGAAGTCAACAACGGAGAAACCTTAAAACTATCAAGGGTTAAGAGTTCCTGCTAATCGCAGACCCCCCATAAACAACACACACGAAATCATCAATCGAGGTTTACAGTCAGGTCCACTTCATGGGTACCGCAAGCCAACACTTTCTTCCCCTAAGAACTGCAGACTTCCCTGGGCTTGCACGTTCTCATTCATGCTAGGCCCAGTGAAGTCGCTTTTTTTTTACTGATTCAGGAGCACACACCCTGTCTGGACGGAAGGCGATAAAGAAAGAGTGCTGGAGGGTGGATTGAGGGCGTCGTTCCTGGCTCCACTCTGCCTAGCATTCCATACCCTCATGCCCCCAAAATCGATGTTCCCAGGATTGGACAGCTGCCCCTACAGCTGTCCCAGCTGCTGATTCTGAGTGGCACTCCGGTGAGACTGCACAGTTCCTGGGGGCAAGTCTGGGACCCCCAGAGGGCAGGAGTCCTTCTCCTCCTTCAGAATGGCATTTTAACAATAACGATAATGACCAGTAACAACGAAAAACAAAAACAAAAACAAAAAACAACAAAAAAGAGACAAGCAAACCAACAAACAAAAAAACCTAACAGTTATTGAGCATTTACAAGGAGCCAGGGATTATTCCAAGCACTTTCTATGTACTTATCTATTTAATCCTTATAATCATCCTGAGATAGGTTCTATTATCTGCATTTAGCAGACAAACTAAAGCCTGGAGAGGCTGCCTAACCTCCCCAAGCTCACACAGCTAGGAAGTCCTGTCACCTGTGTCTGACTAGGATCTCTCCAAAGGCAGGAGTCCTGTGCCTTCCAGCATTTGGGAAATTTTCTGCCATGGCTATAGTGTGCACTGTGGGGGACTGTGTTCATCTCCCTCTGTCTGGGAGCTCCTGAGGTCTGGGGCTCCGGCCCTTCCAACACATGGAGAACTTTCAGAGCTCTCTGCCTCACAGGAGTTGTGCCTCCCTTTGCCCTGTCCAACTGGGAGCTCTCAAAGGGACTGGATGCTTCCTCAGAGAAGCAGCTTCCCAGCACAGAGGCTGTCCAGAGCAGCCCGTCAGACACCTCGGCTCTCCTTCCCGCCCCGCAAAGCCCTCTGAGCACAGGAGGAGCTGGATGGCTTTTCTCCAGTCCCAGCTCCAGGCTGGTGGATCTGAGCTGAGGCTGGACCGGCCCCTGGGACTTAAGAGGCAGTAAACAACCCCACTCATGAGTCAGTTGTTTTGTTCCAGAAGAGCGTCATCAGCTGGACAGGCCCTGCCCAGTCCCTCCAAGTTTGTCCCCGGGGGGAGGGAACAGCGGACGGCCTGGAGCTCAGCTCTTGGCCCTTTCCTAGGTGGGGCTACTTTTCATTCTCTTGAAGCTTGGGATTTTTATTGGGAAGAGGTAGTCCCTGAGAGGGGTAGGGGGAAGGGGTGTTGTCACTACTTGTGTGGTCCCTTGGAAAGTCCCAGCAAACCAAGAAGGAAGACAGGAAGTAGCAGTGAGATGCCCTGGAGAAGGTTCCAGAACCACTACAGCTCTTCAGTCTCACGGCTTGAAACAGTTGGGCCAGGACCCCTCCCACCCCCCCGCACTTCTTTCTTCCTATCTTTCCCTTCACTTCCCAGACTGTCGCCTGTGTCAGCGTTGCTCCACAAACCCGACCTTGCCAACTGGGGGCAGAAAAGAGAAGATGAGGGTCCCCGTGGGGCAAAGCATAGGAAGAAAGGGTTTAACAGATCGGGATGGGGTTAGGAATTTGCATGACTGGTAGAAAGTCTGCAGAGAAAGAAACCAGAGCAGCGGAAACTGAGTGCCACGGGGGAAGGCATGGGACGGAGGGGCCGGGAACCCCGGCGAGGAAAGGGGAGCCATCAGTATCACTTTTCTGTTTCAGTAGTGCTTCCGTTTTCTCTTTGAGTTAGACTCAGAGGTAGAGAGATGTAGTACTGCCATCCTCTTTTTACAAATGGGAGAGCAGATGAGGTTGTCCAAGGCCCACACGGAGTTGGCGGAACTGGGACTGACAGACACCCTTTCCCAGAAGAGCCTTCCCGCCAGGCTTTGGAGGGCGAAGGACCCGGGAAGGGGGCGGGGCATGCCTTAGAACGACAGCCACCCGGGCCAATGGGAGGGAGCTCCCTTCATTGACCAATCAGCTCCTCCAATGGCGGCCCCACCCACCACACCGAAGCCCGTAATATACCACAACCAGTTTCAGGGGCAGCCACAACCAGTGTCCAAAGGCCCCGCACAGCCGTCTCTTGTCACAGCCTGGCAACCCAAAGTCCTGTCGTGAGTCCCACTCCCCTCTGAAGGAATCCCGCTCCACTGGTTTTCGCCCTGCCCTCCCTAGCCCCCTTGCCCCGCGGTGCAAGGGGCCTTACCCGGTAGTGATGTCGTCGTCCTCCGTCATGGTCTTGCCCATGAGGTCGCTGTCGCTCATGTAGCCGGACTTGAGGTCCACCTCGTCCGAATCCAGGGACTCGACCAGCTCCAGGCGGGAGATGTGGCTGAGCTTGCTGGGGCTGCGCATGGGCATGGTGTGCGAGTAGTGGGCCCGTTCCCCGTGCATGTACCAGGCGGGCGGCCCCTCCGAGCGGCAGCCCCCGCCCACCGAGGGCGCGTCCCCAGCCTGCAGCCGCGGGCTGGACTGGCCATAGCGCCAGGAGAGGGGGGATGAGCGGCTGGAGAGGCTGGACACGCTGCGAGGGTTGGCGTCATCACTGTCGTAGCACGTCATCTCCAGGGAGCTGGGCAGAGGGCAG
Organism: Ailurus styani; assembly: GCA_002007465.1. Taxonomy (NCBI): domain Eukaryota; kingdom Metazoa; phylum Chordata; class Mammalia; order Carnivora; family Ailuridae; genus Ailurus; species Ailurus styani. Next base: position 4,786,135 of record LNAC01000043.1, read on the forward strand.
AAGGGCACTGGTTTTCATTCTGGCAGGGCCGTTCTGGGCCCTGTCCCGGCGGACTGCACTCCAGCGACCCTTCCCCCTTCCCAGGCCCTCCCACCTCCTCTGTACCTGCCCACGTGGGCTCCACCACCTCCGGGGAGCCTCTCTTCCTGTAGGGAACCCCTGTAACATGTCACGTGAGGTTGTCAGAGGAAAAGGATTCTAAGTGCGAGGGATCCAATCCCATATACTGCCTAAGGGCATATATTTTATAATATGAGCTGGGTTTTAATCCTTTTCTACCATTTATTCGTAAGTGAGCCGGAGGTGAACTAATCAGCCTTGCTAAGCCTCATCTGTAAAATGGGGATAACAGCATATTAGCTACTCCACAGAGTTGTAAGGATCATAGACGTAAATGTCTCACGCAGTGCCTGGTATATAAAAGCTAGCTGCTCAATAAATGAGAAGAGTCCAGTGAGATCTCTTGGGGGCAGTGGGGTAGACTGGTCACCCGAGCTTCAAGGGCCTTGATCATTCATTTGTTCCGGTGTGTCTATCACCTCTTTTTCTATTAATGAGCTGAGAGCTAGTTGATACCCAAACCAGAGATGGCAGAATCTGGCGTGGGTTACAGAGGGTATAGGCAAAGCTTTGGGAACCTAAGATGTGTGGCCGGTTCCCAGTAAGACTAGGCCCAGGAAGACTCGAAAAAAGGCCTAGGCTGTCAGGAGAAAGAAGCAGAACCTCACCAGAGAACAGAAGCAGGATTAACTGGAAAGAGGAGAGAACACGGGGTGAAGACGGGATGTGCAGGGCCCCAGGCCTCAGGCCCTGCTAGGCCAGGTGAGCAAAGCAGGCCCAGGTTTGTGCTGGATGACCCAACACAGAGGGGGTCTGGGGAGCTGGAGGAGGAGATGCCTTTCTCCCCCAGGGACCCCCTGCAGGTGGCTGCAAAGAGAAAGGATCTAGGGATCTGCTTGGAGAGGTGGCCTGGATGTGGGTTCAGACAGAGACTGATCGGCCTACTCAGTCCAGCAGTGTTGCCAGCCCCGGTCCCCCATGGGTCTCAGTGGCTCAGCCTAACTGAAGCCAGGCAGGGGTGAGTAACTGAAATAGGATCCGTAGGCCTAGAAAGCTTGGTAGCTAAGGCAGTCTGGGGCTGCACTGTGAACATGTCCATTTCTTAGTCACTTTGGGGGTTAACGTATGAGTGGGACACCGATTTTTCTATTCTTGTGTTGGTAATGCTCCTTGAAAAAAAGAAAAGCCTCCCAAACCGTGTCTACCAACCCTGAGAAAACAAGGGTTGACTTTTCTTAGAAAGATTTTATTTATTTATTTGAGATAGAGTGAGAGAGAGGGTGAGAGAGCACAAGCAGGGGGGAGGGGCAGGAGGAGAGGGAGAAGCAGGCCCCCCAGATGCAGGGCTGGACCCCAGGACCCTGAGATCATGACCCCAGCTGAAGGCAGACACCTAATGGACTGAGCCACCTAGGTGCCCTCAGGCTGATTTTTCTTGATCAGCGGAAATGAAGGAGCCCAAAGACCTTTGAACCTGAGCATGTGGGTGGTCCCTACAGAAGTCCTGTGCACAAGCTGGGGGCACTGTGGCTGGCCAGGGCAATTCGCGACCACTACCTCTGACCCTCTGGGGGGCTTCCTGACCTGGCACACACCCAGCTTCTCCCCTCCGGGCCCTCCTTTGGCGTTTGGCGTGCGCTTCGTCACACGCTGTGTTATTTCTGTTTCTAATTACTGTGGACCTCAGAGCCAAGGAAGTGCCCTGAAGGAGACCGTGGGCCTGTGTGACTCTGGCTGCCTCACTCACCACTGTATGTCAGCACCTTGTGCAGGGCCTGGCATGTTCTTGGGTCCAGGTACAAGAACCAATCAGTGAGGAGCAGACCCACAACGAACGTGCTGAGTTGAAGAGCAGGGAAGTTCTTGTCCTCAGACTCAGGCCAGGGATGCACACAGTAAGCGTTTAATAAAAACAAGCTGACTGTGACAATGAGATGAGGATGGGAAAGGAAAGGATGATGATGGCCATGGTGACAGGATGCTGGAGAGCTCCAGAACAGCTCGTTTCCCTAGTCCATCTACACCGCGGCAATAAAATTAGTGTGCAGTGTGGGTCGTGTGGAGCAACCAGATCCCTCAGTTCTATTCCTGGCCTACTCCTGTTTAGCTCTCTGTGCTAAAAGTGCCTCTTCCTTGGTTCTGCTGTTCTTTTTTATCCCCCCCACCCCAACACATCTCCAGACAGCTCTAAGTCAGCGGGGGAGGATTCTAGCTTAAAATGTCGGTTCTTGCCTTGCAGCCCTGCATCCGGCCCTTCAGTCCTGCGCCTCTCTCTCTCTCTCTCTCTCTCTCTCTCTCTCTCTCTCTCTCGCACTCTGGGGTGGGGAGAGCCGCGGGCCAGAGGGAGGCTTTCATTTCCTCTCCAGCCCCAGCCCCCTGACCCAGACGCTCTCCTTGCTGGGGAAACGAGCCAGCAGAAATAGAGGAAGCAGGGCAGAAATAAAGATTTCTGAAAAAGGAATTGAATCTAGAGCTAGCCTCTAAGTTCCAGATGAAAATAACCTGGCTGGGAGTTCTCACCGGACAGGAAGCTCCCCATCAAGGAGGACGCCTGTCTTCATCCTGGGGTTTGGTGCCCAGCACTGTACCCGGCATGGCCTCTAAACTTGCCGGACACAGAACTCACCCTCGCCAGCCTGTGTGACTCCAGCAAGGGACCCCTCGCCCCAGCCGTGGCTGCTGCGTCTCTAACCCAGCCGATAGGAACATATCCTGCCTCCTCCCAGGGCTAAGGGAAGGGCTGATGGAAGGAAAGCACTTTATAAAGTCAAAGATTCTCAAAGATCCAGGGAATCGCTGTCTTGGCTATCAAAGTGTGGACCAGGAATAACAAACCAAAGGCTAAGAGAGGAAGTGGCTCCGGGTCCACAGTAGACAGCAAAACTAGCTCAGGGCTCTTGGTTCCTTTTCCATAAAGAGAGACAGAAGCCAGAGGTCTGAGGCTCTCCCCCTCCCAACAGCTGGCTTTACGCATGAGGTTTTCGGCCTCCCTCTTCTCCACCCTGGACAGAAAGCCAAAAGGGGTCAGGCTGTCCTGCTTCAGGGGCTGTGCTCAGTCAGTGGCCCCAGGCCACGGAAGCTGCCACTTCTACCCTTCCTCTGTGGGTGAGTCATTTGGGGTGTGACCCCCTCAGCAACTAAGCGCTTTCTGCCTTCTTTGGCATGGAGCTGGCGTGTGATTTGGTGCTGAGAGAGCTGTTCCAACAACTTCCCTGGATGGGGGGAAGGAGGATGTTTAAGACTTCATCCACCGAGTCCCTGAACGGGCGAACCAAGCTGAGCCCGGCCCCTGTCGCACTTGGGTCCTGCTCAGGGCTGTGAGGGATGGAGGTTAGAGACAGATGTAAGGCCTGAGCCCCAGGGCCTCCGGAGCCTCCCCCATGCATTCTTTTCCTCAGATGTGCCCCAGGCACATCTCTGTCAGTAGTCTGGTCCTGCTAACCCCACAGAATAGAGGCTTTGACTTAGCACTGAAAATATTTCAGTGATCTGGGAGCAAAGGGCTGAGTGTCCAATGTGGACGATGGGACAGGACTAGGCAGAGTAGTGGAAGGAGGAGGAGGGGTGTTCTTAAGCAGAAGAAGAACTAGAGCCGATGGGTGAAAGCTATGAAGCCTGATTTCTGTTCCACTTCCTGGTCATGGCAATCCCACGGTGCCTGGAGGTGACTGACAGGGAGTTCTCTGAGCCACACGCTTGGGCTCAGCAAAACCCCTATCCTTTTGTCCTTCTGTCCCAACTTTGTTCTCATTTTCCAACCCCAGGAGATGGGGAGGAACCGATCTCCAGCCCAACTGGACAGGCCACCTAATCGCTCTCGGCCTTCCTGCTCCACACCCCCCATGATTTCTCAATCCTGGCTGTCTGCTCCCTCTCCTTTTACCCCCTGCCCGATCCTCTATCACCCTTGGAGCTGACAGCATGAGCTCATCTGGGCAGCCCGAGGAGCCAGCGGAGGAAATTCTGAGTCATGGCAGAGGCCGTGGCCAGTGTGCCGCTCCAGGGAGAGGTGCCACGGGAGGGCGGAATGCCCCATGCCGCTGGAGCCGGCAAGGTCTCTGCAGGCTGGGGCGAGGGGCACACCCTCATGGCGTGGGTCTGGGTGACATGGAGCCTGAGCACTCAGGCTCCCTCAGCCACTGGCTGAAAATGCCGGAGGACTCCTAGCTGACAGAAGAGGAGAATATGCTGGGTGTTGGGATGGGCACCGTTCTAGAATCCTCTAACAACAGAAACTTCAGGACAGGAGAAGACAGCATCCATAACACATGAGGAGACTGACGTTGAAGGAGGGAAAGTGGACACGGAAGGTCACAGCCTGAGTCATGGGTTGGCTTCCCATCTCCCACTCTAGTGCTTTTCGAACTCATTTGCTCAAAATGAAATCTCATGCCCAAGAGCAAGCAGATCCCAGGCAAAGCCAAGCTTCTTTTGCCAAGATGGCCAACTCTCCCGTCCCTGCAGCAGTGGCCTGTGGGGCTCTGAGGCGCTGCTCTCCAGCGCGGGAGAGAGAAAAAGCAGAAGAGGGTGTCGCCCCCTCGGCAGCGTAGACCTACCTGTGAGTCACCTGGGACCCTCGCAGGCTGGACATGGTCTCTTCCAGGTTCTGTCGAAGATCCAGGACATTCTGCACTGTCCTCTTCCTCTGGGACTCTGGGTCTGGAAGGAGAAAAGAGCAGCTGGGTGAGTGGAGAACTTTCTGCTGAGAGCTGAGGGTGTCACAGTATGGAGACTGACCATGTCCCCAGGACACTGCTCCCCCGGCCATGCTGGTCACCCTAGACACACGCCCTCAAACCGCCTGACGTTGTGACCCTGGAAGGGGGTCTGTGTTGTGCATGCCACCCAGATCCCCGAGGAACTGCTTCTTCTGACTTTCATTTTCGGGAGGCCTTGCTTCTCAGAGCAGAGGTCCCAGGCAAGATTCCCGTGGTCGAGGGCAACTGGAATGTCTCTCCAAACCCCGTCCCCAGTGATAGGTTGGTAAATGTTTGACAACTGGCCCTCAGAGGTGGGGACGCCCTGACTTGGAGCGTTTGTCGATTTCTGTGGTGTAAATACTCCTCCATGGCGCTTTTAAGCTACCAGCATGATGTCACTGACCGCAGGGTTAGGAAGCGATGCTATCAGTTAGCTCTGGGAAGCTGGTACGAGCTCCAGCATATCACTCTCCCTGAGCCCCAAACACCAGCTGGGAATGTCTGGGGCTGCTCTACGGAGCCAAAAGATGAAGGGGTTCTGAGCATGAAGAACTCTAAGAACTTTCTCCATCCTATCAATTCATCCAGTAAACCTTATCAAACACATAATTTATCCCAGGTCTCAGGAGGCCCTGAGAACACCAAAAAGAAGAGGACCTGTCCCTGTCCCGTGCTTTGCCTTTAACTCTGGGATCCAAGGTCACTGAATGGAATCGAATCCCCCAGTGCTGCCCTGAAAGGCAGCACATGGGGAGTCAGGGGCCTACAGAGAGATGATGGCAAAGCAACGGAGAAACCACAAGAATCCTGACTCTCAGGCTACTTCCCTTTTCTCTCTATCCTGAAACCCTCTGTGGTCCTCCCCTGGCCAAACTGCCCTCTTGGCCCCACCCCGATCCACAGACTCAGCAGAGTATGAGGTTCTTTTTGCTGCCCAAGGAAACATTTCTGAATCCCTTCAGAGGCACTTGTTCCCCCAAGAAGATACTCAGGCCGGCTGGCAGGGGGCCGCTCTGTCTTGTCGGCCGAGGTGGGGGCGGGGGAGGGTGGGCAGGAAGCCAGGCGGCACCTTTGCCGAGAACCAGCTCCACACCCAGACCCAGGTACCTCTTCTCTCCTGCCCCCGCCTCCCCTCTCCTCTCCCTGGGGGAGCCCACGGGAGGCTGCTGCCGCTGCTGGTGGGCTTGCTCGTGGTCAGCATCATGTAGCTGAATTCCATGCTGGCGGCAAGCCTCCATGCCAGGGGCCTGAGCTCTGTCCCACAGAAGTGTCGTCACTTCTGTGGCTGCCAGTGCCTATTTATCCTGGCAAATGTCACCTTGTGAGCCGCTCAGTGGCTTTAACTGATGGCTTGGCAGGGAATACAGACAGGATCAGAAAGAATATACATATATTTTTAAGGCTTGGTTCCCAAAGGCCTGTGGGACTAAGAACATTTTGCCAAGATGTGGGTTCCTGGGCCAAGGCAATTCTTTCTATGGGTTTGGCAGTGATGAGGGAAGGGCGTGCATAACTCTAAGGGGTGTGCAGTCTCAAAGAGGAAGGTGACCAAGAGTTACTCAGAGACTTGTGAGCGTGCCAACCCTCTACATGTATCAGCTAGTTGAATCCCCACAACGTTTACGGGAGATTTGTGATCTTGTCCCCATTCTACAGATGGGAAAACTAAGACTCAGAAAGACGAAATAAATTGCCCAAGGCCACACACCTAGCATGTAGCACAGAGCGGAGTCGAGCCCGGGAAGAAACTCGTATTTCTGGTGATATATCATAGCACATCTCTGCACCATTATGGTCAAGCACACAGTAGGTGTTCAACGAACATTTCAACAATAGATGGATGCTACCACAAAAAACTTGTCAAGAAATACATTTAAAAAAGGAATGGATGGGGTGCGTGGGTGGCTCTGTCGGTTGAGTGTTTGACTCTTGGTTTCGGCTCGGGTCATGGTCTCAGGCCCTGCGTTGGGCGCGGAGTCTGCTTGGGATTCTCTTTCCCTTGCCTTCTGCCCCTCCCCCACTCGAGCACACACAAGTGCGCACTCGCTCCCTCTCTCAAATAAATAAAATCTTTAAAAAAAAGAATGGATAGATATATGTCCTTTTAGGAAGATGTCTCCTTTTTTTTAAAAGGAAAAATATTTACTTCACATGGTAGGCAGCCCCAGGAGGGTCCCGCTGTATTCTCTAGTGCTCCCGGCCCTGGGGCAGGGAATGTGGGTATGGGAACCTGGACCTTATTGCTCTAGTAGTGACAGAAAAAGAGACACTTTCCTACTTCTCACTGCACTGATCACAGTGCCCTGTATCTCTTCCCTCAAAGACCACTCTATCCCCCTACCTCATTTCCATGTCAGTAGAGTGGGGCGGAAATACCCCCAAAGTCTCATAGACTTGCCGAAAATTAGAGCCACAAGAGTCCTTGGAAGTGACCAGGTCCAACGTGGTCATAGGAGAGATGGAAGGCTGAGGTCCAGTGAGGGGGCGACGAGCTGGAGGTTAATGGAATGACGTCTGGTGCCAGGCTTCCCGGCAGTGTAGGCTAGAGGCATACGCAGGAGGAGTTTTGGGTTGGAACCTGATTTGCTGGAAGGTGACCAGGATCTGTCCTGCAGAGGCTACCGGAACCTGAGCTAACTCTGTGCCCCAGCACTGCCCCCTGGTGGTCATCCTGGGCATGCCAGCCTGCTTCTCAAAGGCTCAGCTCAGGGGGGTGGCTCCTGAGAAGTCTGGCTGTGCTCCACATCTGTGGGTGACGGATACTTTCCTCGGCGGTACAGCGGTAGCCCCATGATAGAGGACTGACATGCACATACAGGGAAGGCCCCTGGAGCTCAAGAGGCTGCAGAAACTCTGGCTAGGTTGGGGGACAATTTGATGTTCACATCCATGACCCCAAGGCAAATCTTTACATATTTAACTAGACAATATGAATAAAGTTGTATTTGCAAAAGAATTCACCCCACCCCTCACCCTTGCCCACTCTTGACCTTCACACCATCCATCTCTAAGCCCCAATTCATGCCTAGGCTTCACCCCTTTCTCATCATCTCCCATGAGGATCAGAGATGGGGGTGAAGGTTTGTGAGGCACACACCATTTTGTGATCATGACTCCAAAGCTTGATGATTTGTTTTACTGGATAAGTCATGGTGCCTCAGAGGTCATCTCCATGTGTCTAAACATCTCAGTGTTTAGTCTGGGCCTGGGGTAGAGGTCTAGGGGACATAGCAGAGCACAGACACAGCAGAGAGGGAGGGTCTGGTAGCTCCTCTCCTCCCTCAGTGTCCTTCCATGTGGGATGCACTCAGGACTCTCAGCCTATATGGCATCTTTGTGCAGATGAGAAAAAGGCATTCTCCAGGCCAGCTCAGCTAGGGTTTTGCTCTTGCTAAGGCCCACACTGTGGCCAGGAGCACACCCGTCCCTTCCCTCGGATGCCCTGATCCAAACACACCCCTCACAACCCTACTCTGAGGCTCTGGGTATGCTCGCTCTTAACTCCTACAGAACAGGGTCCAGCTGCAAGGATGGTGGGTGCGTTTGTATGTGCGCACATGCATGCGCATGTGTGTGCATGCGTGTGTTTGTGTGTGTGAAGCAGGGCTGGGCAAAGGCCAGCTCTGGGCTGTCAAGGAGGTCTACAGGGGGGAGCTCATGAGGTGGTCCCGGGCTGCTGCTCCAAGCCTTTCCCTGCAAAAGGAGCAACCAGGGAGGGTGTGTACGTGCCTCTGGCTCAGAAGAGGTCAAGAGTCTCCCCAAACCCAGCCATCACCATGGTAACTCACAGCTGCCGCAAACAACATCACCTTCCCAGCATGCACTGGGCAAGGCAGGCAACACTGTTGCCTCACACAAGACCACAGAGAGCATACTGTTTGTCATGAGTCTTGGGGCTAAAGGACTGGCAGTCAAACAAACCTGACACATAGATACACGCGCACACACACAAATGCAAATAACGTCTGCTACTGAAAGCCTACCACACGGCGGGAGTGACCCCAAGCACTTTCCCCATCTGTGGACTCCAAAGTTCCTGTTCTTTCCACTATGATAGAGTACCCTGAAATACACAGATCTCTGGACATACACAGCTACTAGTGGCCCGGCTGGTAGTTTGTGGAAACCATTAGAATCACATGTGTGGGGGTGTCTGAGGGGCTCAGCCAGTTAAGTGTCTGCCTTTGGCTCAGGTCATGGTCTCAGGGTCCCAGGATCGAGCCCTGCATGGGGCTCCCTGCTCAGCAGGGAGTCTGCTTCTCCCTCAGCCCCTCACCATGCTCCTGTTCTCTCTCTTGCTTGCTCTCTCTCAAATAAATAAAAATCTTAAAAAAAAGAATCACATGTGTGCAAGTCTGTGGTTCTAGAGACATGTGCCCTGAGAGGTGTATTTGGACTTGTTCTCTACTGTCGGTGACGAAGGAATAAGATGAACACAGTGGCATAGGAGTCGTTTAATCTGGAGAAGGGCTAGTTCATTGGGAGGAAGCCCTGTGCAGCTGGTGGCAAATCAGGAAAACAAGCTTCTCCAGGAAGGCAAGACTATGAACTTGAGCTAGACTAGGAAGGCAAGACTATGAACTTGAACTAGACTAGGAACCACCCAAGAAATGGAGATCCTGTGGCAAGAATGCACAAGGTGGTGTAGTAGCAAGAACATAGGTCTTTGAGTCAGAAAGACCTGAGTTCAGATCCTGCACTGTCCTTTTTTCACTGTGTCTGACCTCGCACAAGGCACCTCAGCTTGCTGCAGTTATCCCCTCTGCAAAATGGGGAGAATAATGGTGCCACCCACCCTGGGAGGGTTGATGATGCTCGTTCACATAAAATGGCTCTGCACAGCACCTGGCACATAGCAGGTGCTCATTCATCAGAAGGCACAAAGGGGAGGGTGAGCCAAGGGCGCACACTCGCACCAGGGCTGGACTGGCTTCTGGTTTCTTTCATTTGCAGGTGGGTGGTGCAGCTCGGAAGGACTCTCCATCCTCCTCTGGGCCCTTGCTCGGGCTGCGGGAGGCCCTCATCTTTGGAGGCAGGGAGCAGATGAGGTGGAAACGAAACCTCATCCCCAAGTCATCGGGTCTGATGACAGTCCGGACCCGTAGCGACATTCCATCTTCAACCCCGCTCCCCTGGACCCCAGCTCCGCCGTGGGAGAGGCTGGGCCTCGGAGGTCTTCCCTGGCCAGCAGTCTGAAATCTGATGTAGTAAGGGACGGGGACCTCCAATGCAGGGTAATAACCCCACCAAATTTAGGGAGGTGCGGGGAGGAGGGGACTCCAGGGGATCCATCACCCAGCAGTCAAACCTACCCAAGTTCTGTACAATTTTAATTATTAGCTGACAATTAAGTAAACTGCAGTAACTGACTGTTGAAATCTTAATTACTTCCACCAAGGTTTCAGAAACCACATTAGTAGTTTAGCCCAGGGCAGAGGCCACAAAGGACTGGGTTTTGGGCTGATTTCTACACTGGCTTCTGCTGTGAGCGGCTGGGATCTGTGAGAAGCAACAGGAGAAACAGAAGTGACTGAAGGGCAAGAACATTCTCAAGTCATGGCATTTCAGAGCTCAGAGGAATCACCTGCCCTCTCATTTTGTAGATGGGGGAGAAACAACACCTCACTCAGGCCCAGAGAGGGAAAGGAGTGCTCCATGTCTCCCAGGTAGTGAAGAGCAGGGTGGGAGTGCTCCTGGCCCGGGGGCGAGCACTGTGTCTCCTTGCTGGGTTGTGGACTGAGGACCAGAGGCACTGAGATGTGTCCCTAGAGGGGGTGACCAAAATGTAAATTACAGTGGAGCACCTGGGTGCCTCAGTCAGTTAAACATCTGACTCTTGACTTCCACTCAGGTCATGATCTCAGGGTCATGAGATCAAGCAGGGAGTCTGCTTGAGATTCTCTCTCCCTCTTCCTCTGCCCCTTCCCCTGCTCACTCTCTCTCAAAATGAATAAATAAATCTTTGATAACAAACAAACAACATAATAACTGCTTGGAATGGTCTGGGAATAGATACGCCTAACGCCTAGATATCCAGGCTAGACCAAATGACCTGGAGAAGGAAGAATCAAGCACCGTCCCCCCCAAACACACACTCTCAACCACTTCCAAGAAGAAAACAAAAAATCTCTCCTGACCCTATTAGATCCCAAGAGTAGCGTCCAAGTCTTCTCTAAACTCAAAAATCTGGCAGCTTGGGCTCCTAGTACACGTGGGTCAAATACCATTATAATAAAAGCTGTTACGAACACAAGTATTCCAGCCCTAGCCAGTGGGCCACCTTCCCCAAACGACCATAAAGGATGCTTGGAGTTGACCACATCCCAACTAGTATCTGTGGCTGACATTTTGTGTTTCCCACGAGTCAGATGGCTTTGGCATTACTTTCATCTCTCTCCTCTACTCAAGGACACACACCTTCAAGGTCCAGCCAGAGGAGGCGACGGGGGCCCCCTCCAGGGAGTCCTCAGCCCTCCAGGTGTCCACCCACTGCTCAGAGGTTGCCCTAGGTGGGTCCTGCAGGTTCTAGCGGCGAGCAGCCTTGCACTGGATGGACTCCTAATCTTGAGTCTCAGAAGGCTCAGTCCCGCGGTGCTGCTGGAGCGGGCATGGAAACTGACGGGTGAGCCAGCCCACCAGTCTCCCCTGAGCTCAGGCAGAGCAAGAGATGTCTCCCTACAATTCCACCTCCTCCCTCCACCCTGTCTTCACCATCTGATGAGCCGGAGGTCCTCGAGAGAGCACTGGCTGGGCCTCCATGCAAGCAACACCCCGTTCCACGGAGCACGCGGGCGGGGGACGTTTTTTCTGTTCCCGATTCTGTCATTTCACTCATCCCCCCACGTAAGTCACAATATTGTCAGAGGCGGTTGTCACAGAACCCTGCGGCGTGACAAATCACACACTTCTAGTTATTGAGAGCTCCTGCTCCCCGGAGGAGCTCCTGGGGAGTTTCATCCTCGCCCCAGAGAATCCTGAATCCTCCCAAGTAGCGTGTGAACCAAACTGGAGCCAAGTGTTTGTGGCCGTCCTACGGGATGCTGCGTGGGGCAAAATACCTAGAAAGAGCCAAGACTCAGGAAACAACACATTGGCCGCATGGGTGGGAGACAAAGCAAGACAAACCAGGAGACAGAAGAGAAATTTGGGGCCAGAGGGGAGGGCAAGCGTGGTCCACCCCTGGCCTGCGATTGCCAGGCAGGTGTCTCTCTAGATCACCTAGAGTTCTGATTTTGATTGAGTCAGAAGGCTTGGATCAGAGAGCCTCCGCAACGTGTCTCTGCTGGGCACTGGGCTAAGAGGAGGGGGGAGGCAGGGGGACAGGGGAGGAAGGCACAGTGGGGGCAGACTTGCTCTTCCCGAGGGCACACGCTAATTACCTGTGGGGTCTTGGATAAATGACTTTCCCCTCTGTGGGCCTCAGTTTCCCTACCTATAAAATAATGGGAGTTCGGGGGGGGCACCTGGGAGGCTCAGTCGATTAAGCATCCGACTCTTGATTTCAGCTCAGGTCATGATCTCAGGGTCCTGAGATTGAGTCCCACGTTGGCTCTGCTCTGGGTGTGAAGCCTGCTTAAGATTCTCTCTCTCCCTATCCTCACCCCTCTCTAAAAAAAAAAAAAAAAAATTAAGGGAGTTGGGGTGGGGAATACCCAAGGCCCCTGAACAACTTTGACCATCTGGTTCTATAGCTTTTTAGTAGGCTGAATCCCATACAAACATCTTTTCTCCCAGAATGTGTTAAAGATTCAGGTGTGAGGGTGTCATCCCCAGTGATTATGACTCAAAAACCTGAGTTGGGGCTGGGGATCTGCATCTTTGCAAGCCCCCAATATGGATGATACAGAAGGTCACTTTTTTAAAAAAAGATTGTATTTATTGGGGCACCTGGGTGGCTCAGTCAGTTGGGTGTCTGCCTTCAGCTCAGGTCATGATCCTGGGGTCCCAGGATCGAGCCCCGTATCAGGCTCCCTGCTCTGCGGGGAGTCTGCTTCTCCCTCTCCCTCTGTCCCCTGCCTCAAATAATAGTCTTTTTTTTTTAAAGACCTTATTTATTCATTTGAAAGAGAGAGAGAGAGAGAACATAGGCAGGGGAGAGGGGTGGGGGAGGAGAGAGAGAGTGTGTGTATAAGGCAGGGAGGAGCAGAGGAAGAGAGAGGGAGAGAATCTCAAGCTAACTCCCTGCAGCACGTGGAGCCCAGCACGGAGCTCCATTCATGACCTTGAGATCATGACCTGAGCTGAAATCAAAAGTCAGATGCTTAACTGACTGAGCCACCCAGGCACCCCCGGAAGGTCACATTTTGAGAAATTCTGACATCTTGTTGCACAGCACCAGAATAGTATGTCCATCACAAACGGGCTGATTTCCAGATGCCAGGCCACTGCGCTGTGTCCTGGGCCTTCAGACCAAGTCTACTCCCTGGGCACACATCCACTGTCTTCTGGGAAAGCCCACTCCTCCATCCCCAGGCTCCATATACGAGGAGCCACCTACATCCGGCTGCTCAGAGGATGCCAGCCCTGTCCGGTCCCTGCCACAGTCGCTGCTGCGGAAAAGGACCACAAGGGGGCGCTGCCGGCCCTCAGCCAGCCGAGGCCTTGCGGTTGCCGCAGTACCGCAGAAGGGCAGCTGTCTCGTTCTCAGGCTTGCAAGCTGTGGGAGGGTCTTTTTTTTCCCCCTCTGCATTCTGCTTAGCACACCTCCTTTCCTCCCAGGCTCTGCACTCTGGGGCCAGCATCCTTCCCCCGACCCCAGGCCTCAGTGCTTGGGTTGTACTATCATCTTTGGAGAAGAGCCAAGAGTTTGCAGCATCTACTTTGGGGAGCCTGTCCTACTCACGGGGAGAGGGAGCAGTGCCTGGCTTCTGCGGTGAGCCAATCAGCCCTGGGCGTGCAGAGGATTTGGGGAGGTGGTTCTGGAGACCCGTGGGCTCCACTTGGCAAGCTCAGATTCAGAGCCAAAGTCTAAGAGAGACTCCAATGGGCCTTTCTGTTCCAATGACCAGCAGACGAAAGGTCCCCTGTGGGGAGTGGCTGAGGGTTCAGATCCGTGCTCTGGAGGTCTCCCTCCACTCCTCTGCAATGTCCCTGAGGCGGAAGCTTGCCTGATGAAGAGGAAGGAGAGTCACCCCCGCCACACCCCCACAATGCCCAGCCTGGCCCTTCGAGGGGGTGGCAAGGAGTGGCAGCCTCTCTCTGCGGTGAGCAGGAGGGAGGAAGGGAGCCAGAGGGCAGCTCCACGAGGCTGCCAGGGTCAGGCCAGCTTAGCCTTGCTCAGCCGGTGAGCAAGTGCAGACTCTGGAGGGTAACATGGAGAGTGAGCATTAAAGCTCCAGGGAAAGCAACACTTCAAAGCCACTTTCTACCGTCTAGTTATGATAACACTTTAGGTAAGGACCCGTGGAGGGCAGTCAATGCTGGGGCCGGGGACCAAGGAGGGGACGCCTGCCTGCACCCCTGTAGGAAGGGGTGCTGGTTAGCTAATCCCTTCCTCTTCTCTTCTCCACTCCACGTCCCTCCGAATGTTAGGTTATAGGATCAGAGAGAAGATTCAGGAACATATTCAATCTTCTCTCCTTTAAAGACCTGGATGCTGAAGCAGGCCTCCTGCAGAAAATGAGCTGCCTGCCTCAGCAGGAGACAAGCCCTGCCTCTTGTGCTCAGTGGAGCTCAAGGTTTACTGGCAATGTTTTCCAGCAGTGATGCTGCCCAGACCTTACATGTGACACCCGGCTCCAGTGACGCTGCTGGTGGGAGCTGGGAGTGGTTGTCAGAGCCGCAGTTTACACAGCAGAGAGATCGGCTGCAGGCAAAGTGGGGAGAGAGAGGAAGGGAGGGAAAGGGCTGGGGGCTGGGGGCTGGGCCTGGGTGTGGACAGTGATTTCTGACTGTGAACTAGTGATATCAGTATCGGCTGACTCCTCAACACTGCCACGTACTGTCTAGAAGCTTCATGAATATCAGCCATGTAATCTCCATGACAGCCCTGGACAGCAGTCCAGTTAGTAACCCAGTTTTGAGAAGCCTGAGAAGAAGAAGCCTCAAGAAGCCTTGAGAAGCCCGCAGCCCAGAGAGGTTAAGTAAGCTGCCTCAAGTAATACAGCAGTGAATTGAAGCCAGAATTGAACCCAGATAATTGGACTCTAGAGCTGCATTGTCCAGTATCGCAGCCACTAGCCACAAATACATATCAAGATACATAGATCCATAGATAGAGGTATAATTCACAGGACAGTCACCCTTTTTAACAATTCAGGGGCGCCTGGGTGGCTTAGTGGTTTGAGCATCCACCTTGATTTTGGCTCAGGTCATGATTTCAGGGTCCTGGGATCGAGCCCCATGTTGGGACTTGCGCTCAGTGCAGAGCCTGCTTAAGATTCTTTCTCTTCACCCATGGGTGTGAGTGCGAGCTCTCTCTCTCAAATAAATGAATAAAATATTTAAAAACCTAAACTAAAAAATAAAAAAAATACAGCTCAATGGTTCTTACTTAGCACATTTGCAAAGTTGTGCACCATCACCATCACTTAATTCCAGGATATTTTTATCACTCCCCGCAAAGAACCTCCATGCCCATTAGCAATCACTCACCACTCCCCCCGACCCCAGCCCCTGGCAACTACCGATCTCTACCTTCTGTCTCTACAGATCTGCCAATTCTGGACATCTCATATAAATATAATCATGAACACTGGCCTTTTGTGACTGGCTTCTTAACGCGATGCTTTCAATGTTCATTCATGTTGTTTCCAATATCACTATGTCATTCCTTTTCACGGCTGAATAACTGTCTACTGCTTGGATATACCATATTTTATTTATCCATTCATCATTTGATGGGCATTTGGGTCATTTCCATGTTTGGCCTATTTTATGAATAAAGCTACTATGAACATTCATACACAAGTCTTTATACGGACGTACATTTTCATTTCTCTTGGATATATGCCCAGGGGTGCAACACTGGGTCACACGGTAACTCTGTGTTTAACATTCTGAGGATCTGCTGAACTGTCTTCCCAAGTGGCTGCCTTTGGGGCGCCTGGCTGGTTCAGTCTGTGGAGCACGAGATTCTTGGTCTCAGGTTGTGGGTTTGAGCCCCACACTGGGTGCAGAAATTACTTAAAAATAAAATCTTAAAAAAAAAATCCACACACACAAAAAAACCCCAAAATGCAAAGAGGCTGCCCCATTGCACATTCCCACCAGCCGTGTGTGAGGGTTCTGATCTCTCCACATACTCTCTGACACGTGTTATTGACTGTTTTTCTTTATTATTATTATGGCCATCCAAATGGGTGTGAAGTATAAATTACTGTAGATTTAATTTGCCTTTCCCTAATGACTAACGAAGTTGAGCATCTTCTATATTTACACTAATTAAAATTAAATAAAATTTAAAATTCAGTTCGTCATTTGCCCTAGCCACATTTTAAGTATTCAATAGCCACATCATCACATTGGTTTGTAAGCACTAGAGATAGAGACCATTTCCATTGCCTAGAAAGTTCTATTGGCTAGCACTGCTAGAGCCCAGGGGGCTTGGTCTATACTAATATCACTGGCTGTCTCTAGGTGTTTGCCCTTGATGAACTTTCTAGTCTGGCATCTCCACTGTACACCTGGGGCCCATCTTGGGTCGGGGGGGCCCTGCGGCTGAAGACCACAGTGGGTCAGACAGAGACTTGCAAGATCTGAATTAGTGGCAGAAGAGAATCAGCAGGAAACGGCGTCAGCCGTTTCCTAGGCTTGTGGCAGGCGCTGTCTACACGGACACATACACAGGCTGTGTATGTGGGGAGGGTACACTCTGGCTCTGTGCTTTTGTCACTTAGCTCCTCCAAATCTTTGACATCCCTTCCTTTCCCAGGACCTATCCATGGCCAAGTGACAGGAGGCACTGTCTTGAAGACACTGCTCTTTTGCTGGGAGGCCCTCCCCCGTCCCGCCTCTGCCTGCACTCCAGGCTGCAGACCGTCGGGAGTGCTCCCACCTAGACCTTGCCGTCCTCTCCACTGCAGAGGTGCGTCCCACTGGACTCTTCTGGAAGTAGCTGGACTCCAGCGAGGGGACAAGTCGAATGGATAGACTATCAGGGCTTTTGACACAGCTACTGACCCTGAGAAGCCGCTGGCCTCCACCTTGGCCACCCACATGGGGCCCGTCCTCTGGGAGCCCACAGCTAGGAGGGGGGCATGCACATGTGGGGGTCAGGTGTCCTCAGCAGTGCCCAGGGGCCTTGCCGTTTGCTGGGGACTGATTAGAAAATGGTGGAGAGTGGGTGGGCTGAGGGAAGCAGGGAGGGGCTCCTGGAGGAGGTGGCCAATGATCTGAAACCAAAGGAAGGGAAGGAGTGAGCCTGACCACGGGCAACAGCAAGCCCCCAGCTCGGGAGCGGTGTAACCTATGCCAAGGCTGAGCCACAAGAAAGGACTTCCTCTGGCTGTTGGATGGCAGAAGGCCACGGGCCATGGAGCCAGTTTTAGCCCCAACCAGCCTGTGACCTGGGGCAAGGTACTTAATCCTTGGGCCTCAGTACTCTTACCTAGAAAGTGATACAAAGGCACATGCCACCCAGAGCTCCTGTTCAGATTTCCTGTCTTTTCCCCCACTAGACTGTGACCTCTGGGAAGGCAGAGACGTGGCACGTTCATCCCTATCTGCACACAAGCCCTCAGACACGAGCCACGCTCCCCTCACTGTTTTTCACAATATGATGGGGAAGGGGGTGTGGGTTTGCGGTGAGGGTGGCACGTGGTGGGAGACAGAGCAGATGTGCAGGGCACCTGGTCTGGCCAGCCTGTGTAGGCGCCCGTGTAGACAGCCCCTGCCGCAAGCCTAGGAAACGGCTGACGCGAACGTAATGACTCGGTGACCATGACACAGCTTGCTCATTTCAGAGCCGGGCGGGGGCTGGAGGAGGCAGAGGTCGGGCTTTAAGGAAATTCCTTGGCTCAGAGAAGGTTCGGGACAGTGTGTGGGCGATGCAGGGCTGCCCCAGACGGGGGAGGTCTCTCTGGCTAAGGGGGCTGCTCACACCTCCCTCTTCCCCAGCCCCAGCTCTGCCTGGACAGCATCTGCTCCCACATCAGAGAGCTGTCGTCTGCCCCGCCTGGCTGCCTCCCTGGAGGAGTCACATTTCTAGAAGAGCCTTCTATGTCACCGATCCCCTCGACCCTCTGCTGCCTCCCACTGGGGACCCCCAGGCTCAGCCCATCTGTCACTAGCGCGTCTCCCCACCTTCAGGATGGTCCTACTACCCACCAGGAGGACCAGGCTTGGACAAAGGCCATGGCGCAGCCCCCACGGCTTGGGCACAAACTGAAGCAAGAAGGAATAAGTTTACCTTTAAGGACTTCCAATTGAGAAGGCAGAGAAATCCTGCAGTGAAATTCAATAAGGTTTGCTGAAGAGTTATTAAAAAGCAGGCAATGTGCTCTGAGGCGGGAGGGGAGGGGAAGGGGACAATATTTACTTACTATTTTCTATGTACTGACCATGATGCTACACACAGATCCACGGTTTCAGCTGCCCACCGTCCTGAAGCCAGTGACCCTCCTGAGTACATGAGAAGGTCAAGAGCAGCCTCACACTATGTCACAGCGCCCACGTCATTCCCTGCCCTTCACTTTAGTACGTGGACATTTTATCATCTCGCATCATCACAAGGGTGAGATGATGTTATTTTTTTATAAAGATTTTATTTATGTATTGAAGGAGAGGAAGAAAGCGTGTATAAGCAGGGGGGAGTGGCAGGCAGAGGGAGAGGGAGAAGCAGGCTCCCCGCTGAGCAGGGAGCCTGACTTGGGGCTCAATCCCAGGACCCTGAGATCATGACCTGAGCTGAAGGCAGACGCTTCACCGACTGAGCCACTCAGGCATCCCAGTGAAATGAGAGTCTCATTCACATAACCTTCATTACAGTATATTGTTGTAATTGTTCTATTTTACTAGAAGTTATTGCTGTTAATCTCTCACAGGGATACCCAGCTGAGAAATGGAACTTCACCCGAGATACGTACATACAGGAAAAAACCTAGCGGATACACGGTCGGTATCATCCGAGTTACAGGCATCACGGGGGTCCTGGATCACGTCCCCTGTGGATAAGGGGCCATAGACTATACATTTTGTCCTTTAACACAACAGCCATGGGGGGGGGATAAGTATAATTACCCCCATTTGATAGATGTTTGGCTCAGAGAGGCCAGTTAACTTCCTAAGGTCCACAGCTTGCGTGAGTCGTATAGTAAGAATGCGAACCCACGTCTGACTCTGAAGTCCGTGCTTTTTCCCAGACCCCAGGAGGCCCCTCCTGACTGACGTGCTGGACTTGCACTGCTCACACTCACAGGAAGAGGCCTGTCCTTCGGGCCGCGGGATGAATGAGCGGCCGGACTGCCAGGAGACAGGGGAGTGATGGGCGGCTGGCCAGGTCAGCGTTCCTCCGCCTCCAGGCCTCGGGGCCGCCAGCCAGGCCGGGCCTCGCTGGCAGTCACTGCTCCTGCCCAACGCTTCCTCGAGGGAGCCCTTTCTCCCCACTGGGCTTTGTCCCAGCTCTGGAACCTGCAGATCTTCTGGCCTCGGAAGAACCTTCCTAGAGCATCTGGCAGGCAGGTTGTGCGGCCCGCTTGCCAAGACCAATGGCTACGCTCGGCTGCTTAATCAGATCACTCAGAATCCTCCCCTCGCCTGTCCAATTCCAGTGCAGGAGCCTGGGAACCAGCTGTGGCCACAAGCAGGGCTCCGGCACCACCCTCTCTCTGGCCCTCGCCCCACCTCCCCTTCACAGGGAACATATGTGGGGGACT
The DNA here is from genome assembly GCA_002007465.1 of Ailurus styani. NCBI lineage: Eukaryota > Metazoa > Chordata > Mammalia > Carnivora > Ailuridae > Ailurus > Ailurus styani. The sequence continues at coordinate 4,805,708 of LNAC01000043.1, forward strand.
GGAGGCTCCCACCCCACCTCCTCCTGCCCCTGTCCTGCCCCTACTAGCTGGCCTCTCACTGGAGAAGCCAAGGGGTCCCCCACAATTGTGGAAGGGAAGGGCCTTCAGAGGTCGAGCACCAGGCTGGAAGCCAAGGCCCCCGGGTCCCAGACCCAGCAGGTTCTGGCACCTGGGATAAAGCTGCTCAGCCCTTCTGGACCTCAGTTTCCCCTTCTGAGAGAGAGAAAAAATCAACCCCGTTCCCACACTCGTGAAAGCAGGAGAAAGGATATGAAAAGAGAAAGCATTCTTCTCCAGAAGGTCCGGTGGGGTGGGGCACAAGGGCTGGGGTCACTCTGGAGAGCCTGGGACCCATCCTGAAGTGAAGCCCAGAGAGGGGCAGGAAGAAGCACCCAGGCTCAGCCCTCGCCCAAGCCTAGCAGGGCCTGCGAATAGCCCACGGTGGCCCAGGTCCTGAGCTGCAGCCACCACGTGACTAAGGATTGGTCACTGAATGGAGCCGAATTCCCAGGGGGAAAAAATCTCCCTTGGAGATTTCCAAGTTTGACAAGCTACAAAGCCACATCTAAGTTCAGTAACAACAAACCCTTCCAGGGTGGGGCTGGAGCCCCTTCCCCACAGCCCCGGCTGGCCAGCGTGCTGGGGATTCTTGGAAGGACCCGGCACTCCTGCTTCTTCCTGCAGGAGCCCTCCAAAAGAAGGGCACAGAAGGCGTGAGAGGGGAAAAACCCCTCTGGCTGCTGAGTGAGGTCCAGCTTGGACCAGGAGCCACACACAGGGCTGGAAGGGGTGACGAGGGGGAGGGCCGGCCTGCCTGCAGGGAGCTCTGGGAGCTGGAGGCAGGGTCTGGGGAGGACGTAGGCCCGGGCTGTGAGCTGTCTGCACTCTGGGCACAGGGGCAGTGGGGGGCCGGTGTGTGTGTGAGCCTCTGGGGAGGAAGGTGTTGCAAGAATGCCCGAGGGGCTCAAGGGAGAGCCAGCCACCCTTTGCTGTTCATCTTCCTCCCCAGCGAAATGCTCTGAACTCATGGAGGCTGGAGCAGGAGGCCTGAGCAAGGAGGAGGCTGGCCTGGGGGTAAATTTAGAACTGGGACCCGGCCAGGCTTCCAGGGAAAGTGGACGAGAAAAATGAGTACTTAGGGCCTAGCCGGCCTTCACTCTTGGAAATCCATAGACTCCTTTGGCCGAATTGATCTCCTCTGCCCCTGTCTGGAGGCAAGAAGGCAAATTAACATTTATTAAATGCCTACTATGTGCCAGGCCCTTCACATTCTTCTGTCATTTAAGCCCCATAACACCGTGTGAGGCAGGCACTTTGAGAGCCCATTTTGCAGCTGTAGAGACTGATGAGCAATTTGCCCTTGGCCTCAGCCAGGAAGCAGCAGGGCTGGAACGAGAACCCATTTTCCCTGACTCCATTTCCATCCCCATGAGTCACTTCGGCGACTGGGGTCTCACTCATCACAGATTTCCAATGAGAAAGCAACCTAACAGAATAGAACCCAGAGATAAATAGCCTAGCCATTCATGGCTCCCCTGATTAGCTTCTAATATTTGTCCACAGGATGTCCCTGTTCTTTGGGACATACTGCCGACCGAGGCAATTTTCCCGGGACGCTGAGGTCCAGCTCATCCTGCCTCGGCTGCTGCCAGGGCTGGGGATCCAAGACGCACTCTCCCTGTAAATGGTCCCCAGCCCGTCCCAGGGCAAGAGGCCCAGGCAGCTGGTAACCCCTGCCCCCAGCCCTCCCAGGGGTCATCCATCTTTCATGAGACAGAGGACGCTGAGGGGGAACCCCAGCCTCCGAAGAAGGGTCAGAGAGAGATGGGGACTCAGCTGCACGTGCCTAGCTCCAGCGCCCCCCAGCAGCCAGCAGTCTGTGGACAGAGGGGTCCTCTGGCCCTCAAGGTTACTTGGCAGTGGCTCCCACTCCCCGTTACAGGGGGCAGCTCCCCTGGGCCCCTAGTCCTAACTGGGTGAGCCCCCCGTGATGATTCAGGGGGCTGCTGCTCTCCTCCAGCTCTGTGCTCGGTGCTGAGGGCGGTTGCCATGGGAACAGCTGGCCAAGGCTGTGCCTGCTCCTGGGGACGGGGTGGGCGCGCCTGGGGACAGGGGTAAGCAGACGTGACTGAACTGATGTCTGTGCGTGTTTCCTCCCCCACCAGGAAGCCAAACCGGGGGTCACGCTGGGGAGAAAATTTTGTACCGGAGTGCCAAGCCGTGGCTGGAGGCTGCGAGATGGCTCAGGTGGCTTCCGACGGGCCCTTCCCCCATCCCTCAGTCCAAGGAGTCCCAGGGCATGCCGTCCACGCCACCGTGGACCTCTGCAACGTGAGACTTGGGCATCCCTCAGATGACATCCAAATCCTTGCTCTGGCATTCGAGGCCCTCTACCCTAATTGTGCGGTCTGATCATTAATTTCCCTCCACATTTCATCCACTTGTTCAGGTGGATCTCTGCTGCCTCCCATCGCTGCAACCTTGCTTGCTCCATCCCTCCAACGGCTCCCATCCAGAGGGATGGGGGATGACTTCTACCCAGGCCTCAATGCCCACTTCAAGACCTACCTCCTCCAAGAAGCCTCCCCAGGCCATCCCAGGGATCACTTCTTCAAGTAACACAACATCTGGTGTCTGAGTCACTCCCGCCAAGGCACACGTCCTACTTTTGCAATAACAACTCCCAGTGCATGCTGGTCCTGTCCCCCGCAGTAGACACGGCACTTCGTAGTTAACCCACCTCAATCCCAAGGGCACCGGACAGCACACATCAGGTGCCCAGGAACTATCTGACTGACTGAGTGAGCAACGGTGTCCCTTGGAGAATGCACACTTGCCTATAGCCTGGTCGCCTCCCCTTAGGTAGGAATCACTAGTCCTGTCTTAGGTCCCTGCTGAATCCTGCCACAGGCTCCTACCACAGCCTCTGTATCCCTCTGCTGCCCCGACTTCTTGACCCATCCATCTGCCTCCAGGGAGAATGCAGTGCCTGGGACGGAGTAGCTTCTCCATACAAGCCTGATACACAAATTCATCTCCTGGGCACACAGTCAGATGGTGCGTCCTCTGTTCCACCCACCTGCCACACCTATCCCGTCTCGTGGGCCTCTCGGGCTCCTACATGGGCAGGGAGGCAACCTGCCCTCCCCACGTGATAGCCTCCCCTCTTCAGCACTGCCACCCGAAGCCATGCCTAGGCCGTCGGATCTCTCCAGCTCCCTGCCTGCAGGAAGCTTTCTTGCCATCCTTCCCACCCCAGCTCCCCAACCTACTGTCTCAAGTCTTGCCTTCCACCTTTCAAACCCCAGCAGCGCCTATCTCTGCCAGTCTTTCCTGATTCTGTGAGTCTCTGACCTGCCTCTCTGCATTCCTCTTTCTGCAGGCACCTAATCCAGGGCTCCGCGCCTGCTCCTCACGGTGTGCCCGGAGAACACCTGACTTGTCCAGTCACATACGTGGACCTTTGTCTTCCTCCCTGACATCCCCGCCCCGGTTCTCCCTCATCAGACACAAATCAGAGAGAAACGGCTCCCCCGACACCATAAACGCTTTTAATGGAGATCAGAAACTCACTCTAAAGGTTTTCCTGCATTTTCTAGGCCATTACAAACTCCTATTACCAGGGAGCCTCAGTGATTTTTTTCCTGGGCAGGCAGACATATATATTTTACTGGACACAGAACTCTTTAACACACATTGAAAAAACTGTAATAAAATTCACCATCCCAGACTCGTAAAGCTGGAGCTCTGTGTCACCTCACTCCAGCTCTCAGCTTACACAGATCCTTTTCCTAGAAGGGTGCCAACAGGCTTCACTCAGCCAGCTCTTAGGCGAGGTTCCTCTGGGCTCCCAGGGCACCCCCGCGTCCCCCAACACAGGACACAGCACTTGCCATGCCCGTAATGTAGTTGACTGGCTGCTTGTCTCCATCCTCCCCTAATGAGCATCTTCGTCCTCTGCTGGATCTCAAGTGCGCGTAACCCGGGCTCATGAAATTTTGTGAATGAACGAATAAATGGTCAAATGGCAGGAAGAAGACGCAGTCGCAGAGCAGCTCTGGGCTGAGAAAAAGTCGGATGGAGTAGAGGAAAAGGAGACGCAGCCCTGGAGAGTAAATGACACACAAGTAGGATTCACGGCCAAGAGGAGCTGCTGTGCTCCCTTCTGGGCTGGTTTCAGGCAGAACGCCATTCCCCAGTCCTGACATAAGGCCCCTGGACCACAGCCAGGGAGGGAAGAAAACAGGTGACATCTGGTGCTCCAACTCCAAAGGATGGTAGTAACTTTTGGAGGGTTGTATCCAGATATATTCCACAGTCAAGTCCAAGTTTACCAGGAAGGAGTGCTGAGATCAATTAGCAGAGGTTTTATAATTCACAGGCAGAACTGTATTTACAGCTGGCTTACCCACTTCTTTTCTTAAGGCTCTCCAAAAAAGGGGATTCCACAGTTTCCTACAGCAGACCTGCACAAGGCCGAGTCCTGTTCCTTAGCCAGGAACTAGGGGCTGGCCTGCCTGCAATTCTTTCAGCCCCTGTGCCTTTGCTCCGTGCTAGTCCTTAAGCCTGAAACACCTTGTGCCCTCCCCCATCCTCTGCGTGCCCCGCCCTTCCTCATTCACCATTTGGTGAGCATACTCTGAGCATCTTCTTTGTACCAAACATTGGGCTAGGCTCTAGGGATAAAAAGCTGGGGGGGGGGCAGGGAGGTTTAGTCCCCAAACCTTTTTCTCAGGGAAGCTTCTCTGATGCCCCCACCCAGACCAAATCACTTTCCACTGGAGCTGAGCCAGTGCTCATGCCTGTACCTCAACCGGGGGTGACGGGGCCCACCAGAACACATATGGAAACGTCTGGGGAGATTTTTCATTGTCATGACCTGGGATGCGGTACCACTGGCACAGAAGCCAGGGACACAACTCGACCCACAGCGATGCACAGGACAGCCCCGGCAATAAAGAATGATCCAAAATGTCAATAATGGCATGGTTGATCCCACACTATGCCAACCCTTTTCTGATGTATAGTATTGTTTAAGATTTTCTTTATTTATCTGAAAGAGAGAAAGTGAGTGAGCGCGTGCATGGGGGTCGGGGCTGGGGGTCAGAGGGGGAAGAACCTCCAGGGGACTCCAGACTTTTGCTGAGCATGGAGCCCCAGATGAGGCTGTCTCACTACCTGAGATCATGACCTGAGCTGAAAGCAAGAGTCCGACCCGTAACCATCTGGGCCACCCAGGTGCCTCGCCTCTAACGGGACAGAATTGTTAAAAATTGTCAGTGGTAATGACTCCCTCTCCCTGCTCCCCACTCTCTAGATTTTAAGTTCCTTAAGGGCACAATCCATGTATTGTAACACCTGGAGCTGTTCGTGGAAGGCTCCAGAGGTGCTCCAGAGGGTCCAGGAACTCCCTGAAAGTGTATGCAGGATCTTGTACCCATGTGTGATGTTCATTTTTCTGGGGAGGGGGTTTGAGACCAGAAAGGCTAAGCAGCACTGAGCTGGAGCCCAGCACTGGGACATGAACAGGCCAGGTGCACAGTGTAGAGACCCTGGGGGCAGAACCCCCACCCAGCTGTTCCGAGCTTCCAGCACACTCCCATGACCATTCATACCTCTCTCCAAATTTGGGTTGGGATTCTGATCAGAAGGGTAAGTTCAGGGGCCCCTGGGGGGCTCAGTTGGTTAAGCGTCTGCCTTTGGCTCAGGTCATGATCCCCGGGGCCTGGGATGGACCCTCAGGTCAGGCTCCCTGCTCAGCAGGGAGTCTGCTTCTCCCTCTCCCCCTCCCAGTGAACTGCCAGTTGATCACATAACATGGACTCAGTTCTCCCCATGTTTCCACTGGGTAAATTGAGGCCTTCAACTCAAGGTCACGGGTAAGAAGGTGATTCATCTAGCACCCCAGGTCCCAGCCTCTGCTACTCCCCTAACCAGCCTTCTTGTTAATGGACGTAGAATTTATCAAAGTGAGAGCCACTTTCATTCCATCATGTCAGGGACAGGCAAGAGAGATAAAAGGACATTTGACTCCCTGCTGTCAGCCGGAGATGCTAATGAATCCTTTGCTTCCGAAGACGATTATCGGACAGAATAATTCATCGCTAGAGATTAATTGGACTAATTATGTTGGCTCTCCGAATCCCCTGAATAATTATTTTCTATCGGGGCGGGTGTCAGTGATAATTGTGTGATATCTGAGCCTCTTCCCCTGAGTGAAAAGCCCACAGAAAGGGATCCCTGATTTTGAACAGTGGGCACGAAGGAAATACCGCAGGTGGCTAAGTTTTAGCTCTGGCCTGGTTCTATGGTGCTCCTATTTCGTGCAGAAATCCTTTATCTGGGAAATATTATCATGTCTAAGACCCCATGTCTAATATCTAATATTATCACGTCTAATAACTTTCCTTACACCCTCATTCAGCATATTCCTCAAAACACCTCACTTTTCCCAGAAGTTCTTGATGCCATGGGAGTAGGGAGACCACAGGCTGTGTGAATGATCCTTCCTGGGAGAAAGGGGTGCCTGCCCCCCACATACCTCACTTGCCCGGTCTCCTCCAGGGCCACTACCCTGGCCGCCCTCAGCCCCCTGGTGAGGCGAGAGCCCCTAGACCCGCACTCATCCAGAGCAACCTACTCTATTCAGAGCATCAGAGTGCTTCTCCAGCAATCTCTCTCCCTTTAAATTAAGAGTCAACAACATTACTGGGGACATAGCTACGAAGGCTGAGCTTACAGCAAAAGAATTTCGTGTTAAAATGAAACTTACAACCAAGTTGATCTGACATGTAATAATCCACATTGTTACTTTCATGTTGTGTGGCAATTAGATATGAAATGGCTGGGCAGCCATTCCTTTTAATTACACAGAGCTCAAGGAGGACTGTTTAGGACCCCAATGCTGGAGGTGGTCAGAGGGTTAAAAGAATGTTTGGCTCCTACCTCCCCCCACCCTTGCAGGAAGGGCAAAGAAACTGGCTTTTACTCTCATTCTCCCCATCAGCCTCTGGTCTAAAATTAAGTCAGTTTCAGGAGAGGGTCGGGTACCAGATCAATTAGTTTTTAGGGCTCCAGTCTACTGGGAACCAATATTCAGGGTAGGTGGGTGGTAGCTTTACAATCAGACAGATCTGAGTTTCAGTCCTGGTTCCACCACCAAGTACGTAAACTCAGCCAAGTGTCAATAATGTTGAAAGTCTCATTTTTATTCACCTATAAAATGAAAATAGTTATTTTTACTTCTTAGGGCTTGGAGAAGATTGAATTAGAGAGCACGTTAAGGGGGTGCCTGGGTCACTCAGTTGGTTAAGTGTCCGACTCTTAGTTTCGGCACAGGTCACGATCTCGTGGGTCATGGCATCGAGCCCCGAGTCCGGCTCCAGGCTCAGCACGGGCTCTCTCCCTCTCCCTTTGCCCTCCTGCTCATGCCCTCTCTCTCTGTCTCTCTCTCAAATAAATGAATAAATCTTAAAAAGGAGAGAGAGTANGGGCGCCTGGGTGGCTCAGTGGGTTAAAGCCGCTGCCTTCGCCTCAGGTCATGATCCCAGGGTCCTGGGATCGAGGCCCGCGTCGGGCTCTCTGCTCAGCGGGGAGCCTGCTTCCTCCTCTCTCCTCTCTCTCTGCCTGCCTCTCTGCCTACTTGTAATCTCTCTCTGTGTCAAATGAATAAAAAAAANGTATGTTTAGTGCTAGTACGGTGCCTAGCACGTGGTAGGCACTCACACGGTAGTAGTTATTATGATCATTATTGCTGTAAGTGGGAAAGGCTATCCATCTTGGTCCACTCCGATTAGGAACCCAGCCGTCTCCAGGGGGCCCTCAGATTAGAGCTCTTACCAACCCTCCACCTCAATGGGGGAAATTTGCTGGGGGACAGAGCATTCATTTTTATTCTCTCCACCTGAAGCTGGATACGCACAAGAAGTGCAGGAGGTTGAATGCTGGTATGGTTTAAGAGAAGACATATCCTGTCCCACCTTCTACCCAACTCCCCCTGGGGAAAAAAAAAAGGAATCTGTAAAACCTTCCTATGGTGACTGCCTGGATTCAATCAGTGAAATATATTTCGACTCCATGGTAAAAGCCTTAGAACAAGGGTCGCTGGTTACTCATTCCCTGGTGTAATTTATATAATATTGTATATACTGGCAAAGGAGACCTTCCTAAATACAGCTTATAAATACTTCTGAAGGTGTGTGTCAACTACACTCAAATTAAAAAATTAAGTTAAAAAAAAAAGACTTTTGAAGGGAGAAAGGAAATGGCATTTAGGATGAAGCTGGCAAGGAGCTAAGGGTTTCTGTTAATGGCTAACCATGCATATTCGCAAAATACTTTTCGCACCAGGAAGGAGCTCCTGAATTGAGTGACAAAGCAGCTGCTAGGAAGCTTTTGCAAGGGCAGCAAAAGTGTGCCTTCTCCAACCCCCAGTTCTCCCCACAGGGCACACAGAGGGGAAGGGAGTGCAGTCGGAGGCTGACAGAGGAGAGGTAGCTGCTGGGGTTGGGCTCTTCTCCCAAAAGAAAAGGAGAGATTGCTGCCTGGAAGGCAATTTAAGGGCTCTTTCGGAGGCAAAGGTGGCAAGATCAGTAGCAAGAGAAAAAGGCTACCTAAGGATGCTACTGAAATAAGCAAATGAACTGCATGGGGGTGGGAGGGGGGACGGGATAGGAGGCAGATGCAGATAAACGCAACCTAGCAATAAATTCACAAGATGTTCAGTCCAGCATAAAGAAACGTGGTTAAGAAATGCCTGGGACCCACTGAAGACAAAATATCAGGTGCAATTAACAAAAGGGCTTGTGGATTAACAAATCTCGAAATGTTGAAAGTATCCTTTCCGATAGTTTAATCAGACTGCTTTCCAAACACCTTGACTAAAGAAATGAGTGTTTTGATGGGAACTAGGGGAGGGGCTGATCCAGAGGAGAAACATTGAGGGGGAGAGATGAAGACAGCAAGAAAGTGAGGGCCTGAGAGAAGTGAGTTTCTGGGGGATTAAGAAGAGGGGCAGACAAAGGGATAGGGGAGGAGTAAAGGCGATAAGGATAAGCACCTTGATTTTACTTAGGACTAATAGGATTCCCTCCCTTCTGGGAGGGCGGGGAAGCTTGGCTGTACCTTTCCACACCCCCTTCTCTGGTTCTGGAGCCTCAGGTGAGTGTGGAATAAAATCAGTGAGTTGAGGACATCGAGTCCTGTTGATCTGCATAAAAGTCTCAGGCATTCTTTACAGGGACATTTTGCAGAAAGCAAGCCTAGAGTGTTCAGTTGTATTTTATATATATTTTAAAAGATTTATTTTAGAGAAAGAGAGAGAGTGCACGTTTGAGGTACTCAGAAGTATGGGGAACAGGTAGAGGGAGAGGGAGACAAGCAGACTCCCGCTGAGCGGGTGACCCTATTGCGGTGGCTCCATCCCAGGACCCTGAGATCAGGACCTGAGCTGGAATCAAGAGACGGATGCTCAACGGACTCAGCCACCCAGGCGCCCCAAGTTCACTGGTATTTTAGTTCACAGTGGCCTTAAAGACATGCAGCTGAGGGCTTCCTCATGCATCAGGTATCATGATACCAGCCCAGGATGTTCAGAAGGATGAACTGGGGACAGAGTGGATTTGAAAAGCACAGAGAGCTTGGATTCTACTTTTGCAGCTAATTGGCCATTTCCTGGACCTGTTCCTCTTTTGTAAAATTATTTATCAGCCATTTCAAGCTGATGGACTCTGTTTAGAGACATACATGCCTTGATTGTCACTGCAGGGAAAGGAAAGTGCCGGCTGCTGGGCCAAGGGGGACAGGCAGAGCTGTCACTGAAGATTCTGCTATAGGCAGTAACGGATCCCAGGCAGTCTGGTCTCACGCTAGGAAGTATCAGGTGTTCAGGAAGCAGATGCAGGAGGAAATGAACAGAAACACCCAAACATGGGGTAATGGACACCTTGGCAAGGACTACAGGCTGTTTCCTATAGAGCATCACCTCTGGGGAAGGTGAGAGCTAATTTGCCTCACAGCCCCAGGGATAAGAGATATACAAGTCTGGATATGCTGCACATCTGTGCTGGGGCAGGTCTGGGTTATTCTAAACTCCATTAGACTTAACAAGCATTTGTGTGCTTGCAATACTTTTTGTAAGCCTTTGGAGTTTAGTCTTTGGCTCAACCTCAGAGATTGTGATTCAGAAGAAATGGGATCTTAAAAAGCCGTATAAAGGAAGGAAGGTTAGAATGAACCATGTGGAACTAGATTGGAGTTAGAAATAACAGTATTAACTAATATTTATCATGTTAACTATAATTATAGCCGTGTGTGTACACACATGTTAATATTTCTCAGTTCTGTCCACTGAGAGGGTCTACAAGCAATGATACCCCAGTAGCAATGAGCACACACAGCACCCAAATCTTGGTTTCTAATACCATCCTCCAATTAAAGGAACAGGGGCTCCCTGGAGAAACAGCTGTTTCTTGGACTGAGGCAGGGAATGTGCAAGATGAGTCTGGAGCACCTTGTAAGGCCAAAAAGCAAGGGAGGAAAAATCAGGGTATGTCAAGGGGACACAAGTACCAACTGAAAGAGGTCCCCCAATAGCCAACACTGAAATAAGCTAAACAACAAAATTAAAAATGTAGTATTAGATCATAACTCTGAATATAAAAGTAGTATTAGATCATAGCCCAGAGTAGAAAAGTACATACTGATCTAAATAAATAGAGAATGGAAAATATACAAGATCTCCCATTCAGAAGAATAGAAGAATTTAAGTAGACATTCACCTCTACTTTTTTTTTTTTTTTTTTTTTTAAGTAGGCTCCATGCCCAGGAAGCCAACACAGGCTTGAACTCATGACTCTGAGTTCAAGAGATCAGATGCTCAACTGACTGATCCACCCAGGTGCACTTCACCCCTACTTTTTGCATGTGGACTGTCCATAGTCACTTCCTTCTAAAGAGTCACTTCCTCTAAAGAGTATACTATAGCAAGAGGAAGAAGAGAGTAACTTTACGGGGACCTGGGTGGCTCAGTCTGTTGGGTGTCTGCCTTCGGCTGGGTTGTGATCCCAGAGTCCCAGGATCCAGGCCCGCATCAGGCTCCCTCCTCAGCGGGGAGTCTGTTTCTCCCTCTCTGGCTCCCTCTGCTTGTGTTCTCTCTCTCTCTGTTAAATAAATGAATAATAAAAAAAATAATAACTTTACAAACACTACTTTAGTCACATGATCAAGGTCAATACCAAAAATGATAAGCCGTGTTTGTAGTACACACCCTTCATATAATGCAATGAGAATGACACTTGACCTCTGTGATCTTCATCCCCAAAACCCATAAAGCCCATCTAACCATGAGAAACACATCAGACAAATCCATATTGAAGGACATTCTACAAAATACCTGATCAGCACACTTCAAAACTGTCCACGTTATCAAAAGCAAGGAAAGCCTGAGAAACTGACATAGTCTAGCAGAGCCTAGTGAGATCTGTTGAGTGAATATAATGTGGTGTCCTGGATGAGATCCAGAACAGAAATAGGACATTCGGTAAAGACTAAGGAAATCCAAATAAAGCATGGATCTGAGTTAGCAATGACCAGCATCGGCTTATCAGTTGTGACAAACACACCACAGTAACGTCACGTGTAGCAGAAGGTGAAACTGGTTGAAGAATATGACCACAGTCCTTGCAACTTTTCAGGTCATCTACCGCTGCTCTCAAATATAAGAGTTTCTTACAAAATAAAAAGCTGCACAGATGATTCTGAGGCACCGCATCTATTACATAGAAGATACTGAAGCGAATTCAAGAATGAGTGACAGAGCCCTTGCCATCAAGGTGCTTAGGGTCTGAGCAGGGACAGAATGGGAAACTGCAGCCAGACAAGCAGACAGAAGAGCAGAAATAAATAGTTGCAACTGATGCGTGCTGTCAGAAGTGTTGCCACGGGGGTTCAAAAGACCCCAGAAGAGGTTCATGGCTGGGGGCAGGGGCACAGTCAAGAAAAATATTCTTAAAGGGTGGGTTAGATTTTTCTAGGTGAAGATACTGAAAGTAGGTATTTTCAGCCTCAGGATATGAGTTAATGCAAGATACAGAGGACAGAAAATTGGGGGCAGACTCTGGAAACCACAAGGAGCCCACCTTGTCCACGGACCACTGGCCCACAGAACACTGTGCCACAATAGGGCCAATTCTGCATACCGTTAACCCATTCCTGGGGAAACACAGAGCCCATGGGTAAAGACTTGGTGAAGTCCTGCAATAAAGAAACCTGTTTAACCTGGTCAACCCAGAGCTTCCTAGATTTACTTGACCACAGGTCTTTTATTTTTAAGGAATGTCAATTAATAGGTTTCGCACAACTCCCTGGGGTTGGGGGGCGGAATGCCAGCAGGCAGTCTAGGTCAGGAAGAAAACGCAGAAGCTACAAAGGTAGGACTGTGCACCTGCAGGGCCTTGATTGTTGGCATAAGAAATCAGAATGTCCTATGGTGGGGAGCCACCAAAGGCCACCATGCTGGGGGGTGACAGGGTCTCAGCTATGCGTCAGGAAGGCATCCCCAGAGCAGAGCACTGTGTGCAGATGAACTAGAAAGAGGGGAGACAGGAAGTTTCCCAATGGAATGATGGTATGAATTAAGACAATGGCTTGGGGGAGAAAAGGTAAGAATTTCAGAGGTAGAAGCAAAGAGACTTGATGAGTGACTGAATTGAGGAAGGGGGTCAGGTGCAAGAGAGGGAGGGATGAAGAGGGCTGGGGACAATCACAGCTGGTACATCATAGGGACATCACAGCTGATGAGACAGGCCAGCTCATGGTCTACAAAACAGAAGCCTCGCCACCCTTCTCCTTTCTTCATCCCAAAAGACCCCATCTCGGACCAGAGTTGACACCTCTACACTCCCACAGGCAAAGGACACAGAAAAAAAAAAATTAGTGTTGGATTATAACTCAGAGTAGAAAACACCCATCCACCAGTACATACTGCTATAAATCAATGACTGAATAAATAAATGGGAGAAAAGACCAACCTCCCATGCAGAACTGCGAATCATTCTACAGACTGTGGTCTGTATAACCATGCAGAACGTGTGCCCGATGGCCCACCCCGCTCCTGACGGCACTCCAAAGCAAGGCCTCCCCCAAAGGCACGGAGTGGTCAGGCACCAGACACCTGTTCAAAGCCCTTTTTTACCACTGAGCTGGGTGCCTTTGGGCAAGTTACTCAACCTCTCCGCCTCAGCTTCCTCCTTTGCAAGAGCGAGACAAAAATGATTTCAACTTTGTAGGCTTCTTCTGAAGAGTTAAGACACGTAACGGTGCTTCGAATAGTATCTGGTAGGATTGTATCCGTAACTGTTCTGACTTGGAGTGGGGGTAGGACGCGGGCTTTGTGAGGAAGGAAGGAATCTGTGGACCCCAGGAGAGGCTTAAATAACAACCTCGGGAGAAGAGGTGCTCAGGGCTGGGGTTCGGGAGTCTGAGGTAGAGAAATCAGGACAAGGGTTTCCTTTCGCTTTCTGGGGTAGAAGCTGCTCACGGCTGCCTCCCCTCCCCAGATGCACACCGGTAATTAGAGGACTGTGGCTCCATATTCTCCAAACACCTCCAGGCCCTCTGGGGGATGAGCTGTGAATGAAACCACAGCCAGGCTTTGTGAAGAGAAAGGTGCCGAGAGGGCCAGCTGGCCTCCCTCTGCCTCAATTGGCCGCTTTCTGCCCCCAGGCTCAGGAGGCTGGCTCCCGGTTACGGAGGAGGGGGGCGCTCAATGACCCCCGAACAACCTGACCACCTCCTCCCTTTTGGGTCCCCCGGACCTTTGTCTCCACGAGAGCCTGCCCCCTCCCCAGCATCCGGTGCCTCAGCAGGAAGCAGATGGAGGGGAGGGGCTGCCAGACCTCTCCCTCCGTCCTGTAAGTCTCAATGGAAGTCTGGAAGGCGCTCGGGCAGGGTCCTTCCTCCTCCCAGCGTTTTTGTCTGCGCTGATGCTCTTGAGTTGGGTTGGGAGGGGAGGAGAAGGAGGTGTGTCCTTGAGTTTGAGCTTGTGGTGGTGAGTGGGTGGTAAGAAGCAATGAATTTACAGGGATGAATGGAGCCTGAGACTTTGGAAAGCAGCCTCTTTTGTTGGAGGCTGGATGAAGTCAGAAAGCGGAAAAAAAAATTGCTGATAAAGTTACTTCTTTTTCACGGAGTTTCTTCCTTCTTAAAGAGTGCTGAAGTCACTAGGGGACTCATTACAGGAGAAGAGGTAAGAGTTCAGGGTTCAAACTCTGGCAGCACCACTTACAACTCTGTCACCCCCAGCAGAGTGCTCACCTTTTCTGTGCCTCACCTTCCTCATCTGTAAAATGGGGGCAAGAGCACACCTCAAAGAGCCCTAGTGAACTGAGCAAACTATTACGTGTGAAGTGCTGAGCTCTGGGTCCTGAACGCAGGAAACCCTCAAACACACCGGCTGCTGCCAACTTTAGTCAGAGGCCTCCATGGTCAGTTCAGGAAGGCCTGCTTTGCCAGCCGCAGCCTACACTGGGAGGCCAGAGGCCTGGCTTCCTGTCCCCACGTTGCCACAGCCTCGTCACCACCTCAGTTCACAACACAGCTCCTCCATCTGTCTAATGGGTGGGTCTGGGTGCCGAGGAAGCCTGCAGGGACCAGAGCAAGGCAGCCCTTGCCTATTTTCCGGGCCCCACTGAAGCCTTCCTGCTTCCTCCACCCACCCCTGCCGCCGCCCCGGTAGGGAAGAGGTCCCACCACCCCAGTGGGTGGGGGCTCAGAATTAGAATTAAGTTGATTTAAAGACAAGCAAGAATGGGATGTTTCCTGAATGCCTGAGTTTGTGGGCTGACATTCATATCTATCACACACAGATTCCAAAGTTTAAGAAGTGTGGAGTGCCAGAAACACAGTGCATGACATGATTATTAATTACCTAATTATTTTGGTATAAAAATGCTTGGCAGGAGGAGACTAGGAAAGGTTCACCAGGGCCAGCAGGGGTTGGGGCTGGAGCCCCCGAGGGACTGTGCTTACCTTTCAGCAAGGGCTCACGGGCTGCAGTGGGGAGAACAGTGGAAGATCCATGGGGAACCCTGGCCTCGATGCTCTGGTGAAACTATTCCTTGCAATTTCAGCTTCCTCAGGCTACTTCCCACAGCGTGTGGCCTGCTTGACCTCCCGGAAGGCCCCCTGACTCCCCTCTCCCTTCCAGCAGGAGCACTGGGGTCAGACCCGGGCCTGGGCCTGGAAGCCTCCTCTGCAGCTCAGGGCAGCTGCACTTCAGTCTTGTGAAGGAGAAAGGGGGCAGAGGGGCGCCTGGGTGGCTCAGTCCTTAAGTGTCTGCCTTTGGCTCAGGTCATGATCCCAGGGTCCTGGGATCGAGCCCCGCATCAGGCTCCCTCTTGGGCGGGAAGCCTGCTTCTCCCTCTCCCACTCCCCCTGCTTGTGTTCCCTCTCTTGCTGTGTCTCTGTCAAATAAATAAATAAAATCTTAAAAAAGAGAGAGAGAGAGAGAGAGAGAGAGAGAAAGAAAGAAAGAAAGAAAGAAAGAAAGAAAGAAAGAAAGAAAGAAAGAGAAGGAAGGAAGGAAGGAAGGAAGGAAGGAAGGAAGGAATGGAGGGGAGAGAAAGAGGCAGAGTCCCTGAGCCCGGAAGCCCAGCTCAGCCTGGTTTAAGTAAGGGCAGCTCTCAGGAGAGAGTCAAACTTTCTCAGAGTAAAGTTTCCTCTTAAGTGGCAGAGGGAGGGGACAGCCCTTGGGACACCGAGGTCTGCTGAGTGTGACCCTTCTGGCCTCCCAGGGGACCTTCCTGCACCGCCTTTCTCCTCACTGGCCTGGCCTGGAGGAGGCCCCTGGGGTCTTCGAGGCACCCAGGGCACCAGAGGTCTCCCAGCAGCCCTATCATCTCCCACCGGCGCAGGGGGAACCGAGGCCTGAGGCGGTGATTTGGGAATAAATTCATCTAACCACGAATGGCAACCTACGGGCCAGGCCATACACTGTAGTCTTTGTTGCTCCCCTCTTGAGGTCCCTTCCCTGCCCTCTTCAGAAGATGGTTCCAGATAGGCAAAGCCTCCCTGCCCGAAGCAGAACTCCAAGCCCAAAGGGTGGCTTCAGGGTGGCGTGGGTGAATAATCGGAGTTGCAGAGCATGAGAAATGACCTTGGGCAGAACTGTGGGGAGTTCCTCAAATCACACTGCTTTGTTTTAAACATTGGCCCACCTTGAGAAAAGGGAACTGGGAGAAGGAGACGGAGGGGGAGAGACGATACTGAAACATGCCAACTCCTCTGGCCTGGGTAGAACAGAAATGCCTTACCAAGTGCCTGGCTCATGGTTTATCACAAGGTCAAATGACAGCCGTGTTTAGGGAGCAGCTCCTTTGAGCAGGCCCTGCGTTTAAGTACATCATGTCGCTCCACAAACGCTCCCCAAAGCGGGGACTTTTATCTCCCCATTGCATTGCTGAGGAAGCCGAGGCTGGCTGGGCCAGCCTTGTGACAGGAAGGGTCCTGTCAGAGAGGAGACAGCAAGAGTAGGGGGGCCTGGGGCAGGGGACTCAGGGAGAGGGGACAGCCACCAGAAGGACATCAACTTTGCCGCTTTCATGATTCTGTCAAGGAGCAGATTTGGCCTGAAAGATCCTGCTAGACATTCACCACAGACATGGTGGAGGCCCTCTGTGGGCATGCTTGAGACCAGCCCTGACTGTTCCCCAGAAGCCCTAACCCGGGTCCCTGAGAAGCCGCCACCCATCCCAAAGAGGACCCTGAGAAGGGCACCGGACAGAATCACCCCTGCAGATGGTCCCCGCCAACCTGCCCCTCTGCTGAAACCCCTCCTCCCCAAGTACTTTTTGGTTTTAGACAAGTTTCCATAGCAACCCAAGTCCCTATCAGCCGGAGGGTTACCATGGAGACTTCACTTGGCTCTGCGTCCACAGCTAAGAAGGGCCCTTCCACCGTATCTGTCAAGCAAGGTTCCGGGAAACCCAGTGAGGGGATGACGGAGGCCCTGGGGGCCTGGGCTGACCACCCGCCAGGCCTGGCAGGGCGCCCTGGAGCAGTGCCGGACCCTGTCCCCCCCACAGGACCAAGACACCTTGGCTCAGGCTCTGCTTCCTCCTCCTTGGTTTTTCCCTCCACGGTACTGCCTGGCCTGGGTCTTCAGATGCTGCCCCTTCACAGCTGCTTGGTCCAGGCCCTGCTCTTCCTTCTTCAGAGAATCCTTCCTGAACTCCCTCAGGCTCAGTAACCCGACTCAGCATCCTCTAAGTATCTATAGACTCGGTCGACACAGTGTTCCTACAACTTAGAATCGGTAGTCCCACATCTAGGCTCTGGGGTTCACCTGCTGTGCGCCTCACTGTGTGCCCAGGGCTGCACCCACTCCAGCTGTCTCCACCCACAGCTTCCCTGGGTGGCGGGTCCTGTCCTACCATGGGACCAGAGCCTCTCTGACACACGGCCTGCTTCCTTGCTTGCTTTGGATTTCTTCATCGGGCTGAGGTGAGGAAGCAGAGGGCTGGGAGTGGCCGATGGTGATGGGCTTGACATTTCTGGTTGTAAAAAGGAGGGGGGAACATGAGGTCGATTCACACTTTGGGGGAGCTGACAATCCAGTCTATGGATAACGAACAGCTGCTTCACTGTTTCTCAGTCTCCCTTGCTCCCCTCCCCCCTTCACTGCTCACCAGCTACTGTGCCAAGAGGAGAGAGCAGAAATGAAATCTGATAAGAGTGTGCCTCCCACGACCATCCCTTACAAATCAACTCTCGCTTTGCTCCTATATGCCACGGCCCGCTTGTGGGGCCCTGCCTGCCCACGTGCCGGAAGCGTTGGGCTCAAATCCGAAAAGCAATCCATCAAATGAGGGGACACATTCTTACTGCGCTCTGAAATAAATTGCTAAGACTTTGGTTGCATTCTCACGGAGCCTAAAACAATAATTTTGCAAAGAAACAGTGAAAGTGGTTAAGCTCACTTTTTTTTTAAGCCTGCAAAAAGTGTCATGTTTAAAATTAACAGCAGTATTTTTTTTTTTTTTAAAGACTAAAGTCAAGCTCTTCTTTCCACTCAGGAAAGTCTAACTTGCTGACTGGCCAGCGGGGAGAGTTCTGCATTTGGGTCTACCAGGCACCCCAGAAGGGCTTTCGTCTTCTCCGGCACCTGCTCCGGTCAGTGTGTGACCACAGAGCAGCCAAACCTGAATGGGTCTGCCCGGCTGTGGATTTCCAGGGCCCGCCTTCCAGAAGTACCTGAGTCTGGCTCTGGCCTCAGGGATAAGGTCTGCTGGCTTTCTCAGAGCATCGCCGCTATCCCCCGAGGGACCACCCCACTTCTGTGGCACCTCGACAGTCAGCAGAGCTCAGGGGTTGAGCGCATGGTGTCCGGTTTCTGTCACTGTGGACACAGTAACTGGACAAGTAACTTCACCTCTCCGTGCCTCAGTTTCCTGGCCCATAAAATGTGAATGATGTGACAATAATATCTACGTCAAAGAGTGGCTGTGAGGATTAGCTGAACTATTACCCATAAAGCACCTAGAACAGTGCCTGGCACAAAG
Source organism: Ailurus styani (assembly GCA_002007465.1). NCBI lineage: Eukaryota > Metazoa > Chordata > Mammalia > Carnivora > Ailuridae > Ailurus > Ailurus styani. The sequence goes on from LNAC01000043.1 coordinate 4,824,265, forward strand.
GAAATGCCCTACTACCCCAAGCCGGGGTAAAGTGTCCTGACACCTACTTCCCAGGGACCGACCTTCTGTGCTTGGAAAGAAGATCCTTTCAGGCTAAGGCTTTTCAAATCACAGACTCCAACTATTTTGTGGATGGGTGCATCAGTTTAGTGGATTGCAACCCACAATTTAAAAAAAAAGACCATATATGATAAAACAGAAAATCAGATATATTGTGCATAGTTAGTCTTGTCTCATAAAACTTTTGACTCAATATGCATATACTGGATTTGCTGGAAAATGTATTTCTTTTTTTTTAAGATTTTATTTATTTATTTGACAGAGAGAGAGAGAGAGAGCGCACAAGCACAAGCAGGGGGAGCAGCAGGGCAGAGGGAGAGGGAGAAGCAGACTCCCTGCTGAGCAAGGAGCCCTATGTGGGGCTCGATCCCAGGACCCTGGGACCATGACTTGAGCTAAAGGCAGACGCTTAACTGAGCCACCCAGGCACCCCTGGAAAATGTATTTCTAATTGGGGGTCAAGATAAAGAGACGGTTTTTTAAAAAAGTTTAAAATACATGGCTTTAGGGTATTGCCAGTGAGTGAGAACCTCAGTGTGAGTTCTTGGTTTCATCCGGAGAGAAAGTAGGGAAGGAAGAGCTGGGAAGGCTTTGGCGGACCGAGGAGACAGGAGGAGTAGGATGCAGAGGCCTCAGGAGGGCAAAGACGGACTTGTATCTCTCACATTTTTTACTCTAAGCGAAGCCTGTTCCTTATGAAGGACTGGAAAAGCATCCTTTAAAGAGTTTCACCTCAAGACAGCCCTACCTGGGCACCTGGGTGGCTCAGTTGGTTAAGCCACTGCCTTCGGCTCAGGTCATGATCCTGGAGTCCTGGGATCGAGCCCCGTATCAGGCTTCCCCTGCTCTGCAGGGAGCCTGCTTCTCCCTCTCCCTCTGCCTCTCCCCTGCTTGCGCTCGCGCTCTCTGTCAAATAAATAAATACAATCTTAAAAAAAAAAAAAAAAAAAAAAAAGCCCTGCTTTNCAGGCATCCACAATGTGCCAGGGGCATGGCTCCCCATGGGAACTAGCAGACAAGGGCCCCTTTGTGGGCCAGGTCTGCTGACTGGACTGCTGGCAGCCTTGGGGGGAGACGCGCACTGCCTACAGAGGCCTTGGCTCGCCCCCCACCCGGCACGTCCCCGGCTCCGTGGCAGGTCTCCCAGGGACGCCGTCCGTTACCAGGCGTTTTCATACCCATGAGCTCGTCTGGTCCTCCCAACAGCTCCCTGCGCTGGAACGGGTGGGGGGAAAATATGATCCCCTATTTAGAAGCGATGAGTAAACTGAGGCCCCTGGAGTCCAAGGATTTGCTCAAGGTCATCTGACAGTTGGCCCCGGTGCGTGCAGCCTCCCTGTTGGTCCAGCAGAGTCCCGTTTGCCCGTGCTAACGTCTACCATCCCCACGTGCATGTGGCTGTTGATGGGGTGGGGTAGGAGGCAGGGAAAGGGGCGGCTGTCGGCTCTGAAGAGGATGCACCCCAGCCTGTGTGGGGCTCCTTAGCTCAGTCCGCAAAAGGAAGGCATGAGAGGGGGAAACGCCGGCACAACGAGATGGGATGAAACTTTGGCACTTGCTTAGATCCGGGGAAGGTGATAAAACCCCTCAGAGCAGGGACATTTCTGTACTTCCGCTGCCATCCCACAGCATCCAGCACAATCCGGGCTTCAGTGATACGTGTTGCCTAAGGCAGCGGAGAGAGTAGGGCCTTTGGAGGCCACATGCAGCTCTCCTAACTGGGGCAGAAACCACTAGCATCCCAGCTGCCCTAACAGTGCCCTGGTTTGCTAACCTTGCCTCTGAGGCTGCAGGTGGGACACATGCTCGAGCCACACCCCTGCTGCCACCATCGCCACCAGCGTCACTGTCACCACCGTCATGGCTGCTGCCACCAACCACATCTGCCTGCTCAGGGCACTGATCCTCTCCCTTTCCTGACTTCAGTCGGTGTTAATCTCACAGGTCCTAAATTTGACTGAGATGGGCTTATTTATTTATTTTTTTTAGATTTTATTTATTTATTCATGAGAGACAGAGAGAGAGAGAGAAGCAGAGGCAGAGGGAGAAGCAGACTCCCCGCTGAGCCGGGAGCCCAATGTGGGACTCGATCCCAGGACCCAGGGATCATGACCTGAGCTGAAGGCAGATGCTTAAGCAACTGAGCCACCCAGGCGCCCTGAGCTTATCTTTTTAAAAAGGCATCATTACTAAAAAACCAGAGGATTTTGTTTTTAATGTATGTGCTTTGCACGTAAGAAACTTTTGTATTTAGGCAAAATGAAGTACCCCTGTCCCTTCCCCCAGAACGTCCCTGGTCAGTTCTTCAGCCTTTCCCCTTCAGCTCCCTCCCCGGAGCCTGCAGGAGCCCCGTTCACGGCCCTTCAGTGCCCAACATCTGCACTGCCTGGTCCCTACCTCAGGCCACTGCCGTGTCACCCGGATGGCCTTCCAGTTGGGACCCCATCACTCTCGCCTCCTCCAATTATATTCTCCCACAGCAACCTGAGTCATTAAAAACACAAACCCGATGTCACTCCTCCCACCGAAAACCTTTCCTGTCTTTCCACTGGACTCAAGAACAAAATTCAGAATTCTGACCCTGAGCCCCAAGGCCAGGGTCGGTCCAGCACCTTCTACACGTCCACCAAGCTTTGGGCTGCACTGCTTCCTCCTCGATGACCTTGTCACTCTCCTCAAACACCTGAGCCTGCTTCTCTCTTAGACCACAGGGCCCAGTGGAAGGCTCGCTTCCTCGGGGAAGCCCTCCCTGACCAGTCCCTCTAATTTAAATCATCACACCCTCTACTTCTCTTTCAGAGCACTTACAGCGTGAACTAAGGATTCTCTTCTGTGATTATCCATTTACTGTCGCCACCCCCCTGCCCCTCCCCACCCCTGCAAAGAGAAGGAATGGGTCTGTTCTGTTCTGTTCGCTGCTGTAACCTCGAAGAATAGAACACCGCCTGACATGCAGTAGACACCCAATGTGTGTTGGGGGGCTCCGTATGTTGGTAGCGTAGGGAGGGGAGTCTGGAAAGGCTGGCAGGGCTGGCAAGGCAAGGGGACCAGAAGCGTCCACCGGACAGGCAGCTCCAAGGCCACAACTACCCCTCCTCTCGTCAGCCTTCCAAGCAGCTGTGGTAGGGGTCACGTTTCCCCAACCCAGTCCCACTGCATCTCCCCTCGGAGTCACAGTTCCCAGGGGACTTTCACGGCGGCACCCCCCACAGGTGAGCACTGCTGGGGCTGCAGGGAGGGCCTCGGGTGCAGGCAGACACACACCGGGTGGAAGCCAGGCCTGGGCTTCCCACGAAGGCTTTGCAAGTGCCCGTGAGCAAACATCACATTTCGTCCTAAAAAAATCACCCCATGAAGAGGCAGTAGATGCACAGCTCATTTCCATCTGAGCACGAAGCCTGCTAAAGCCATCAGAGTAGGGGTGTTGGGGGGCTTGGTGGTGGGGAGTGAGGCTGGGGGAATGTGAGCCTCCTGGCTCCGGTGCTGAAATACCAAACCCTGGTTGGTCTGCTCTTTGAGAGTGTGGCTTGGACTTCAGCAGACATGACCTCATTCCCTTGCCTCCTGCTATTACCAGCCTCATTTTTCTGAAGAGGGAAACTGAGGCGGCCTTCCAGATCCCAAGAACGCTCAGCCAGAGGAAGACATAGGCACCGGGCGCCTGGGTGGCTCAGTGGGTTAAAGCCTCTGCCTTCGGCTCAGGTCATGATCTCAGGGTCCTGGGATCAAGGCCCGCATCGGGCTCCCTGCTCAGCGGGGAGCCTTCTTCCTCCTCTCTCTCTGCCTGCCTCTCTGCCTACTTGTGATCTCTCTCTGTCAAATAAATAAATAAAATCTTTAAAAAAAAAAAAGACATAGGCTCCATTGGTTTCAAGTGACTCGTAATGAGACCATCGGGCCCAGAGATTCCTGGCCTGTGAGGGGGACTCTGGTCAGTCAGACTGGCCCTTCACATGGCTGGCGGGGGCCTCCATCCTTGCTCCTCAAGGGAATGGCATTTCCCTCCATGTGGGACATTTGCCAGAAGAGGTTCCCTCAACCAACCCCCACAACCACGGAGAGCCAGCTCTGACAGCCCCTCAGGTTTCACTGAGAGATTATATGAGTCTCCGTGGGTGGGAAGAACTGTGGAGTGACTTTTAAAAGGATATTTATGAGGTTTAAAAGCCACAGGGAGAGAGAGGTGCGCTTGTTACTTGACCCTAAAACCTCGGCAGATACAGTTTTAAAAATTCATGGGTCAGGCCAACAGCGGCCATTTACTGAAGTGTGGCTGTGACAGGCAACGTCCTCCTGCTCCTCCTCCCTCCCTGGGTTGACCTCCCCAAAGAAGGATCACGGGACAGGAACACAAGTTGGGAGACCTGGATTTGGGTCCCCAGTCAGCCACTCACTGGTTCGGTGACCTTAGGTAAATTTTGCTCTTTGGCTCCTCAGTGGACTCAGCTGTTAAAGGGGACGGGATGATGAGGGCTGATTCCTGAGGTCCCTCCAGGTTCTGACACTCTACGCCTTGCCTGGGGCACCACGCTGCCCTCCTCTCTGCAGAGAGGACCCGCCGGCAGAGACGTCTCACCTCACTCCTTCAAGGATCTGCTGAGGGAGCCACATCAGGATGTCCTAACTTAAAGTCTGAGGGAACAGCAGGGGAAAGCACTAGACCGGGAGTCAGAAGAGCTCTGGGTGACCCTAGGCTGGACCTAAGGCCTCCGTTTCCTCCTTTTCCAAATGAAAGGTTTGCGCTTCCTCTCCAGGGTTGACACTGTGATGCCATGGCCTGCTATGGAGTCAGGGGTCAGGGGATGTCCTCAGCGGTCCCCCCAGCCCCCCATACCCCTCACCAGCTGGATTGCCACTCTTGCTGAGGGAGCGGTGTCTCTTGACCTTGACCGGGAGCCCGGCTTCATGTGGAGGGAGCTGGGTGCCCTCACCTCTATTCTTGGCTCTTGCTTTTGGATTCCATTCAGAGAAATCCTGACAAGCAACATGCCAGAGGGCGGTTGCCTGCTGGCTCTGCAAGGAAGGCCAGATGGAGCCATGTACTGCCTGGCTTCCCAGAAACCCTGGAATCCTCAAATCTGCAGGCCCTCAAAATCTCTGGCCAGGAGGGAGCTGGGAGTGAGAAGAGGCCAGCCCGGGAGAAACGCAGAACTTCCATCACCCCTGCCCTGCTGCCTCTTCCTTCTCCAGGTTCCAAGGTGGGCCATAACCTCTAAGCAAGGACCAAGGATCTCAGGGGCCCCAGGGATGGGCATGGACAGAGAATGTCACTGGCTTCCTCCACCCATCGTGCCTGGGTCTCTTTATCATAAAAGCAAGCTCTTAGAGTCTAACCTCCGTCCTTCTTGCTGCTACCATTTTTCTCTTGATCTCTCCTCTGTGGATATAAAGGACAGTTGCTCCACCACCCTCACACACCATCCCCCACCCCATCTGTCTTTTCTTCCAGACTTATGTTTCCTACACTCAGAGCTGCTTGAGGTAATATATAAATTTTTTTTTTGGGGGGGTAGGGAGGAAGGCAAGACAAGAGTGGGTGTGGGGACAGATTCCCTTCCAATTATGTCTGGCTCGGGCTGATGCTAGTGTCAGTTTGCATTCCCTGAACACGTAGGAGCCTAGAAGCGAGGAGGAGGCAAGAGATAAAGTGACGCTTGCCACCCCAGCCTTTGCCATGGGCAGACCAAAGGAGCCCAGGTAGCTGGGAATGGAGGGATCAGGAAGGTGGTCTGGCTGGGAAGAGGTGGGAATCTGGAGCCCCCTTCCCTCAGCTCTGCAAACTTTCCCCTCTGGCCTCAGACCCCATTCTCATGGGACTTACCTATGAGGCACGGCCTTCACCCTTCGACTGCCCACTCGGAGCATCCTGCTCTCTGTTCCCTCACAGGAGTTTGAGGAACTGAAATGGACACCAATTTTAGTCCAAAGTGATCAAAAGAAACCAGCAAAGTAAAACCGTTATCCCCAAAAATCTCAAGGAGAGTAGCTCAAGGCAGATGGAATGGCTTTTTTTTTTTTTTAAGCTTTCCCATTGGCACAGATAATTGAGAGATGAGTGTGTTTGCAGTGTTGATGGTAGAAACTCCAAACCTCAGCAGGTTTGCTCTCAAGCTGGGAATGGGCAAGAGGCACAGGCCGTCCTGGCTTCTTAATGAAGATTCTCCCCCAGGGTGACTGCAGAAAAGAAGCCAGGGGTTCCGAGAACCCTCCTGGAGTCACCCCGGTGTCTCAGCCAAGGAAGGAGTGATGGTGACCTGGTTGTCCTCAGGAGGGAAGGGCAGATGGAGGGCTCATGCCCTCATCCCCTCGTCCTTCCCGAGACAGAGACTGGAGGGGAAGAGAAGGCTTTTCCAAGGCTACTCTGCACCTGGTGGTTTCCTGCCCATGACGGTGCAGGTAATGGGTGGGAACGGAAATGGAGGGCAGGCATCACCCTCCTCATCCCCCACCATGAGCCCCCAGCCACAGGCGCCTGATACTAAGCAGGCAGCTGAACTCTTGACAATGAGCTCCAGGAACTGACAGTGTTGCGGGCACAATGAGGACAGGCTGTACCTGGGAAAACTCTGCAGAGCTGACCCCTGGGAAAGAGGGCAAGAGGTGCGGAGCGTCACGCGGCTCTGTGGCAGCGGCAGGGGGCAGGGCGGAGGTGCTTAACCGGAGGACGCCCTGAGCACAGCACAAGGAGAGGATCGGTCGGGAGAATGGGGGTGCACTTCAGAAAGGCGAAGGTTGGGAAGGAAGAACTGTGGGTGGGAGGATGCTGGCGTCTTTTAATCAAATGCAAATTTAAGGCAGACGGCATGCAAACTGACATGTCTAATTTTTGTGTCTGCAGTTTGGGCGGTGTTTGGAAAGAAACGAGCATCCTGGGAGAAAGGCTTCTTGAGAACTTGCTCAGCACACATAGAAAAGACCTACAGACGAGTCATCTGGTGAACTCCGTGGCGATGAGACAGCACGACAGAGGCGGGGCCCCAGGACCCCAAAAGGAGGGAAGGGGGCACCCTGGAGATGATGGGCCTGGCTGCAGGGGGATGGGAGGCGGTGAGGCTGGAGGCAGGCTGCTGGCAAAGCGGGCAGTTTAGGGCATGCTAAGGCTCGGGAGGGAGGACCCAGGGAAACACAGGGATCCAAGGACAAAGCACGCGGGGGCTCCCTCACCAGAAGGGAAGCTCCCCAAGGGCAATACCCATGTTTCCCCACCTGACTGGTGGGTCCTGAGGCATAGGGCTGAGTCTCCCCCCACAGGACAGGGGCTCCTGAGGGCAAAGCCTTGGTCTCCCCCACCAGACTAGGGGCTCCCAGAGGACAGAGGGCCATGTCCTCTTCCTCTACAACCTCATATAGTGGAGGTGGACAGGCAACAACGAAATACTGCGACAAAGCCATCATTCATTGTCTGCAAGTGCCAGGCACTATGCTCAGCGCATTACGGACATTAGCTCATTGACTGTCAGTGGCAATCTTATGAGATATGTGACATATTTAACAAGTGAAGAAACTGCCCCTCAGGGAGGCTAAGTTGGCCCAGGGTTTCGAGGCTGGTTAGTACAAAGGCAGGATCTGAACTCAGGACTGACTCATACTCTGTGCATTTGGCCACTATATTCTGTGTCCTTCCCCCCAAGACCCCAAGAGAGTAAGGGTGATGGCGTAGGGTATACAGAGCTGCTGCAAACGCTTGAGTTGAGAAGCTGGGAACTTCATGATTGTGAATCAGAGATACAGTTTCAGTAGGAAACCCAATCTCTATGCAGCGTGTGGGAAAATGGCAGAAATCCAGCCCCTGCCCAGCCCCAGGCCAGAACGGGCTCCTCTGGCTCAGAAGCAGGGCCGGTGCCTCTGTAGCAAATCCTTTCCTACACCCCATCGGACATCCTACCCCTGAGGCAAAGCCAGGGGCCTCCCCTGACCCCATCACCCTGGCCCCAACTTCATGCTTGTGGAAGTAATGGGTCAGCATCAAACCCACCCACCTGTTCTCCCCTGAGATAAGGGAAGGAGCCAGGACTTCTTGGCCTCATCCCCCACCCCCAGATGTCCTCCCAGCTGTGTATTAACTGGCCACTAGGGTGGATTTCATGCCTCAGCCATGGAAGAACCTTTCAAGGAGCACCAGTGGGGTTGGGAGCCAATGCAGGGACCGGGCACAGGGCAGGACAGTTTCCAAGGACCTGGGGTGTAGAGGGGACATACACGCCTGGGGTGAAGCTATGGGTCAGATCTGAGTCCCCTTCACTCAGAGGTGAGGACGTTGTCAGTTTCACCCCGCTCTAGATGGGATTCAGGCCCTGAGTTAAGGACTAGAAGTGGGTAATGAACTTGAACAACCTTTGACTACCTTCTTCACATCTGCTTCCAGTTCAACCACATATTTCATAGTGTTTCTATTTTCTTTTCATCAAAGTCCAAACAACCGCTTTGGATAAAGCCAATGTGCTTCTCTCTTCTTGGGATGGGTCAGTCAGAGCCTGCCCCATGCCCCCGAGGGGAGACTGGCTGATGTCTCGGACGGGGGTAGGCACGGCGCCATGGGCATCCATGTTCTGCCACATGGGTGGGGGGCAGAAATGCTAGTCCATGGTACAAAAGAAGCTGAATCAGATGTGTGGAGCAGAGCAGAGTGGAGAGAGCAAGAACGCGGAGCCGGGGGGAAAGGTGCTCAGTAAAGCCAGTTTCCTTTACTTGGGAAATCTGGCTGATCCCTGCAAGCCAGCTCTGTGTCCGTGTCCTATAATCAAGCCCCTTTTAGCTTAAGCCGCCTCCAGGGCGCTTCCACAGGTACAACCGAGAGTCTGAATGAAAATATCAGAGCTGAACTGAAACAGGGTCAGTAACGAGCCAATCTGAATGAAGCTACTGGAAGTCCTGGGTGACATTAGAGTCCGCAGAGCCAGAGTGATTAGGATGAGGAAGGCCAGGGGATCTGTGGGCCTGCAGGGGAGGGGGCAAGAGTGCCAACCCTACTGATCCTCTGTGGCGTGCCAGGCGCTCCCTCCTCTCTTTAATCTTCACAAGCACCCCCACGTAGGGGGTCACGAGCCCCATTCTACAGACAAGGAACAGGCTCAAAGAGTGCTAAGGACAGCCAGCTAGCAGGCATTAGTTGACCTGAGCCCTCCCAGGCAGGCGAGGTCTCAGAGATGCACAGCCCTCCAGGCCAGGCCACCAGAGTCTTGATGCTTATCTGTCCCCTGTCACCTGACGTGCCGGTCATTCCGGACGGTCAGGACAGGTGCACAGGGTGAAGGAATGAACACAGAAGGCGGTGAAGGCAGGGAAAGCATATCGACCACAGACTCCGCCCACTGTCCCCAGCCCGACAGCGAGGACCCAAGACAGTCCAGGGAATGTGCTTGGCTCCCAGCTCCCAGCGCCACCACTCTCTAGAGGAGACATCAGATGGAGAGCACTCTGGACTAAAGGACCTGGGCAGCTTCCCAGGAGGGTTTGCCGTGCCTGTGGACTCTGCCAGGCCAGTGTTCTCACTGGTGAGAGGCCCTGGAGGACAGTGCTTAAGGGGGCACGTGCATGAGCCTCACTGCCGGGGGGTCACACCCAGGCTCCCCCACTTTCTGGTTCTGTGACCCTGGAGAAGTTTCTTAACCTCTCAGTTTCCTCATGAGTAAAATGGGACTAAAAATAGCACCTGACTCCCCAGGTTGTTCTGGGTGACTCAATGAATTAATATATGTAAAGTGCTTAGAACAGCGCCTGATACATAACACATAATAAATGATAGATATTATTATTAGATAGATGTGTTAGATAGATATTATAGATAAATAAGAAATGATAGATATTAGCTAGATATTATAACACAAATAAACGATAGAGTCCTTGGGTCTTCCATGTAGCTAACTCCCCACCCCTAAGATGCAGCATTCTGGAAAATCGAATCTAGAAATCAGGGGCTACTGGCCAAGGAGGAACAAGAGAGAGAAGGAGCAGCCATGCCCTGAGATGCAGACAGGGCTGACTCTGTCAAAAACAGCCACAGAGCAGCCCTTTCCCACCCGTGCAGCCCTCCAGGAATCCTCCCAGATCTGGGAGCTGCACAGTCTGAGCCCTGGGTTACAACCAAGGAACCTGAGGTTGAGGCCTTGAGTGGCTTAAGCAAGATCCACAGTTAAGAGTGACTGATCCAGGGGCGCCTGGGTGGCCCAGTCGGTTAATAAGCATCTGCCTTCGGCTGGGGTCATGATCCTAGGGCCCTGGGATCGAGTCTCACATCAGGCTCCCTGCTCGGCGGGGAGTCTGCTTCTCCATCTCCCTCTCTCTCTGCCCCTGCTTGTGCTCACACACTCTCTCTCTCTTTCAAATAAATAAATAACATCTTTAAAAAAAGAGTGACAGATCCAGGATTCACAGTGGGAGGGACCAGAGAAAGAGCTTACCCTAGGCTGACATTCTGAGGCCCTGATTCTTCCTAATCATTCTAGTTATTCTCAGCATGGCCACCTCAGCCCTGATCCTTCATGTCCTGTCGGGAGGCCCTTTCCCTGCAGCTCCTGGCCACAGTCCTGGCCACAGCCCTGGCCACACGCTGTATTACAATTGCCCACCTGCGGTCTGCTTCCTGGACTAGACAGCAAGAGTCTTGGGAAGCAGGGCCTAGCAAACAGCTGGCACCTGAGGCATGTTTGCTGAGGCTGGAAAGAATGCATTCTTACAGACCTGGGCTCTCAGGACCACTGCAAGACTGGTTGAGCCTAAAGGTTCTAGAATGTCTGGAGGGCATGCGAAGCAAAAAGATGCTACTTCTTGTGCAAGAGGCAGTGAGTCCATGGCGAAATGGATGAGTCTGAATCAAGCCTCATTTGACTCTTAGCTTTACTATGAACTTATTGAGTGACCTTGGACAAGCCCTGTGGCCTCCCTTGACTCCTCTAAGTTTCCACATACTTCAGTCTTGTGCAAGAGTCAGGTGGTCAGTCTACAGAAATGCACCAGGAGGGGCATATGACACTGGCTGGTAAAAAACCCAAAACACTCCCATACCAGTATGCAAAGTAAGTGCTCCCTTGGGCCCTCAGGTGCTCTTCCTGCCACCCTGGTCACGTGGGCCCTTCCTCTGGGACTCCCATAATTTGGCATCCACAGAGTTAACATCTGGCATAGCGGAGGGCCCCTGGGGTTCCTCCAGTTCTGTAGCCTGCAAGAGTTGTGAAATATTTTGCATGTGACCCTTGATTAATATCTCATTGTGAGAAATGGGTTTATACAAGCAATGCGCTCAGCAGAGCTGGCAAACAGTGAGTGCTCAACAGATGCTAGTCATGATTGTGCTAATCTCCAGTGACTTGTGTCTGTGAGTGTTCAAGGGTCTGCCACGGATCCTCAGGATGAAGGTTTCTGACCTGCCTGCAGAGCCAAAGCCTCGATTAAAGTCTCGGGTACTGAGAACTTCCTTCTAGGGAGCCCAAATCCTGCAGCCAGGCCCTTGGTGGCCCCAAAGCCACGAGCTCAGCTGAGGGTGCCAAGCAGGACGGCCTTGGCCCGGCACTCCTGGGCTTCGGGGTGGCAGCAAGAGCAGGGGCAGGGCGGCCTCTCCACCCTGCCTGCTGTGAGCAAACCCCGCTGGGCGGACAGGGTGTCAGGCAGCACAGGGACTGGGCCTTGCCCCTGCGCCCAAGAAGGCCACCCCTCATGGTGGCTGCTGTCCTTCATGGCAGCCGGAGCTGCGGTAGCAGCACTAGCCTGTCTCCCTGCCCCAGGTGGCCACCGCTGCCTTCTCTGCTACCATAACCCCTCCCCAGGTGCTGCAGCCAGGGGCAGGGTGACAGGGAGGCCAAGTGGTGAGCACAGCGGCAACCCTTGGACACCACGTCCCCATCAAGGCCATCCACGTAGGATAGGATGTGCATACACACTCAGGCAACCCCTGAATCCTAGGACCACACCTCCTGCGGATGCCCAGATTCCAGGACAAAATCAGGTCCTCTATGACCAAACACCCTAGCTCCTACAACCATAGAAGCCCAGCAATGTCCAGGACATGGCAACTGGAACGGTCTGGTGGCATCGTGAGGAACAGAGGAAGGTGAAGATTTGCGTGTAGGATAAGGCTCCTAATCCTTCACCAGGGCACCCTCACTACCTGGGGGCCCTTCTACCCTGGGGTGGGGGGCTGTTCCCTTCACTCCCTGAAGGACCATCTGCTCCAAGGGCTCCTAGCCAGCTAGTCCTAACCCAGTCCTCCTACTCCATCCAAACAAGGCAGGATGACGGGAAAGCATCTCCCCTTGTGCCAAGCGTTTCTGATTCCTTTAAATAGCTCCTCAACTTCCAACTCCTTCAAGAAGGCATCCTGGATGGAACAAGTAAGCTAGGAGCTGAAATGTGGCCCCCACACTACCTATGCCCACTCTCAGGGTGGGCTGTGCATTGGTCCTGCTGTGTAGTCTGGTTCAGGCCTTGCTGTGGGCTCTCCCCAGGGTCAGGCAGGTGCGGTACCAATCCCTGGGTGGGGCACAGAGCTGCACCTCGGGCCTCATCAGAGCTGCTGCTAATCAAAGGGACCACCTCCGGGCACCAAGACGTCGTCTCTCTCTGCAGGGGGAACAAGGACAATCTTCACTCAAGGGAACAGATTCAGAACTGGAGAGGCCCGGGGCTGGCTAATCTCAACAGTCAGCAACCTCTCCAAAGCACCAATGGGCACTGGATTCCTTTGGGGATCCTTTGAGGCAAACCTTGATTTGCTCTCTTCTGTTCAAATGTTGCCCAGAGCTTATAGTCAAGGCCCAGTGCCCTCCACTCAGGTCCGTCATGCCCCTGCTCTTGCCTGTCCAGTCTCATTCCCTCTCTCACTTCCTGTGCCACCTCTCCTCCAGCAGAAAGGACCCTATGATCAAGTCCCTCATTCACTTCCTCCTTCCATTTTCTGGTCCCTCCCATTTCCGCCGCTGGGATCCCAACCTTTATGATCCACATCACTTCTCCAGAGCTTCCCCCACCTCGCCCGCTGCCCCCATGTGCACCCTCACCCCATGCACCGACTCTGCTCCCCCCTTAGCCTTTCCGAACTTTGTCACCGCCCCTGCCACAACTGCCTGGCACGGGAATGAGCACGGTCCTTCTCACCTCCTCATTTAGCCTGTCAGAAGCTAGCAGGCAGTGCCCAGAGCCTCTGTGTCAGGAGCACAGAGCTTTGCCACAGGGAACGCTTGAGAGGTTATTTCTGAACTCAGTGGATCAAACTCAGCTGCAGGGAGATGGGGGTGGGGGTCTCGAGGCTCCAGGAAGCAGCATGTCATAGGGGTTAAGTTCAAATCCTGGCTCTGCAGCTCACTTGCTCCACTAGCTTTGGGCAGATTCCCTAGAGTTCAGTGCCTAAGTTTCCTCATCTGTAAGTACCAGAATCGAGGGATGATTGTGAGCACTGACTTACTGCACATCAGGAACGAGAACAATGCCTCTTGTACACCAAGTGATGGATATATGTTCATTATTATCGTTAGATCACTGGACTCTCTGGGCCTCCTTGCTTCCCCAGCAGAGTCAGACCTCAGAACTCCCGGGAGGCAGCTCCCCAGCCTGGGATGGTGGGAGTCCTGGCCCCGTGGCAACTTCTAGAGCCTGCAGAGAAAAGCCACGGCCTCCTGGATGGCTGCCAGCTTCCCCAAAAGGGGACGGTCTGCTTAGTGAGTCACCAAGGGCAAAGGGAGCCTGTGTCCTCAGAGAGCTCACAGTGTTTCCCTGGGACAGAAGCCAGGGAGACCGAACCCCTGCAGCCTCTGTCTGGGGGTCTCTTTGAGGGAACTCGTTCTGCCCTGGTCATATTTCAGGCTCTATCAAACCCGTCCGATTCCTGCATACACACAACACAAGCCCACAATCAAACCTTTAGTCTGCGCACACTTGCCAGAGGCCAGTGAGGGTTCCACGTGATCCCCACCAACCCCTGCACATCAGTGTTCACAGCTCACCTCCCAACCTCACCTACGTTCTTAGGGTTAACGGCTGTCTGCTGTATGCCCTGTGAACCCAGTACCTCCACACACTCACCCAAGCCTTGTTCTTTCAACACTCACTACCCCCCTACCCAGCCCGAGGTCCCCCTTTACAGTAGGCTCTCCCCCAAAACACTGGGACTTAGGACATTACTCCACCTCCCAGACCAGATCACACCCAACGGCGACACCCCAACTAGACACCTGCGACACGACCTGGGTTCCCTGGGGACCAACGTCGGGAGCACTGACAGCACCCCTTGGGTCTGCTGGGCTGTGCTTGCTTCTGGTTTCCACATCCCCAGGCACAAGAGCGGGCACCCCAAGTCCAGAGCGAGAGCTATGGCCCAGAAATTAGAGGGCTGCGGAGAACACGCCCACTCCAGTGGTCCTGAAGTGTGTCATTGAGATGTCTAAAATAGACTTGACCACGGCCCAGCCCCCGTGGAGCCCTGGCCGCCTTGCTGAGGTTTGGCTGGAGCTGGCTTGGAGAACTGTGTGTCAAACACATGACGAACAACGGTGCTGGCAGCCAGAGCCTGGGACCTGCTGGAGCCAAAGTTCTTGGGGACGAACCTGCAGCCGGCCCCGGCTAGGTCCCCATTCTCCTCCACTTCGCTTCCCGCCCCTGCAAATTGCCCCTCCTCCTGCCAGAGGCATAGGTGCTGACAAAAGATGAGAAGCCCTGACCCACCCCCCCTTATTCCAGCCACACGTACTGTGCCCACACTTGGCCCATGGCAGTGACCATGCTGGACACACCCTTGGCACAAGGCTAATCCGCCCTCAGCCTCCAGCCGGGAAACAGAAACAGCTCCGGGGCGCCTTTCCAGTCTGCACCTTGATCTCTGCTGGTCAGAGGGCAGCAGAGACCCGTGTGCTCTGAAGGAGGCTTCTGAACGGAACCCCGAGGGCTCTGGTTTTGTCTCAGGAACCCCGGGCCCCAGAAGCAACGCGAGGGAAGGTGTGGGAGATGGTGTCCGCTCGGAGGGCTGACCCAGGGTTCCAAGGGCTCCTACGGACAGAGCGTGCCCACGCAGGGCCAGTGAGCTGCGCCTGGCCCCCCCGGCCCTTCCTGTGCACGAGAGGGAAGGCTGCAGGCTCCAGGGACTTCAAACGCATCTGGGTAATCCAAACAGGGTGTGGGAGGAGGTCAGCCAGCACAAATGAGAACCAGGTGGCGTCCGTTTCCCCTCCTCGGGCTGGCTAGCACAGGGTTTCCAGGCTACGAGAGGAGGCTGTGGGGATGAGGCCAGGCTGGACCCAGAGAACACTCCACCAGGTGCTGAGATGCAGACAGGAGGAGCAGGCGGGGGTGCGGTCCACGTGGGGAGCAGGACTCCACTAGGCCCAGCAGTCAGGGTGAATGGGTCGGCTCCTTTTCCTATCAAGTCTTATTCCAAAAAGGAAAGACAAATGGGAGGAAAATTAAAGCGGGTAACAAAGGAAGAAAAGATGCGGTGGAATATGGCTAGGTGGGGCGTCTGGGTGGCCCGGTCGGTTATGCATCTGCCTTTGGCTCAGATCGTGATCTCTGGGTCCTGGGATGGAGCCCTGCATTGGGCTTCCTGCTCTTCGGGAGTCTGCTTCTTTCTCTCTCTCTCTCTGCCTCTGCCCCTCCCCACCATTCGTTCTTTCTCTCTCAAATAAATAAATAAAATCTTAAAAAAAAAAAAAAGACTATAGCTAGGTGTCTGACCTCAAATATCAGAGGGGGCCTCTGAAAGGCAGGCTAGCTTAACCTGTAAGGACCAAATTGGCAGGTTTGGACCCATGGGTGGAAATTCTCAGAAAGAAGACTCTTAGCTCAACAGGCTCTCCAATAAGGAGCGCTTTCCAGGAAAATAAGGTAGTGAGCCCTCTGTCACTAGGAGTGTGTAAACAGAACACCCACCTGCCTCTGATGCTATAGAGGGATTAATTTCAGCTTTAGGTGTGGGTGGTTCAACTAGACATTTCCGTTCTGTGGTTCTGTGAGATCCCAGGGAAGGGTGGGGAGAAGGGTTTTTCTCTCCCTGGCCGTGCAAGGAGACACTGCAGCGAGCTCCAGAGATGGACTGGGAGCAGGGTGCTTGGCGGCAGTTAGGGACCCTCAGGGCTCTGCTCCCCCTGCTCAGTGCAGGATTGGCTGTCCCTTGAGCCCCAAGGAGCAACCTACACCTTTAGCACTTGGGCTCAGAGGCTGTGAGGAGTGGGTATGAGTGTGTGGAGGGACAGTTCCAGAGAGGAAAAAGACTGGAAGTTAGCAGGAGAAAATACCTGGCGTTGGCAGCCTAGGTTTGGGGACAGGTCGTGGGGGGGAGGGGCAGCTGTGGCCACAGTAGCAGATGTATGTGTGTGTGGAGCGGGGTGGGGGTGGTATAGAATAAGAGGGAAGTATGGGGAAACACCCCAGGATTCCAGGTGACTTGGTCCTGTTACCCATTCAATCCACATCTAGAAGGAGCCTATGGCCTGGGGTTGGAGCCACCATTGATGAGAAAGGGCATCTCCCTGGGTTGGTGTAGGCTCCAGGGAAGCAGAGAAGCTCCAGGCACTTCGGCTCCATCTGCTTCTCCCCCAGAGCAGGGGAACTGCCCCCAAGACCTACTCATGCATCCATCCGTTACTCTCAGAAGCAGAGCTGAGGCTAACATGTGAAGAGAACAGCTTTGCTACAGCAATCTGAACAAGGCAATGCTCAAAGGATAGGACCAGGACCTGGATGTGGCCCCTGGAGAGCTCTCAGCCTGGACAGAAAAGAAAAAGTTCTGAGCACGTGAGAAAACAAATGTTCTCCTCAGTGCTAACCTTGAGGAAGGCAGGAGGCCTTGCAGATGGAAGGTTCTAGGCCAGTTTCTCCACATGCATGCTCACCTTCAGACCCCCACAGCTTGCCACAGCCCTTCCTTCTGCCTGTGACTCTAGCGTCCTCCAGCGAACTGCTGTGCCTAGCGGTAGGCCAGAGGCAAGCTTTGTCCCCCTGTTTGTATTGGGCCTGGAACCTACCTTCCCACCCCTGGGAAGGCCTCGGGGGTGGCTCTGGGTGTGGAGCCTCCGACCTGAGGGTGCTGGGCGAGCCTGCATGTATCACCTGTCTCCTCTGGGCAGCAGCTCTTTTGGGAAAACTCACCATAACTCCTCTACCCACCCAGGCCCCCCAGTGCATTGAAGAAAAAGGAAGTAATCTTTTCTCTTCCCCTATTCAAACCATCCCAGAACACATTCTCTAGAGTAAATCCTACCCTCATCCTCACCACCCCACTAAAACCAACAACAACCAATTGGCTTAGAAATGGATGACTTCGGACTTCCTTCCCCTGTTCTGTCTGCCCTGAGCCTCCGAGAGCCTAACTGTTGTCATGGCAACCCCTCCCATCGGTCCAGACACCTTCTTGAAGATGCAGGACCAGGAATTCCAGCCACCTGGGTTCCTTTATACCCTGATCTTGGGCTGCCTTCGCTGTTCCTCTCTGTCCCTTTGCCTGGAGGGTTGAAGAAAGGAAAACTGAATGTGTGGGAAGTCAACAAATTGATTTTCCTTTGAGATCCTTAGGCCCAGGGCTGAGGAGGCAGAGTGTGTGGTTTGGGATGGTATTATGTATTGACATGGCTTGGGACATTTTCTAGGTCTGACCACCTTCATCCGCAGCCCCCTTCCCATCCCTATAGGTAGAGAAGAGCCATGAGAGAGTCTCTCCCATTCACAAATGGGGAAACTGGGTTCCAGAGGAGGTCACAGAGCTTAAAACTTCCACACAGGGAACTAGGACCACAGCCTCCCACACTGCCCCAGGGCCAGGTCTGGTGACATTTCCCTTCAGAGCCAAACTGCCTGATGTGGACCCTCGGCCAGGGTCCAAAGACATCTGATTCTTGGAATTGGTCCATTTTCCCCTGGGCACTCACCCCTCAGCCTTCTAAGCTTCCAGGGTTCCCGGTGGGACCCTAGTTATTTGGCAGCTTCCAAAGCAAGGGAAGGGGCACGGAGCCTGCCTAGACCATCTGGGTCCCAGCTGATTTCTGGGAAGGGAGTGATAGACTTTCAGCTCTTCTCTTTTATTCTAGAAAAGCTCTTATTTGGGGCTGCCTCACCCCCTTTCCCCCAGAAATAGGGTCTTGGCAGTTTCTTAGGTGTGGGATGGTACCAAAGAGTGTGTAAACTTTGACCCTCTGCCTCCCAGGTAGGGAACGAATACTCTGTGTTTTTAGCCACCATCCTGAGGCTTCAAGGCCGCCATTCTTCTCCTCAGAAGCCACCCTGCTCTCTAGTGAAGGCCAGTCTTGACAACCTGGAACACCTTCATGGGTTTGGAGAGACTAAGCAGCTCTATTGTCCCCTGGCCCCCCAATGAGTCAGTCTACCCTCTACCCCAACTCTCACCTTCACATAGAAGAGAGATTTCACCTGAGAGCACCAGCTCCTACCCCCTCCCCTCCCCACCACCCTGTGAGGCCAAGCACTGTCCCCTCAGAACCTACTCACATGCCCCACCCCCACCTTGGTCCTCACAGCCCCAAATAGTCCAGCACATCTGCCAGACTTTCCAGCCTCTCCCCCCAGCAGAGATCTTAGCCCCTCAGCCCCTCTGCAGGGTCGGTGGCCCATGTCCAGAGACACCTGCCTTGGTCAGGCCCCCCTTGACCTGCTAACACCCCTTTCTCAACTGGGCCTCCCAGATGGAGCCAGAGACTTAGTAACACAGGCAGAAGCTGCTTCCATCACTAACTCAGAGATAGCTCCGATAAAGCCCTCAGTTCTTCTGACCCTGCATTTCTCCAGCTGGGAAGTGGGGTACGGGGGTGTCTTCCCCTTACTGCCAAGGTTCCTGAGAGGCTGCAGCACCAGTGTGCTTTGGGAATGACAACGGCTGACCAGGAGTAAGGGACTCCAGCTCAACTCCCTGCCCCCCATCTCCTGCCCTCCACCCCCACCCCCAGCCAAGTCTAAGACTATCTGTCAGGGTTTCTAAGGTTCCTGTCTCTTGAAGAACGACTAAGGAGGCAGCCAGGTCCTGGGGTGGTGCTGGGTCTTGCCGGTCTGGGGACAGCCCAGAGCAGCTAAGACATCCCAAACAAGTGAAGCCCTGACCTTGACAAGGGAGCCGTGCCCTCTACTTTTCTGAGTCCCTGACACTGCCCTCTCCTCCCCAGGACAGTCAGACACTCAATTCCTCTCCTCTAGTACCACCCACACCCCATCCACATCTGCTTCTGAGTGCTTGGGGAATGTTCCTCCCGAGCCGGCCTGCCCTGCCCTGTGCCTCGCACACAATTCAATTATCACCTCCTTAAGCTTAAAGACCTCTCCTTTCCAGTCCTCCTCTATCACAGGGTCCCCTTCCATTTTCTCCATGGCCCTCCTGAGTCTGGAATTATTTTATTTCTTCGTTGTCTGTCTCACCGCATTAGTCTGTAAGCTCCTTGAGGGCCGCGGTTGGCACGGGGATGGCACTCTCTCCCTTGGCAGCGGGATGCTGCCCTGTCAGCTTCTGCACCCCCGAACCCCCAATCCCGGCTTATCCCTGCCGAGGCCGGGGCCCTCAGGAGGGGCTCTCCTAGGGAAAAGGCCGCTCTTCCCTCTTTGCCCTTGTCGGGTCTCCTGACTGCAAAGCCCCTGCCCGGAGAGGCTCCGAATCCAAAGCTCCGAGAGGCTCCTGCCCCCGGGCAGCGGTTCCTCACGCTGGCCACACCGGGCCCTGGGCGTCCGGGGATGACAGCCCCAAGTCCAACCAGTCTCCTCCAGCTCTGCGTTCTCCAGGGCTGCCAGCCCAACGCCCCCACTCTCCATCCCCCCACCCGCCCCAGCTCCTCCA
>LNAC01000043.1:4846734-4880064 GCA_002007465.1 Ailurus styani
CCCGCCAGCTTGAGTAGAGGCTGCGGGCTGCAGCTCCGAGCGCAGGAAGGAGGGGAGGAGAAGGCGGAGGAGCAAACAGGAGGAGGGGAGGAGTGTGCGCGAGGGAGGGAGGTGGGGGAGAGCGAGCGTGTGTCTATTTCTGGCTCGGGAGGGGGTGGTATTTGCGGCAGAGATCCAGGGGCGGATGAGTAGGGGGTCGGGGGGAGATAAAGGATCCCACCAGTGTTCCTCCTCGCTTTCCACGCGGAGGCGGGACCGGTTCTCGGAGGGCACGGTGGTCCTCTGCCGCGCCCAGAGTGTGTGGGGGGCGATGGAAAGGATCTGTCGAGCAGATGTGGGGTGCAGGTGAAAGGGGCTGAGCCGGGGACGCTCATGATGCGGGAGGGTGGGTGGGCTCGTGGGACCGGGAGAGATGCCGGGGGAGGGGCCGGGGAAGCCGTACTAACCAGGTTGCTGGTCCCCCACCCCCACTCCAAACCGTGGCTGTTTCCCTCCAGGAAACTCCCAGTACCACCTTACTTCGATCTCAGAGGCTCTCGGCTGCCCTCCAGAGGTAGGGGATACTCCCCAGGGTAGGGCAAAGGGGGTGGGATGGGGTGGCACGGAGAGACAGGCCCAGGGCTGACGGGGGAGGGGGCTCAGGGCATGGAGGAAAGGACCAACCCTTGGGATCAGGAGATTGGATTCCCATTCTAACTGACCTTGTCAAAGTCATTGCACCCCTTTGGCTGGCTCTCTTCTCTTAACAGTGGTTATAATACCAGCTTAATGAGTAAAAGGGCTTTGGCATTGTAAAGCGCTTTGTCAAACCTAGGAAATCAGTCGGAGGCTTAGCACGGGTCCCCTGCAGGCCAGATCTAAAGTGGGACTGCAGAGCAATTTAAAAAGACATTTTCCTAGCCTTTCTCCCTCCTCCCACTTGGATTCAGGGAAGAAATATGGGGGTGGAAGGGGTAGAGGCCAAGAGGGATGGAGCAGTCCGCCTCCGGCTGTCCCTCAGTAGAGGGCGACACTGCCCATTCTCCCATGGCCTCCCAGGCCAGTGTCAAGTTGCCTGAGCAAATGGTTCTCAGGCAAGAAAATGAGGAGAAAGCAAAGGGGATGTCTCTAGAAGCAAAGCTTGCTCCAGAAGAGGTGGGCCCCGGATGGAGCCACACACTGGGGACTGTAAAGCCCTAAGAACTCTTTTGTTTTTTTAAGTTTATCTATTTTTTTTAGTAATCTTTATAATCCAACATGGGGCTCGATCTGACAACCCTGAGATCAACATTTGCATGCTTTTCCAACTGAGCCAGCCAGGCACTCCAAGAATTCTTTGCCAGAATGTGCTAACCATCAGATTATCTGCCTACCCCATCCCCAACCCCTCTCTCTCTAGCTTCCTGCCTGTCCCCTTAGAATCTGAAGAACCCCGTGCCTGGGTCTCATGGTTCACCCACTTTCCTAGTGCTAATCATCACAGCCTCCCTGGTGTGAGAGGTATTTGTGTACATGTCTGACTCTTTCACCAGGACTTGAGCTTTCTGGATACACAACTATGTCTCTCAGCACCTTGCAGGGAGCAGATGCCACAGCTGTGTTAGTAAAATGGATTTGGAGGCCTGAGTGCTGTATGTACACTGGGTCTGTCCCCTCTATGACTCTTGGGTCCTGGTAGTGTCCTCAGGCCTCTGCCTTCCATAATCCTAGGGCTGGATTGAGATATCACAACATCTGCAAAGACAGGGATCACCACCAAGAGGATGTGCTGACCACAGTACCAAGAACACACAGTTCTCAAGCAAAGGGGTGTTTGGTAAGAAGCACGGGCCCTTGGCTGGGCTTTGGTTGAGACAGAGAAAGATGGAGATTTCTGCCCTCAAGGAATTCAATGTCTGACAGGGAACACAAGATAGACAGCACAGATCTGGGGAAATAATCATCCTGAGTGTGACAAAGCAATGTCACATACACCAAGACACTTATCACAGAGACACAGGTATGCACACACTAATTTCAGGAATGACATGAGGGAGACGGAGGCCTGAAGAGCAGGGACTCTGGCTGTCTCATTCACTGCCATAACCCCAGAGTCTGGCACTTCCTTACTAGGTGCTGGACACATAGAAGCACAGGAGTAAGAGACTGTGCTGGCAGGCAGAACACGTAGAGGAGGTCTTGAAGACTTCCTGGAATACTAAGCAGTATAAATAGAGGGTTCAGACCAGGAGAGCAGGAAGCAAGAGGTTGTTCAGGCTCGAAGGAGCAGAGGAAAGGGGCTGGGTGCAAAAATTTACCAGAAAGTCCAGAGAGCACATGCAGACTGGCCTCGGAGTCTGTGTCTAGCACTTAGGAAACTCAGGGGTGGAACCAAGGCTTGTGATCTCAGATAGGGAATGACAAGCAATAGAGATCTGGTTAAACGGACTTAGGTGGTATCATGCCAGAACTTGCCCCAGGCACAGAGAGCACCCAAAGGGTGAGGCCAGTCCTGGGATTTTCTCTCTGGGCAAGCATGAGGTCCTCATGCTTATGCCCAAACACAAGATCCCAGCTCAAGGAAGGGACTGTCATCACAGGTGCCAAGTCTCCGGATAACCACGCCCTTCCTCCCCCATCCCACAGCCCACCTTTAATGAAACTGCAAACAATCACTTCTCAAGTCCTCCTCCTGACTCAGAGGCCATTCTCTATTTTGCACCAGACACACCTAATTCAATCATGCGGGAACCGCACCTTTCCTAAAAATAGCGATTTGAGAATCTAGGGATCCTTGTTCTCTGACTTACCAGGGTACGGCAGCTCTTGCTCATTGTCTCTATGTTCTTTCCCTGTATATCAAATCATCTCCTCTTTAGCAGGCACGAGAAATTAACTGGTTGCCATCTGGCTGAAAGCCATCATTTCCATCCTGCCCAGTGCATATTTCTGTAGGCAAACCCGATGCTGTTTCCCCTAGGTTTACTTGGCCTCTCGTCTCTGGTAGGTTTGTTCCTGTCAAATTAATCTTCGGAACTGCTATGAGGCACTGTTCCACTTGTTGCTCTGTCCATCTGCACTTCCTTGTCCCTGCATGCCCACTGCCCCCAGAAGCCGACCCTCCTTTCTTCCAGCCCTCACTGGTCCCTGCACCCAAGTCTGGTCTCTTCCCCATCTTTATTCCTTTTTGTTCCTCCACCCCTCTTCTCCAAGGATAGCCCATGCCCCAAATCCCAAGTCTTTTCCTTTCCTTCAATAAACAGCTCCTGAAATTCTGCCTCCTTCAAGGAGAGAGAATGGTCCAGAAGAGAGGCACTAGCCCCCCTCCATCCCCCCTCTAACCCTCCCTACTCCCTCCTGCATGTGAGGCCACCTGTCAGTTTATGAGGTGGAAAACACCTTCCATGCTCATCTCATGAGTTAATTCAGTGCTAATCCCCTTGAGTGCTAGTCCTCTCTCTGTCCACGTCCACCCGGTTCTGCTCATTCTCCCGCTGCCACTCTCTTAAAGGGTGGTGCCATGGCCATGTGTTGGCCTCTTTAAAGAGTCATCTTGGCATCCTGGAACTTTCAGATGCTCCCTAATGCGACCTCTCCCTCTATCTGGTTCTTTTTTGATTCCTTTCACATCCCTTGAGTTTCCCACCATCCTCTACTGCAGTGGGAGCCTCTGCTGCCGTGGCAACAGCCATTCCAGCATCAGTCGATAAAGCCAATATGTGCGGAATGTTTCCTCGAGTGATTCCTAAAAAGAGAGGGACCTGCCCTGTCACACCATCCCCAAACCCGCCCCGAGCCCCTCCCACTCTGCCATTTCCACTTTCCCTAAGCCACAGAACCGATAGGCTGGGGGTGGTCCTATGAGAGAGATCCTATGTGATGAGGCAGAGGCCTGGCTGGGCAGGGAGTGGGTCCTGGTGATGTCAGTGCCCTGTGGAGGGCAACTGGATCCTGCCCAGTGTCTAAAGAGGAGGTGGGAAAGAGGCTAGCTTGGAATCATGAAAGTCCCCAATTCCCAGCTCCCCAGAATCACTCATCATCCCACTCCTCTATCTCCAAAGGCAATGGCGCTTTCTGTGATGGGGTGGGATGAGTGATTTGACCACATGTGTTGACCGAGAACTTGAAGCAATCTGAGGAATGAAGACATAGGCATACAGCCAAGGAAAGGCATGCTGTGTGATTTTACATTCTCACACCATGTGCCGGGAAACAGATGCAACCTAGGTTGTCTGTGGGGGGTCTGTGGGCTCCCCCATTAGATGGGGGAGAGAGGAGGACAGGAAAAGGTAAAAAGGAGAGGTGGGCTGCCTCTACCCTGTTGACCTTGAAAGGTGACCTTGGGAGAAGAGGGGATCTGAGGGAGGGGAGGGTGGGCAGGTGAGTCTATACTTGGCTCCAAGTCAAGGGCCAAGTCAGAGCAGGGAAGAGGGAAGACTTTTCTGGATATCTGAGCTCTCGGTCATGATCTGGAGAGCAAGAGCTAGGCACCTAGTCCCGTGGCTCTGCAACCCTAGCCCACCCACCCTGGGACAGGCCAACTGAGTAACAGGCACCCTCTTTAAGTGTGCCCACCTCAGATCCCTATGACGAGATTCTTTCATCACCTGCCTAGCAGATTCCAATACCTATGCCTTTGTGGAAAGCCCTTCAGCATGACTCCCCACCTCCTTCTACCCTTTTCCCTGCTCTGTCATTCTCCTATGTCATTCCCCCCATCAGCAGGGACTTCTTGAGCACCCAGAATGTGCGCAAGGCCAGGCTGGAGGCTGCTGACATGGCTGGTGCCGGTCTCCATCCAGATGGCCAGCTCCCCATTGCTCACCTCCGTTCAGTGCCTGCTAGGTGTCAGCTAGGGGGAGTGCTGGAGGACAGATGCAAATTCCTCCCAGTCTAACGGGAGACATAGACAATACATGAGAAAGAAATGTTAGCCACTACAAAGTTCTCAGGTGTGAACAGAGCAGGAAGGGGAATATGCAATATCCAGCAGTAGGGTTTGAATTTTCAGTATAGTGGCCAAAGAAGGCTTTAGTAAGAAGGTGACATCTGAGTAAAAATCTGAAGGAAGAGAGGGAGTAATTTAAATGGATATCTGGGGAAAGATTTCCAGGCAGAGGGAACAGCCCAAGCAAATGCCCTGTGGGAGAGTAAGGCAGAACAGCATGGCTGGGAAGGAAGTGTGGCCGGAAAGGAAGGAAGGGACAGCGGCAAGCAATGAGGTCCCAGATATAACTGGAGGTCAGGGCATGGAAGGCCTTCTAGGTCGTGACAAGGACTTGGCCTTGTAGGATAGGGGTAGGATGGGAGTCACAGGCAGGTTGGGAGCAGAAATGGAGCATACCACAAGGATTTGGGCCTGGATAACTCTAAGACTGGACTGGCCATCAATCAAGACTTGAGGAGAAGCTGGCTTTGGAGAAAGGATTAGAGCCTTCTGTTCTCCTGGGCCCTTCCTAAGGCCAAACGGCCCTCCCCTGGGACGCCTCCCCTGACTCTCACTACACGGTTCGCTGGAGCTACTTCAATAATCCCTGAACATCCAGAGCCGACATTTTTCATTCACTCATTTGTGTTTCCCAAGGATCCATCTTTGATTGGTCTACTGATTATGAATTTTTTCTCAAAACCCATCACGGCTCTTTGCACATAGTGGGCTCTCAGAAATAGCTGGTGAATGATGACCAAGTAAATGAATGAATGCGTGACTCAGAACAGATGTGTGGCGGACTGTAAACAGCAGTGACCTCTCAGTACCCCGTGGCGAGAGACACTGCAGCTGGTGTGCTGGAACGGGAACCAGGCTCTGGGATGAGGTCCCAGCAACATCTTTGCTTCCTTCTCTGCAGCCCTGGGCCACAGGGAGGCCAGCAGACCCTCTCTTTGTCCTTTCAAGGGAAGCTCCAGTTTTTCAGGGGAATGACCTGGGACATATCACAACTGAGACCCTCTGCCCCCCAACATCTCTATCTCTGCTTTACTCGGAGGCGTGGAGAGTTCTGCTACACCACTAGGAGACAGAGGCAAGAGTAGGCAAGGTGTCCTCAGAACCCAGGCTCCCTGGCAATATGGAATTTGAGCTCCACCCTTTGCTGCCATCTGCAGAAGAAAAGGGGCCAATGGACATAGTAGTCTAACATGGAGGCACCAGCTTCCTCATACCTCCAAGGGCCTCAACCAGGAAGTCTTCCCAGATTGATCCACTTGCTTCCTCCCAGCCCAATGACTACTTTGTTTTGCTAGGGCATTGGTAGAAATATGGATTCTGTAAGGCCCTGGCTCAGCCTCTCTGCTCCCAGGAGGCTCCCAAGCCCAGGGGTTGGGAATTTTTCTTCTGGGCCACAAGGTCAGCAGTGCAGGCTCAGAAGAGATTTGCTATTTGCCTGCCTGTTGGGGGAAAAACAGGCTCAGCAAACCAAAGGGTGGGAGTGGAGCCAGGGATCATGGGCCTTAGTCTACCCTCTGGCCTAACGGTCCCAGGGAAAGCTTCTAGGAAGGTAGAATTGCTGAGACATTCTAAACTACAACCCACACATGGGACGCCTGGGTGGCTCAGTTGTTAAGTGTATGCCTTTGGCTCAGGTCATGATCCCAGGGTCCTGGGATCAAGCCCCGCATTGGGTTCCCTGCTCGGCAGGAAGCCTGCTTCTCCCTCTCCCACTCCTGCTTCTGTTCCCCTTGCTGTCTCTCTCTTTCTGTCAAGTAAATAAATAAAGTCTTAAAAAAATAAACTACAACCCACATTCCTCGGAGCTCACAGCAGCCTGGATGCAGCTCCCCTGAGCCTCTAGGCCAACAGGACAGGGGTAAAGCAGGACGAGGCTACCAGCTAGTGAAATGGGAAGGGTGGAGAGTAGACCCTGGGAAGGCAAGAAGTCACCTCTTATCATACAAGGCAACAGGACCCGAGCCCGAAGCCCAGCACGTCCAGCTGCAGGTGCAGGACGGGGCTCTCCAAGTCTGCTACCTGCTGGGACAGAGGCCAATGCTGACCCCTCGCAGTACCCCAGGCCTTAAAAATGGCTCTGGCTCCACCTTGCCCTCCAATGCTTCCTGCCTGTCCTCTGGTCCAGGCCTAATCCCAACCCCGCTCCCTGTAACCCGGATGCCCACTGCACCTGAGGTCTGCACGGGCGTCTAGGAGGGCAGTCACATTCAAACTGGCCCCCAGAATCCTGGGAGTGGGGACAAGGACGGAGGACTACCCCCTTGGTGAGCTACAGCCTCACCAGTCCCTTGATCACTCAGCCTCATGCCCTTTGTCCTGGGGTCCTGATCACTTCCAGTGGACTTGGCAGCACCAACAAGTGCAGGACCCCTTCAGGACTTCCCTCTTCTCAAGTCTTGGAGGTCCCGGTTCTTTTCTTGACTCATTATGTGGCTTTAAGAGAAGGCCTCCCTTCTCCTGTAATGAAATGTGTTCTCTTTGGTCATGTAAGAAATTAGGTGGAAATATGGGGTGGAGAACCTCGACTCCCTCTGCTCTTGTTCTTACAGTGGGGAAAGGCCGAAGGAAAACACCTATTCTGGACGACTCTGGAATTGCACTCATTTAAAATCAGATCCCTGCGCTCCTTGGGCTAATAAAGAGACTAGGATAAGAAGTCTGAGATGTTTCCCACATGTGTTTGGCTTGGATATTGCCACGGCAACTATCCCATACACATCCGTTGGGGTGTTCTTTGCACGCTGGGCTCCAGAGGAGCTCTGCAACATCCAAGTCCATTGCCCTTAGACTAGGACCAGCCCCAATCCATTGTCATGGCAACCACAAGCCTGCGAGGGGGGAGAAAGAGGAGGGTGGCCTGTGTGCGTGCAGCTGTGCCCATGTGCTGGCTGGAGACAGGCAGACCTCCTGTGCGCATGTACCCTGTGACGTGGGCAGACCTAGAATCAAATCTGACCTGTCCACTCAGAGCTGATGAGTTTCAAGGTCACTGAATCACAACACTACGTGGAACATCCAAGATAATACTCAACGCTCTGCTTTAGAGCAGAACCGACCCATTTGTAATAAATCCCATTACCTCACTGTGGGCCAAGGAAACCCAAAAACCTGATGAGAAAAAACAAAAGGTCCAAACCTGAGGCTGTCTGGCCAACACTATGATACTATTATGGAAGAGAACTTCCTGGTCTGTGTTCACAAACTGGTTTGAGAAGGTCCGGAAAACCAAGTTCTGTGCTGTGAAGAGTCTATTTGTCTGGGGAGACATATCACAACGCTAACCAGGTTCTGAAAGAGGTCTCTAATGCTAAAAAGCTAAAAACAACTGCAAGAGCAGGGAGAAACCTTTGCCCGCCTGACCCAGAACCAGCTGGGGACCTTTTCACTGCTCTGGAGAGATAGGCGCTCGCGTATGGTGGCTATGCCCATTTTCTCAGTGCGCACTTCTGTGCTTTAGGAGAATTTCTGTTAGGTTTTTAAAGAGACATTAAACTTAACACAGGAATGCCATAGATTCATAGTTCACCAAATTTTAATAGAATAATCACTGGCAATTACTTAGTATATAAAAACTGCTCTGCAAATGTTAAGAATAGTCATCGGTGCGATGGGTGGGAGTTTCAAAGCGTGAGGAGAACTCTGCCTTTCCCCAGCCTGATTGCATCCCAAGGAGCTTCCCACCTCTGCGCTTCCTCCCGCCTCCATGGAAACCCAGACTCCCAGGCAGGAAGGGTGCAGTGAGCTCACTGGGTCAAGCTCCTGCCCCTGGACTGTGCCAGTCTTTGCGTGAACATGAGCTGCTCTCCCTCCACCTCTGATGGGGCTGAGCTCTCCTCCTGCTCGCAAGTTCTCTGATCTATGGGACCTCCATCATTCTCCCCGTGGAACACACTCATTCGCTTCTCCAGCCCTCTGTGGAGGTGGAATGATTTTCTTGAGAGAAGGGATGACTAAGACTAACCACTTCTCTGTCCTCTCCCCTCCCCCCCAGGGCTTGGATGACCCCACACTCGCTGACCCTCCCTCTGCCCTGACCCTTTAATTATCTTCAGCTCTCTCTGAAGCACTGGGGCTCCCACAGCCCGGGAGCCACACACAGGAAGGCGGGGTTTTGATTCCTTCCGCCTCTTAAAGGACTCAGGACGAGGAATATTATGACTGGGGGTAATTCTCAGCACTTAATCTTCCTGCTTATTGTGTCTATGTCGCTCGCTCACCGTCTTCAACTGCCTCTCCCCAGAGCTCCTTCCGTGTAAGCCTGCTGGGCAGCCTTGGGGGGGGGGAGTCTCTCAGTGGGGGACTCTAATCCTCTTATCAAGGGGATAGGGGGAGTACAGGGAAGGGGAGGGATGCCGTGTTCCGGTTTCTGCCCATTCAGTGGTGCCAGAGGGAGGGACTAAAGCCTTGCCTGGAGCGGGTGCTCTTTGAGATGAAGCTGCCCGCAACTTCTGCCTGGGCCTTCTCAGGGAGACCCTGGCCAGCTTTTACCTCACGGGATGGGACAAAGACCTGTGAAGACAAGTCTTTAGGGCACCACTGGAGTGGGGTTTCTTTGGATTGGTCGTGGAAGTTTTCATTGGTCATGGAAGAACAGTGGTGAAAGTTTAGCAAATAGTTCAGGTTCCTTCCTCCTCCCATGGCTGAAATTTCTAGCTGCCCCAGAGCCCCCCGGATAACGCTCTAAAGTCAGATGGGGCAGTGGGATCTGGAGAGATTCCTAGTAACCTCCTCCCAGGACGTGTCTTTATCTTCAGGACCTTCCCGTGGCCCACACACAGAACTAACAAGAGGCCAGGGCTTCCCAGGAAAAACTAAAGCAGTTCCTCTTAGTTGGGAAGAGGTGAATCTCTAGAACCCTGCCAGGAGGAAGCTGAGTCGAGGTCAGACAAGTATGGGGTACAGGGGGCAATTCTCTAGCAGAACCACGGAGGAAAGCTCCTCACTTTCCTCTTCTACTCGTCTTTCCTAGTATTGAAGACTTGGGGTGAAGGGGGTTGGTCCGCAGACTGCTGTTGTTTATATTCTTATGGGCTGTCAGGAGGTCAGAGCTTGCCCTGCTCTTTGGGATGGGAGAAATATTCCAGACGTGGGGCTTCTCCAGAGCTACCAAGCGGATCCTATCTAGCTGCACAGGCTGTACCCTGCATTCTAGACTGCTACATAGGCTCCCCAAGGGCAGAGGTCTTTGCCCGCTCCATCCGTGGGTGGCCTCCAAGTGTCTAGAGCAGCGCCTAGTACCTTGTAAGTACTTAACAAAAATTTCGTGGATGGATATGACTTTCCTCTGGAGTTGGGTAGTACAAAGGCCCCGGTTTTCTTGGGTGGAGCAGGAAGCAGGGAAGCAAGGCCTTGTCAGCCGTCTGTTGTTTTGAGTATTCGGGTCATGCAGAACCACTCGAGTACCTTCTAGAATGGGAGCAATCTCAGGAGGGAGCAGTGTGTTTTGGGGCGGGGGTGGGGGGGGAGGGGGGGTGGAGTCCAGGATGCCCAGCCTCCACTGTTTTCGACATTCCACTAAAATGGCTCCCACTGGGTCAAATTCACTGCTTAGAGATTAATCCCATTCCCAGCCAAACGCTGTCTTGAGGAGAAGTCACTCAGCTTCCTCCCTCCCTCTTCCTCCTCCTGAGAAACAGAATCCAGATCCCTCTAGTTTCTGCTTCAAACTCCTCCAGCAGGGTACCTCAGATGACCTCACTTCTCTGGCCTCTTCCTTCAGAGGCCCCTCCTAGAGCTAGGCTCTGTCCTGCTGGTCACCCTACTGCCCCTCCCGGGGGCACCCCAGGACTTGGGACATGTTCCCCTCCAGCAAGGTCATGGCATGTATGGCTCAGAGCATGACCCCTAAGGTCAGCTGCTGGGTTCCCATCCTGGCTGGACCACCCCGGACATGTCGCATAGCCTTTCCTCATTTCCTCCTCTGTAAAGTGGGCACGTTAGGAACAGTACTCGTCTCCATAACAAACAGTAACACGTATCAAGCAGTTACTATGCACCAGTGCTCCTGAAGCACTTTATACATTGGTGTATTTGGTCCTCATCATGAAGGCACTGTCGTCATCGTGGGGGCACAGAGAGGTTAAAGCATTTACCCAAGGCTGCACAGCTAGCAAGTGGTAAAGCTACGATATGAAGCTGGGAGTTCCAACTCTCACACGGTTGTTAGAAGGACTGAAGGTGCTTATTGGCAGTGCCTGATTCAGAGGAAGCCAGAGCAAGTATTAGCCACCGCTACGCAGTATTATGATTACCTCCGCCCCCAGCTCCTATACGTCTACTTGGTCCCAGACGGCCACCCTGTTTATCCAAACCCGGCCTCCAGAGACCCCTGAACTCCCAAGCCTCCTCTGGCCCACAGTGGCCTGAGCAGCCTGAGCCCTGACAAGAGAGCTAATACCATCTGCCCCTGAACTCAGTCTGTGTTTTCTAGTCAATTGTCTCCCCATTCTCTCTCCACGGATGGCTGGGACATCAGGCTCAGCTCAGCTTGAAAGTCCCCAGAGGGCAGGGAACACGGTGGTGTGAACTCAGCATGAAATAACACAGGTTTGGGATGACAGAGAGGCCAGTAACATCCCCGGGGCTTGCTCACGTTGAGGAAGATGTCAGCAGGACTGTGGCTCACCGACCCTGTTTCCTTCCCCACCATTTGGTGGAGGTTAAGGGGGACAGTGTGCCAATGGCCCAGTGAGTGCTGGAAGCAGCAGGAAGGCAAGCGGGTAACACCAGAAGGCTGGAAGGCAGGACAAGCCGGGATTCAAATCCTGGCACAGACCCCTAGCTGTGTGTACCAGACCAGCTAGTTCGTGTTACTTCTCTGAGCTGGAAATTCCTCATCTATCCCAAGGAATAACAGTACCATCTGCCAAGCGTTCCATAAGGTATTTATGAAGGACTTCATGGGAAGCATCAAGCACTGAGTATTGCACCTAGTAGGTGTTCAATAAATGGCAGTCATGGTTACTGTTTGGTCATTTTAGTGTTGGGGACATCAGAAGGCAGGGGTCCTGGCTTTAATTCCCCTGCTAACGAACCAAGCAGTCGTGAACAAGTCTGTTTCTCTCTGAGCCACATCTCTCCCCATGGAAAATGAGGCCATATGTGGATGATGTGTAATGTTCATTAGAGCTTTGACTTCCTGTGTTCTTTGATGTTCCAAGTCATCGGTAGCCCTGGGACACGTGGATTTGGCCTGAAGCTCCCAGAAGAGCCAGACTGGGACCTTGCCCCATTGTGCTGGAGCTGCCTAAGAGCCCAGAACAAATTCCTCTCCCAGAGAGTGCAGTGGCCAGACCTCTCCTGCCCCGGCGGAGGGCACACCAGATTTGCAAGTCTTCTCAGAAGGACGACTCTATCCCTGCTCCCAAAGCCACAAAATGTGAAAAACTTAATTCTGGCTTAAAGATGGAATTGGCTTGACAAGGGAGGAGAAAGAGGGAGAAAAACAAAACAACTCCAGCATGAGGCCAAACTCTGCACTGCCCCTCCTATTCTATATATATCAACCCTCGTGTGAGAAGCAAGGCAGGGAGGAGGCTCTGGCTCGTTCCCCAGCGACACGTTATGATTCGAGAAGATCCCTTCATTATGTGTCCACTTAGCACTCATTCAAACATGCCACAAAGTGGAAGTAATTAAGGAATCTGTGTCAACCTTGGGGCGACCTTTCCCAGTCCTCCTGCACACGGCCTCACACATGTGGGCACACAGAATGCCAGCACTTCCCTTGGCTTTCCAAATTAAGATCTGATGGTGGCAACCAAGGGGAGTGTTGGCAGATGGGACCAGCACGGGGCCCTCGCCAGCACAGCCAAGCCAGCTGAGAGTGCGTCAGGGCGCACACACGAATACCCACGGGCCAGGTGCACAACACCGCTGGGACATATGAAGGCCTAATCCCAACACCGCTGTGTGGCAGCAAGTCATCGTGGGAAATTCTCTTCCTGCTCTACAAAGCTTATCCCACCTCACTGGGACTCCATCCTCAGGCAGAGCAAGTAAGAAAGTAGTACGAGGCTGAGAAAGGTCTTAGTCTTCCCTGCTCCCCTCAAGGCCTCTGTCCCCCCGGATGCCTGGATATCTGAGAAGACCCTATTAGGAAGAGAACCGAAGAAAGGCCCACAGAGGGTAAATGACTTCACGAGCCCTGACCTTGTATTCCCTATTCACTCACTCAGTTCACCATTTCACCAGACACTGATCGGTGGGCACTGTGCGAGGTCACGGGGAGCAAGATGAGTTTACAAACAAGAATGAAGGATATTTGAGCTACAGAAGAAAGCAGACCTGCCCCTTGCCATCTACAAATTGACATGGGAGTCATGTGGTCAATAACTGTGCTGGACCCTATGAATGACACCAATATAGGACATGATATTCTATTCTCCAGGGCACGCAAATGTCCTTCTACAAATTGGGGGGCATAATGCCAGGGTCATCCTTATGCTGCAGGGCCTCGTAAGGGACGGGACTGGCTGGGCTGCCCAATCAGCTCCGACAAGAGCAGGCCACTGCCAACCGATCCCCTGGGTCAGGCTTGCATGGGTGGTTCAGTGGTAGAATTCTCGCCTGCGTCTGGGCCGGGCTCACTGGAATGAATTCTCCAGACTATGAACTCCTTGAAAACAGGTCAGGGTCTTATTCATCTCTTTGTTTTTTTTTGTTTTTTTGTTTTTACATAAATGCCATTTTGAAGTTTTTATTTATTTTTTTAGAGTGGGCTCCATGCTCAATGTGGGGCTTGAACTCATGACCCCAAGACCAAGAGTAGCATGCTCTCCCGACTGAGCCAGCCAGGTGCCCCTCATTCGTCTTTTACCTTAGTGGTTTTTTTTTAAGATTTTATTTATTTATTTAAAGATTTTATTTATTTATTTGACAGGGAGAGAGATTACAAGTAGGCAGAGAGGCAGGCAGAGAGAGAGGAGGAGGCAGGATCCCTGCTGACCAGGGAGCCCGATGCGGGGCTCAATCCCAGGACCCTGAGATCATGACTTGAGCCGAAGGCAGAGCCTTTAACCCACTGAACCACCCAGGCGCCCCTTACCTTAGTGTTGAGCGCAGTGTTTGGCACAACACAAACACTCATGGATGGCTGGTTGACTGAATGAAATAAGAAATGAATGAATGAATCAATCGCGTCATGCTCTGAGTGGAGTTCAGAGGTAGGGGAGCAGGGCATAAAATGGAAGCCTTCCATCATCTTCTCATCTCTGTCTTCTTCAGGCTCAGAGTGCAGGCTGCCCTACAAAGCACAGGCAGACCCCAAATCTCGCCCGCCATCCAACCCATCAAAATGCTTGGCGTATCCTTGGTCAACGTGGATCGCCATGACAACTAGGGAGGGGCTGGGCAGAGGCAGCGCCTTGAAACTTGTTCCTCTTCCCCAGGAGCCCTGGAGGAAGCAAAGGCTTCTCCCTTTTCTCACCATCTCCACAGGTCCACCGGCACTCTGCCTCATGGAGGAACCCAACCCGAGATCTATCAGACATGCTCAGAGCTGGCTGGTAAGGAGGTCTTCCAGCCGACGAGCCTGGGGGATTCCTAAAGCCAGGCTGCAGCAGACGCTGAAAATCCAAGTCCTCTCTCCAACTCATCGGATAATGATTATGAACGAGTGCCTGGTTAGGTGGAGATCATTAGACTCCAACAATGTGGCATACACATAAGGAAGCCATTACACTAACAAAACTGCAAATGTAAAAATAGAGCTCCACATAGTTTCCTGGTTACCACATTCTAATTCTGATGGTTTTTCAGTGCCAGTGACATTTGGTTTCCTTTGTCCCCCACCATGCCCTGGTTCCTCTGCGGGTGTACTTATTGTGGGAAGCAATGACTTACTTTCTAGATGCCCAATCTCTATCCCCATAAACCTCCTCTACAAGGCTTGCCATGGAGGGAGTGTCACTGCTCTGTCTTCAGGGTCACAATGGACCCAAGACCACTGCTGGGGCCCAGGCCAGCAGAAAGCTCAAAAGGGCCCGGCCCCCAGCCTAGAGGAACACCCAACCACCTGCACAGAGGGGATGAAGAAGGCAGGAATGGCATCCTACTGGGGTCCAATGACATCAGGGTCAGGTTGTGTTGTACACCCCAGCTTTGCCCACCAGAGCCAAGCACTGAAATGAAGCTAAGACAAAACCTCTGGACAATCTCAAGTTTGCCAAAAGCAAGCTCATTCTTTTCCTGGGAAAAGTCCTCTTTGGAAACTAAAGGATAGACAGAGCTGGTGCCCTGCAGCATAGAGTCTTAAGTGCTTCTCGTGTGTACCATAGTCACAGAGGCAGAGGGATCACAGAAGCAGAGGACTCACATAGGCAGAGGGAGAAGCAGACTTGTCACTGAGTGGAGAGCCTGATTTGGGACTCCATGCCAGGACCCTGGGATCATGACCCAAGCTGAAGGCAGACGCTCAACTGACTGAGCAACCCAGGTGCCCCCAGGTTTTGTTTTTTTTTTTAAGATTTTATTCATTTATCTGTCAGAGAGATAGTGAGAGAGCACAAGTAGAGAGAGCAGCAGGACAGGGAGAAGCAGATTCCCACAGAGCAGGGAGCCCAATGCGGGACTCCATCCCAGGACCCTGGGATCATGACCTGAGCCGAGGGCAGATGCCCAACCGATTGAGCCACCCAGGCATCCTGCCCGTAGGTATTTTTTAATGTTGCAAGAAAAACAACACACACACACACCCCCCACTAAGAATTTAGAATCTGACCAATCTAGGACCTGACCTACGGCACACAAGCATTCACTCATCTGTTCACCAGTCATTCATTCAGAGACATCTCCTGAGCACCGGCTGTGGACCAGACACTGGCCTGAGGATGCGCCTGGGGACACGCAGCGTCTCTGCCCCTACAGACTATCACTGTGTTCCAGTTTCAGGGGTCTTCTTGGTAAGCCCTCATTTTCTGGCTCCCGAGGCTCAGTCACCAGGTGTCATGCTGTGACTACAGGGTGCCACGGGGAAGGGGACAGGTGTGGGAGTGGTCCTGGGAGAGGCAGCAGCTGTCGGGCAGTTAGCCAAAGGGCTCTGGGCTGCCTCGCTGGCTCCCAGCACCTCCACTGTTCATCCGGGCTTTGCTTGGAACCTGGCTCTTGGTTCTCAGTCCCCCAGCTCGTTACTTTTTTTGTCATGGCGTCAGTGACTCTGGACCTGAGCCCTGGATAAAGAGGGCACCCACTGGCCATTTCCCTCTCCTGACTTTGAGGTACCCCTGGGTTTGACGGACCAACCCTGGGTTGAGGCAAGCATGGCAAAAACTCGGAGGGCAATTCGCAGGCTGATGTCTCACTGTGAAGGGAAGGACGTGTTTAGCCAGGTCACTTTTTTCACAGGGGCAGTGAGGAGACTTCTGGTCTGGTGGCCTCCCCACCCCAGGAGGAAGTCTTTCCTCACAGAACACTCACCTGCGCAGGAGAAGCTCTCCTCAGTTCCACCGGGGCAGCCAGAGTAGCCATCAGGGACCCAGCTAGCCTGAGGGAGGGGGCCAGGCTCCTGGTCCGTCTGAAGCCTGTGGGACAGAGAACGGTGGTCACTCATCACAGATGCTGTCCTGGCCTGGAAGCTTCTCCAGGGGATGAAGGGAACCCCCTTGGAACTCGGTTCTTCTCCCCTGCTGGCTCTCTGCCCCCGTGGGCTGGGCCTTCCCTGGCGAGCATGAGTACATGTGTGCACTCAGCACGAAGTAGGACTTGTGCAAAGTCAGGCCAGGGGTAGGGGCAATGGGGGAACTCGTGAGGGCACTGGGGCGCCTGATGCCGTCACCCTTTGCTGTTCCACCCACTCCCAGGAACACAAATCGCCCACAGGACAAAGGAAACCCGGAGGAACTCTAGGCCTCGGGTCCTGCGTCCTGCCGTGGTCCTGCCCTGAGCTGTGCCTGGAATATAGCCAGGTTCATCCACAGACGGAAGAGCTCCCTCTGAAGCCAACGTCACTGACTCCTTATGAGAGCTTAGGGGGCACGCAGGCCTCCTTGGGCTTGCTCACAGTTCAGGCAGTGAGGGGGTCAGGGAAGAAGGAGGGGTAGCCTCCGCCGAGGTCACAGCGACTCCCGGGAGGGTAAGTCCGTGCTGGGCCAGTGTGGCAGCAGGAAGGAAGGGTGAGGTCTCCGGGCACCAGCTCCCAAGTGCACGCAGACTTCTGAGCACAACCCCAACCGTACAATCGCTCCCAGGAACAAAGGCTGTGGGAGCTTTTATTATAGGCAATTACCCTGGGCTCTCAGAGCTGGCCCGCCCACCCATCCACCCGCTGTCTCCAGCTAAATGGACCCTTTGGCAGCTTGGCAGGAGGGGGAGGGGAAAGCAGTGCAGGCAGGAGGGAAAGTTGACGTCTGGTCCTGGGGCTGGGGGGCTGGGCCGGGGGACCCTGTGAGTCTCCAGTGCTCCTGAGATTTGTCTTCCTCTCTCCAGTTTTTCCTTTTTTTCAACCCAGATGGCTGGGACTCTGGGCTCAGCTCTGCTGTTACCTCGCTGTGTATGTAATACAGAGCGAATCACTTCTCCTCCGGGTCCCACTTCCATCATGGGATAGAAGAGGTGACCTCCAAGGCCCAGATCAGTCTGGCAGTCCAGGGTGGTGGGAGGTGTTTGCTGCCCCTGCAGGGCTCTCCCTAAGCCACGAGGGCAGTGTTGAGCTCCTGCGCATCTGCAGGCCCCTGAGCTGGGGGCTCGCCGTAGAGCAGGAAGGAGGGTACTCGGACAAAGCAGGGGACCTCATCTTGTCCCAGTCGGTCTGATGAGGTCGCTCACCAACTACTACTGCCAATTCAATATCAGCCTGATGTTCGAGTCTCAGGGGGGGCAAAGAAAAACTGTGGAGTTGGTTGGTTTCTTGGAAGCAATGAATATAGACCTGGGTTTTTGAAGGGACGCAACATCCTGGTGAGAAAGCAATAGGACGTTCCACTGGGGAGAGGGAATTCTAGGTAATGCACACGTTTCACTCAACAGCATCATACACGTAAAGCTAAGCACCGCCAGGCCCAGCGCAGGCAGCAAGAAGTAGCATTAGAAATACAAATAGCTTGCTGTCATGCTTCTTGGTGCCGTAATTACGCTGACGGGGTGAGTGGGCGCGCACTGGCCCAGGGGCACCGAGGAGGGCGGTCTCTGTGTCTCTAACCTCAGTCAGTTCTACACTCTCATCTCTGCCTGCCTCCACCTCGCCGAACTCGGCCAGGGCCCCAGGTTGGAGGTTAGAGCCAGATAGAAGAAAACCAGTAAGTCTACCCTCCTGACACCACGGACCGCACCCTCCTCACTGAAGTCGGACGGAAGGCCAGCCTGAGGAGGGAAGGAGAAAACTGCGGGGGTGGGGGGCTGCTGGGTCCCACGCAGGCAGGGAAGAGAACACTTGGCAGGTGGGAAAAGGCAGCCCTAGGGCAGTGAAGCTGTAGGGGGCTCTTTTCCAGAAGAGCAGAGGAGAACGAGGTTGAAGATCGGAGGGAACCAGATGTGTGAGAGCAGAGGACCTGGAGAGCGGACTCAGAGGCATTTATGCCTTCTCTGGGGATCAGAGAGCAGGGGTGACCAGAGGGAGGCGGTGGCGGGTCAGAGATGAGGCAGTAGATTTGCTTCCTTGGGAAGGAGGGCACCCGGACCTGTGGACAGAGGCTGTGGAAGGCAGGGCAGGGAGAGAGACGGCTGGCACATCTGCTCCCTGGAGAAGCAGATGGGGCAGGACCGGTCTGGAGACAGGGAGGGAGGGGAGCATGACAACCTCTGCTTCTGAGAGAAGCTGGAACTTTGCAGAAGGCCAAGGTGCTGGGGGAGGGGTGCAGGAGATTTCCATAAAAATAGGATGTCTGTGCCTTCTAGGAAGTAAATGGCACCTCCTTGGCTATGCACCTCGCAGGGGAAGCCCAGCCTGGCCTTTTGCAGAGGGGCCCTTGGCAGAGGGACCCACGGCAGCCGCTCCAGGCCCCGCTGGGTGTCCTGGGCTCCCACCCACCTGACGGTGGCACCTAGGGCTGTCCTTCCTCCTAATCAGCCCTTGCCGAACCATGTCCCTCCCTGCAACCCTAACCCAGGGCCTGAAATAGGCAAGGTCTAGGAGGTGGACGGTGAAGAAAACCGCCCCCTGAGGTTGGTACAACACATTTCCATTTCTGTTTAAAACGCAAACATGCAATAAATGTTTGCTGAGTGAAGGAAACGTGGTTCTGTTTAGGTTGCATTGAAATGTTCAAAGGAACAAGTTCTGACCTCTTTGGAAAATGTCAGAGTCTAAATCTGCCAGGGGACGTGTAGGGTAGATAATGTAAAATCTTAAACAATTTAATGCCTGGACACTTTTCCCAAAGACTGAATTCAAAATGAAGGACATTAGGTAGAAGGAAATCAGAAGAAAGCCGAAGAATCACCAGGGAAACACTGTACTGATAGGGAAAAGGCCATTCAAAGGAAGGTCAGGCCTGCACGCAGGCTTTCCTGAGTTCTCTCATCAGCTGGAGGAGCTCAGTGGAGGTCCCACGGGACAGACGGACAGATGGGAGGAGCTCCTTAGGCAAAGGACCCGGGCAGCTGTGTGGGCGGTACGGCAGGCAGAAGAGATATTCCTCGAGGCAGGGGTCACCCAAGTGAGAACTTGCTTTGATCAGGCGTCGGCCTGAATTCCTGCCCTGACGGGAAGCTCACTGCCTTATCAGTCATTTGTAAACCTCTCCGGTTGCTGGAAAGTTCCTCCTCCTGAGCTTCCAATCTGTCTCCGACTGACTTCTAACCGCCATGACACTGACTCAGTGCTCTGGAGCTGTACCAAGTAAATCCAATTCATCTTACGACATGACAGCTCTTCAAATATTTGAGAACAGCTCTCAGACCCTCTCTAAGCCTCCCTTTTCCAAAGTAAACGACTTCAGCTCCTTCAATCATTCTTCCAACGCCTTTTTTGGATCCCCTCACCAACCTGTTTGTCTTTCTTGGAATGTGTTTTTGGGCATCACTGCCCTTTTAAAATGTGGTGTTCCTCACTGCAATGCTCTAAAAGAGGCCTGACCACGTGGCGAGTAGAGTGGGACCATTGGCTTCCAGGGCCTGGGTCCCGGATGCCTGTTACTGTGGGGTAAAAGTGCCTGGAAATTTTAAAAGACCAAGTCACACTCTTGGCTTCCAGGAGAAGTAAAAGCTCCTGGCAGTTTCCCACCCCCACCCTCCAGATGCTCTGCAGCCCCCTCCCCACCCGCCACCGGCCACCTCCTGGGAAGGCTGTACAAGCTTCTCCAAAGCCCAGACGTGAGTGGGTTTCTCCTCACACCAGTGCAGAGAAAAGGCCCAGGAAGTCAGGCTAACCCGGGAGGTACTTAATTTGCATTTGAGCATTTCTAAACTGTGTGACACTTAGTAATTAAAATTCAGTTATTTAAGGTGGCCACTTGAATAAAGTTACATTTTTATTTTAAAAAGGATATATACCCTTGAGGCACTGAGGTACCCTCCTCATCGGGCTGGCTGCTGGGTCCCAGCTCCATGCCGCCCTGCCTCCCTCCCCACCTGCTCCCCCAGCTCACCTGTACTGGAAGGGGGCCACGGTAGCTGTGACTGGCTGACTCTGCTGGTGGCCCGAGGCGAAGCTGATGGCCCCCGGGGTGGGGGAGGGCCGCTTGCTCTGCACGGGGCTGCACTCCGGGGAGGAAACCCCCGACACTGCCCCAGCATCAGGCTCCAAGGACCTTGGGACCCCCGAACTTCTGTAGCTTGTATCTCGTTGATCCTTTCCTGGGTAGTTAGGAGGTTTTCGACTTTCAGGAGCCCCTGGTATTTGAGTTTCTCCTCGAGAGCTCGCTCGGGATGGGCTCCTGCCCCGGCTCTGGAGGACTGGAATCCCTTCTTGGGCCACCTTCTTCTTTCCCTGGGGGCCTTGTGTCTCCCCCACTCTTCTGGAGCCAGCCCAGCTGGAGAGGGCTGCTTTGGGGGTCGCCTTCGGACTGCTCCATGGGGAGCTGGAAAGGCCTTCGGCACCCTCCGCTGACTCTCTCACCGTCCCAGAAGCCTTCGGGGAGCCTCTACCCCGGGAGGCCTTAGGAGAGGAGTTTCTGGAAGGGCCTCCTGCCTTGCCCAGTCTTGGCGAGGCTGCGCGCTGGGGGCTCAGGGCCAGGCTGGCCTGGCGTGGCCGCAGCTGGGGAGAGGCACCCGGGGTATGAATCCTGGTCTGGGAAGCAGCTCGAGGCACAGGGATGGAGGAGGCATAGTGGGGGCGGCTGGCAGAGTTCACGTTGGCCATCCCATTCATGGTTAGCAAGGCAGCAGTGAGGACTAGCGTCCTGCAGAGAGAGGAGAGAAAAGAAGATTGTTGGGCACCATCCCAAGCTTCTGTCCTTGAGTGCATGTAAGATGATGCTGGGGTCAGGGGAGGAGGCACCAGCATCCGGGCTGGGCATCGGGGCTCCTGGCTTCACATCCCGACTAGGCCAGTGCCTGGGCCTGACTCTGGGCAAATCCCTGTTACCTCTCGGCTCTGAAACGCTGCTGTGAAGCTCAAGTTCAGATACGTATGTGAAGTGCTTTGTGAACTATGACGCTCTGTACCAACGGAGTTAATTCAACTTTCTTTGCCTCTGCTCCCCTTCACTGACTGGGGACAGGCTCTCCTTCCCACAACCCCTCCCTCTCAGGCCCTTCCCTGTAGCCTGAGTCTAGAATCCCCTGCCCACAGTAAACCAACTCCCTTGTGCCCTCAGCCATTTCTCTGCATGTTCCTTCCACCTCCACTTTACCTG
Source organism: Ailurus styani (assembly GCA_002007465.1). Taxonomy (NCBI): domain Eukaryota; kingdom Metazoa; phylum Chordata; class Mammalia; order Carnivora; family Ailuridae; genus Ailurus; species Ailurus styani. Next base: position 4,868,371 of record LNAC01000043.1, read on the forward strand.
ACAAACATGCACAGAATGCCTGTCCAGTGCAGTATAATCTTCCAGATGCCACTGGGCTCAAAGGTGGGGCAGCCAATCCCAATCCCCACAAAATCATAAACTCGTCAACCTTCCCTGACCCTAGGTTCCTGCCACCTGGCTCATACCATTCACTGGTCCTCATTGACACCATCTCCCCTGGTCCCTCCCCAGTGTCCCCACCCCCGCAGTCACTGGAGATTTGGGCACTGGGCTCACAGTCTTCCTCATAGCCATTCCCTATGCACCCGCTCACCCAGCACTCAATTCCTTCTCTCCCAGACCTCGATCCATTAATTATCCCAACCCTCTACCGTATCCTCAACCTCTCCTCCTCTACCAGCTTCTGCTCCCCACCATGTTAATTAATGAATTAATTGCTCTATTAATCACTTTCACTTCCAAGGGAATTTGAAGCCATTTACAAAGACGCAATCAATCAATTCCAGAGAGATGAAAGAGTTAAATGTAGGAAATGTAGAAAATGAAACCATAAAAGAATTTGCAGAACATATGCATAAATGTTTCCATAATTTTTCGTGAGGGAAAGGCCTTTGGAAGCCCCACGTCAGAGGCACAAATTATAAAGGAAAACACTGATAGACTTCAGTGCATAAAAATGAAAATCTCTGTATGGACACAAAAGCCCTTTTTAAAAGATTCCAGCCATCAATAAACTATGAAAATAGTTGCAACATATATGGGGGACAAGGGAATCCTACCAAATCAATAAGAGAAAGCAAATACTCCACAGAATAAAGAGCAAAAGCCTTTAACGAGGGATTCACAAAATAATACATATAATTGGCCAAAACGGAAAAAACAAAAGGCCTCCTTAAAATTGAAGAGATGTAGGTTAAATGTTATCATTTTTGCTATCACCTTCACTATTTTTAGAAAAGGTATAATATCCACTATTGGCACAGGGCCACAGGGTTCTCAGACACTGCCGGGAACGAGGCCGGACCTAGAAATGGGTCCCAGGGAAAGGAGGAAAATGTAGGGAACTGATTATGTATGAGGAAAGTGCTCAAGCTGACTCTCTAAGGGTAAACTGGCACTGGGTGAAAGTGGAGACAAAGGACTTGTGGGCAGAGAAAAGACCAACACGTTAAGGCTGGTCCTCCGGAGACCCCTGAGGTGTCCCCTTTCATATTGCAGAGAAAGCTGTCAGCAGCTGCACGGGATTGGCTCTGCCTGTTGTTGACTTTTCTCTGACCTTTGACTCTGTGGTCCAGGACCAGTTACAGGTTAAACTGTGAGAAGCCAATGTAAACCTCTCAACTTGATGGATTTATAGAATTACACTGTGAAATGACTGCAAGTCAGGGCTTAGAGACTGCTCTGCTAACGGATGAAATAATTTCCTCTAGGAAGAGAAATGCTATGATCCCCTCCTCCTTTCCTCTAATTTGTCCTTTGGTGATTTGATGTCATTATTGGATGAACTAAGATAGTCCCCACTGCCTCCAGCAGAGAAGGCAAAGCCATGTGTGTTCAGGTATCCACAACCAGCTTGCCTCCACTCCTCCCTTGCTGCCCATCACCTAGGCCTACAGGACCATGTCCAAGGCTTTTCTGACTCCTGCTTCTTTCCCATCTATCTCATGCCCACCTACTAGGCTGTAGACTGAAAGGACACTCTAAGTCACCCTCTGCCTGCCCACAATCTCCCATGCAGGGCACCCTGCCCCGTCCCCAGCCCTAACATGCCAAGAGTAGCCCCACAGGAGGGCCTGAGAAGTACCTTCACAAAGAGATCTCAGAGGGTGTCAAGCAGGTACTAAGAGCGGTCTGCAAAATACGCACAGGATAAAATCTAGCAACTGCAGTCAGGTGGAGAAAGAGGGGGTCTTTGCGATAAGAAGGAACACCATGCTTTAGCCTGGCCTCAAGACAGTAGTGAGAATTCTTCCCCAGTAGAGGTGACAGTAGATTTACTTTGTCATCCTTCTCCTATCCAGTCACTCCCCTAGTTATCAGCTACAAGCATCAGTGACAATACCAAACAGGACCAGAGGGATAAGAATGGACCTGATCAAAGACATGTGTGGTCCCGAGCTGTTGACCTTGGCCTTCAGCACAGAGCTGAGCTAAGCACTGACCAACTGAACTAGTCAGCTGACCATCCATGAGAAGGTCCTAGGACCACTGACCCACTACAGCCCACACCCCCGAGACTCCAGCATTCCCACAGTCAGTCACTCCACTGGCACAGTACCACACAGGCCACTTCTGTCTCTCTCCTTAGGCCTAGTCCCCATCAAACCCCAGTGTGGGGACCATGGCCATGTAGGCATCCCAGCCCACCCCCTCCGGGAGCTACGTCTGTGACAGAGCCCAGAACTGCCTCTTGGTGCTTCCCGTACCTTTCCAGCGAACTGCTCCCCTACCCATGCTGTAGTGCCCGGGGATCCCCCCAAGAGCCCCACTTACCTACATTGTCCTCAAAGCATCCCCAGCTCCCCCTGGCCCAGGCTCCCCAGGGCCCTACATCTAGGACTGGCCAGATTTCCAGCAATGAGAGCCTCAAGGCCGAGGAAGCTGCCTCGACTTCACTTGCTAATGGAGCAGATGCTGTTGCTGCTTTCCCTGGATCATCATTTTTTCAAAAGCTTGATGGGAAGAGGATTTAAAAACACTCCTGTGGCAGGTCACAGGAGCCCCACCCCTCCCTCTTCACTGCAGCTGGGGCCCTGCTCTCTACTCCTCCCCAGAGGACAGCCCTCACCTAGACCAGAACAGCATGCACACAGGAGGGGGCGACCGCCAGCCCAGGTGGGAGTCTGGGTGCATCAGACCGCCTCTGGGGTGATGGAGGAGGGATCCCCAAACACAGTGTTCTTTGAGCCTGGCAGGAAAGGGGGCACAAAGGAGCCTTCCTGGTTTGCCTTTAGTGGGAACTCACAGGTGGTCAGGATCTTTACAGAGATCTCAAGAGGACACCCAGCATTTCTCTCTTCAGAGAAGAGCATCAGTGTCCCGCTTTCATTGAGACATGGTTTCTGATCCTTACAACAACCTTCCAAAGTACGTTTTATTTTCCCTATTTGCCAGGTCAGGAAAACAAGGCTGGGAAGGTTAAGTGAGCTGCCAAAGAACATACACAGCTAGAAAGCAGTAAAGATGTGATCCAAAAGCAGATGAGCAGGATCCTGAGGCCCAAGGATGGATTCCCTAGACCACAGCCATCAAATGCATGTCTGGCCTCAGGATGCACTCTTCAGCCCACCTATCAACACTGTCCTTGCTGTGATTGACAGCTCTGGGCCTTCCAGAGATTGCAAAGGAGTGAGGAAAGGGGCGTAAATCTAGTTCACAGGGTGGAAACCAGAAAAGAAAATCAATCATGGGCAGCTCTGGAGGAGGCCTCCTCCTCCTCTCTTTTTCTCCTTTTCCCCCAACATTCCTCAGATCTAGCCAGCTTTCCCTGTGCCCTTCATATCCTGTTTTCCTTTGGTGGTACTGGGGCTAAGATTGTCCTAGGGTATTGCCTCATAAGAGGCTGAAGGCAATGAATGGGGGTGGGGAGGGAGATAATGGACCAAATCCAGTCTGGCCACATACTTAATATGCCCAGTTGGTAGCAGGTGGAATACTTGGGGTAGGTGGGGATTGAGGAGGAAGACTATGGAGTTCCAAGTCTCTATCAGATGGAAGGCCTGGGGAAAAGGATGAAGAGAGCACTCATGGGGGGTGGGGTCTTAGCTGAGACACACAGACAATGGTGCTTCCAAAGCTCAAGGGTGAGTTCTCTGTCCAGATGATCTCTCCTGGGGCCCAACCACGTATCTACTGGCCATGGAAACCAAGCTGCATTCTTAAAGGACCGAATGATTTGGGGGAATCCCACGTTTGCTCTGGGGCTCAATTTCTCCTTCTGTGAAATAAGGAGAAATCCTTTCTTCCTTCTTGCTCCCCATTTCTTCATGTCCTGAGCAGGCTGAATCAAGTAGTATCTGGAAGATATTCAACCTCTTGGGGTAGGAAGAAGTATTAAAGTCACTTTTGTAGTATATAACAGGGTTACCTGTAATGGGCTCCACTTCCTGGTTCTCACTGTCAGACAAAATGTCCCAGTGAAGCAGGACAATCTGTGTGTCTTTTGGATAGGGCCTGTTCAAGCCAAAGAGCTTGGCTATCAGTACTGATCATCTTTTGTGATACCTTCACGATATATCTGGGGTAGCTCACGGGCAGAAGGCTAGGAACTGGGAGTGATAGCAAGGAGCCTATTTCTTTCTTATGTGAACACGTATGTGCATAAATGTGTGTGCATGCACTCGGGGTATTGGGGGAGCCTACCAGATCCCCTACTCCAGAACATGCTCTCTCTTCTTCCTTCTAATCTGAAATCTGAAATTTCACTTAACCTCAGTGGGCAGATTCAAGAAGAGGCTCTCAAGTGTCCCTTGGTTCACTCATTCTGGGATCCCTGTCCTCAGTAAAATACATTAGGGAGTCAGTACTTCCCATTACCAAAGCTCAGTGCACTTTCAAAAGGATTCACAACAGGATCCCTTTGTTCATCAAAGTCAACCTTGGCTGAGTTCCTCCCATATGCCAGGTGCTTTGCCAGATGCTGTGGCAATCGCAGTGGCTGAGACCCAGGCTCTGCTCTCAAGGAGCCAACAACCTGGTAGGGGGAAACATGCATAGTCATCACAAGCACATATGCTGTGTGTCAAGAGAGGCAAAACAAAGTGCTATGAGGATGTGTGTGTGTGTGTGTTAGTCTGATGATGAGGCAGAATCCAGGAAGGCTTCAAGGAAGAGGCAGCAGCAGTGTTGGGGTTGGTGGTTTGAGGTCCGAGAAGCAGTAGATTTGATAACTGAACCTCCCACGCCCACGGTCTGTCTATCAGTGCTCCAACATGTACTCCGCTCTTCGAAGAGACTCTGGGGGGTGTTAGTGGTAAGAGAATAAACTCTGGACCCACAGTGCCTAGGTGCAAAGCTTGGCTCTGCCATTTGGTGCTGATGTGACCTTGGGCAAATTCCACAAACTCTGAGTTTCCTTATCTGTAAAATGAGGCTGAGACCAGGACCTACCTCTTCGTTGCTTTGAAGAGTAAATTAGTGAAAAAAATGTAGTGCTTAGAACAGTACCTGGGACATAGTAAGGATTCAACAAGTAGTGTTGTTATTATGATCACAAGGACAAAGAACCTTTTTTTCAAGTGTCCCTCCATCCCAGATGCCCAGGGATGGAGGCTGAACTGCCTGGTGCTTCTCTCTCATCCTCACCCTGGGGCTGTTGTATTTTTAAACCCAACACCTTTTAGTTGCATTTACCAAGTGCATGCCAGGCACTGTTCTGAGTTATTTCCCTATATTAACTTGCAATTGCCCTATGAGTGGATAGTATTACATTATCATTCCCACGTCACAGGCAAGGACACCAAGGCACAGAGAGGCTACGGGATTTGCTGGTGATCACACAGCTAGTAAATGGGAGAGCCAACATTAGAGGCACAGTGGAATCAGTCTGTGCCTGTAACTACACTGCTCTACTGCTCAGCCTACAGCCTCGATCCAGGCCTCCCACTGCACATCCCACTGAGTCCCTTCCACCCCCAACCTCCCTTTTTCAGCCTTGAATCATTCTGGCTTCAAGCTCCATCAGGACAAACAGAGGCGACTGGCTCCTCAATGCTCTGCAAACCCCAGAGCCAGGAAGTATTTTTGGCCTATAAATATTTTACTCTAGCTCAGAATGCAGTGAGCGCTTAAGCGCCAGCTCCCGCAGATCTGTGGGGCCAGAGGCGAGACGAAGGGAGGGAAGGCAGGCACTGTATTCAGCGATCCCTCCTCCCAGGTCTGGAGGACTAGCCAGGCTGCAGGTTCCCGGCGGCGAGGACTCTCCACCGCCCCTTGTGCCCTTGAGGCTCCCGCAGCTGCGGCGGGGTGGGCGGGGCCCGCGGGGCGGCGGCCGTGGTGCTGATAGGACAGCTCCTCCTGCAGTGGCCCCGTTAAAGGAGCCGCGTCTGAGCTTTGTGAATGTAGTTAGGATGTCCATTTCAGAAAGTCAGAATATGTTAACCACAGCACTGAGACGCTGGATATAGAAGGAAAGAGAAGAGAGGAGAGGGAAGGGAAGGGAAGGGGAGGGGGGAAGGAGGAAATGTTAAAAAAAATTTTCTGGGAGATAGGACTCTGGCTGCTGGTCAGATGGTTCCATCACAGGGTGAGTAAATTTGGGCAAATTATTCCTCTTCCCTGGTGTGTTATTTTAAAACTGCAAAACAGGAAGGAAAAAACTTGTCTTCTCAGGAAGAAGGAATGAAAAATACTGGAATGATTCATGGTAAAGGTAAAGGTTCGGCGTGTCTCTGGACTCAAGCACTGAGGCACAGACCCTGCACAGTAGAGGGTGGTGGTTAAGAACACAGGACCTGGAGCCAGAACGACCCCCTTCCTATATCTACATATTCTCCCACCTACATATTCCCAACACCCTTCCTTCCCCCCCATCCCCAGGCAAATCTAGCTGCTTCCTAGCTTGTGGTCCTAAGCAAGTTATTTAGCCTCCTTGGTCTGCTTCCTCATCTGTAAAACAGGAATAATAATAATAACAATATCTATTTTATAATGTTGTTATAAAAATTCAGTAAGTTATTATAGGAAAATCACTTAAGACAGTGACTGGCTCATACAAACCTATACAAATCACTGAATAAATGCTGGTTATTATTGACTCAGATAGATCATCGGTGCAGCATGTATCTCCCTTCTCTCTGTCCTACTCAAATTTCCCACTGGTACCTTTTGTCACCCACTCCTGTCACAACAACATAAATGTTATCACTATATGTTTCCCTCCAACCTAAATTTCTATTTCCTTATTTGAGTATGACTAGGACAGACAGTTTACATGGGATTGGGGTAGGGAGGCTAAACAAAGTTGGAGAAGTTTCCAAAATAAACCGTGGCAGGGGTTAGTAGGAGAGATGGGGAGACGTCTTTCCCGGAGCCCCTTCCGAAGTCCCTTCCGAAGTCGATGCGATCCTGACAGCACGAGCACGGCCCAGGGGAAAGCTCTTCAGAGGAAGAAGGTGGACAGAACAACTTTCAGGATCCAGACACCACAGACCAAACTCCTGGACTTATGTAGGCCTCTTTGCAAGCTTTCTTCCTCTACCTGCCACATACTGTCTTCTGCCCTGGAAAGCCTGACCAGTTCCTGCTAGGGCCACACCCCAGATGGCGGCTGCTTCTGGTTGGAGGCCCAGGCTGGTCTCTGGAGGTTGACCACCTCAGCCAACAGAGAACTGTGTCCCCTGATGCCCCAGCAAAGAGATGACTTCCGTTGCCTTACCTCTGGGCACACACACTCACATGTCTCTACACTGAGACACAGACACAGACACACACACAGACACAGACACACACAGACACACACACACACACACCCCTATCTGTAGCTTCAGTCTGTCTGCTTGTTCTCCCTGTCCCTTCCCTTTGGCCCATCTCTCATCCAGCCCAGAAATGAAGGGGCTCTCTGTCTCCCTATCTTTTTCCATCTCAAGGGCTCTGGGCTCTCCTGCAGTGTGCTCACAAGCTTTCCCTGGAAAAATGGCCCCCAACACCCTCACTAGGTGTACACAATTTTCATTTAACACTTGTGGATTATAGACTTGCTACAGCTCACATGTGGAGGTAGGGATGGGGGGATATGGGTAATTGATAACATCCCTCTGCCTAGAGGAAGTAACTCATTCCAAGTCACTGCTGAGTAGTGGTAGTGCCTGGGGTGACTCCTGGTCCAGTGCTCTTGCTCACACCACACAGCTGTCCCTCCCCATAAGACTGCAAGGCTGGGCATCATGGGGAGGTCCCCAGGGCTAAGGACAGGACTGCAATGGCCATTTACTAAATGTTTCTCCTTCTTACCCAGCCTCTTATCTCTGTTAGTCTCTCAGGGAAGAGATAAAGGAAGATCTGAGATGTGGGTATATGGTGGTGGGGCCAAAGTAGAAGAGATTTGAAGCCATCCCCCTTCCCTAAGCTCTTAGCCTGTAGAGCCTGGCTTTGGGCTCCACTAAACCATCTGGGGGCCATGCAGCTAGGCCCGGTCCTTGGCAGAGAAGGTGATCACCCCTGTCAGTATTGAGAAAGGGACTGGACGGGCAGCCAGCCGTGTTGTCTTCAGGACAAGCATGGACAGAGTGGGAAGAGCATTGGCAGGAGGCAAGGAAACGGGTCAGCTGGCCAGGACTTGGCAGGCACAGGGTGGGGGCTCAGTGCTCCAGCGCCCGCCTGGCTGGCTCCTGGCTCAGAATGGGAATTAGGATTGTACATAGCAGTAGAACTCACTATTCTGCTCCCCATCTTCACCCCTGCAGCCCAGAGCTCTGCCAACACCCTCAGGAATTCCTTTAACCTTAAAATGGCAGAATGGTCTTTCTGGCCAGATGGCAACATGTTCTTACAGAGGGAGACGGGACTGGCCAAGTTAATCTCGGGTGATATCAAATAGCTCACCATAAATGATCACGGTGTTGCCAACAACCTACCCTTCAGGCCCAGTCCAGCTGAGCCCAAACCCCTCTCCCAGGAGATGGCTTCCAAACACTGTACTGCCCAGACCTGACATTGTCAGAGCAAGTCCATCACACTCCCTAAGAGTGTTCCTAAGCCTCACGACGACTCTGGCTAAGCCCAGGCAGAAAGGCAGGACAGACACAGCAGTCAGACAACCTATGTAGGAGAGATGGTCGCCGTTCCTCCAACACTCTTCTCAGAATCTCCTGTCCCATCTCTCCACACTGGAAGTTCTTCCAGATGTCTAACTTTCCAGCCCTCCTGCTAAGAATCAAGTCCATTTTCTGGTCCTCCAGCCCGGGGGCTGAGGGGGGGGAGGTTTCTCACAGCCTCCGGCTTTGAGAGAAAAGTGAATTTTGAGCTCCAGGGAGGGGCCCCGGAGCCTCGCAGCTGAAGACCTGCACTGTATCAGCACATCAGCATTTGTCACTGATTTGATCCGTATAGACGGCTCCACTATCAGGCTCCTTGGTTCCTTTTCAATTAACCAAGAGAAATGATTTAGTGCTAATGAAAATCAATGGTTTAAAGCTGTCCCACAAATCACAGGGGGCTGGAGGCTCGGGTTATAAATACCTCCCAGGAAGTTGAGCTGGCTTGGGGAGTACGTGCAGCCGTGAACAGCTTTCCTCTGCTCCAGAACACCTCCCGCTCCTCAGCCCCCTCCCCAGCTCCAAAAGCCCCTCTGGGCATTCCCAGGAGGTGCTATGCTTTTCTGGAAGCAAGGAGAACCTGGGAGTTCTCGGGCACAAGAGGATCATTGCCTAGGCCCCTGGGGAGCTGCCCCACAGACAGTCCATGCTGTATCCCCATCTCATTCCCCTCACCCCTAGGTGTATGTGTGTGTGAGAGAGTGTGTGTGTGTGTGTCTAGGTACTTCCTCTAGGCCACTGTTACCAGAGCTCTGGCTTCCCCAGCAATAGCTTTGATTCCAGATGGACCCTCGAGCTAATGAATGCGGGAGGAGCAGGAGTAAGTGGAGCCTTGGGGGTGGGGGAACTCATCTCAGACGGAGAAACTGGAACCTTCGTAGACCCCCAGGCAGCTAGCCAGATGACTGCCTCTCCCACCAGACCTGTCAGCTCTTTCTCACACTCACTTTATAGTTATTTTTCTCCCTCAACTCAAAGCCTGCAATGTTCTTCCATGGATGGTTTTTCCAGTCAGGCAGATGGAACACATATCACTCAACAAGCCCCACATACTTTCCAGGCCATGAAGTCCAGGGCCACTGGGCTGGGGCAGGGGAGGGCGATTCCTTGCTGCTGGGGTAGGAGAGATCTGGGGGATTCTGGACCACTCTTAAAGCTGTCCAACCCAGAGGCCCTGCCACTTTGCCACGTGGAGGCTAATACCCTGGCTGGAACACCACATCCGGGCATCTGGAGAGGGCTGGACTCTCAATCTGACTGCAAATCCATCAGTCAGACTGGGCTGAGAGGTGTGGACCAGACCTCCCACCAAGTTAGGTCAGGCTTAGGCTGGCTACACTAGCCATGAGACCTACTCACCTCAAAGACCTCGGAATGTGGGAGGGGCAGGAGTGGGAATAAGAGGCATGAGTGGGGAGTTGGAGGCAGGCCCAAAAGTCAAGAGTAGCCCAGGAGTCAGACCACTGGACTGAACTCTAGTGCTAAGTATCTCCCTGAATTATTCAGTCTCTGGGCCTTAACTTTACCATCTGAGAAGTGGGGCAAGCAATTCCAGCATGAAAGAGAGCTCAACTTATTCCTCATTCGTGAACAGTAGAGATGGAGCATGGATTGCCTGTGTGTCTGAGCAAAACCAAGCATCCCTCTCCTGCTGGATCTGTCTGCTTCCCTCAGAGCCAAGCTAAAACCATGCTTGGGCCCCCATTCCTGCCAGTACAATGCTGCCGAGCCAGGACACACCCCCCCACCCCTCTTTACACAGCAGCACATTCATGTAGGAGTCACGTGCAGAGGACAGGACAGGTCTGACTGCAGCCCAAGGCAGGGGGCCAGCCTGCAGGAGAGAAGCCTCCCCTCCCCCTACTGACCCCGATCATGGGAAAGGGTCCAGAGGGCTGTGAGGCTCCCAGAGTGTAGCTCCCCAAGGTCCAACATCCTGCCAGACACCAGGAGGCTAACAGGTGGGCTTATGGGGGCCACACCCCTGAAGCTGGGAGCCCTCTTCTCTGCCTCTCCTGTCACTCTGAGCAGACCTAGAAGTACACCTGTCCAGGCCTGCCCACACCCGGGGCCTCACTCAGCTGTCCCGTACCACCCAGCACAGTGTCTCGGAGTGGGGCCACCTCCACCTGGAAAGGTGGATCAGGTGTGACCAGAGCTGCCCAGCAAGCACAGCTGAAGCAGCAGGGCCACCTGGGATGGGACACTGGCGTTCGCACATTTAGACCAGAAACCCACAAGCCAGGCAGATCAGCACTGCTGACCTTCCCCACCCTGGATGGCCGCATGAACCTTCTGTAACTTTTCTGGGGTGGTGTTCCGAACGTGCACCTGCTATTTCATAGGCTGGGTGGCTTCGGGAACGTTACTTACACCCCCCCAGCTTTGTTTCACCTAAAAGATAAGGCTATCTACCTCACCGAGTTGTTCTAAAAATGAAATGGGATACTGTGTGTGTGTTTATCCATGTGGGTTCCTTTAACAGAAGAGCACAGACTGGGGGGCTCCTAAGCAAGAGAACTTATTCATGGTTCTGGAGGCTGAGATCGTGGTGCGGGCAGACTGGGTGTCTGGTGAGAACCTGCTTCTTGGGTCCCAGACGGCTGCCTTTGGCTGTGTCCTCACACGGCAGAGGGGTGAGAGAGCTCTCTAGTCTCCTTTATCAGGGCACTGATCCCATTCAGGAAGGCCCTGCCCTTGTGACAAAATCACTTACCAAAGACCCCACTTCCTAATACAACTACTTGGAGATTGAGATCTCAACTTAGTAACTCGCGGGGGCGGGGGGGGGGGACAAACAGTCTAAAGCAGAGTGAAAGATGCTTAGCACAGTAGCATGCGGAACGTGCTTAATAAAGGTTAGTTCATATAAAAATAACAAAGCACTCATTAGAAAAACTTGGAAAATCTAGAAAAATACAAAGAAGAGAAAGCCTATCGTCTACAAACCTACTAGCCTACAGTTAGCTTTTTTTTTTTT
>LNAC01000043.1:4880347-4914681 GCA_002007465.1 Ailurus styani
AGCCCGATGCGGGCCTCGATCCCAGGACCCTGAGATCATGACCTGAGCCGAAAGCAGAGGCTTTAACCCACTGAGCCACCCAGGCGCCCTACAGTTAGCTTTTTAAGTGTTTTGGTTTCTTCCAGGCTTTTTGCTACTCACACTTATATGTAATATTATATAGTATACATTTATAATAAAGTAAACATATATAGTATATATATACACATATATATTATTATAAAATTGTGATTATACTAAACATACATGTCATGTCTCTTCACTTACTATGAATTAAGCATTTTTACTTTTCATCTAAAATCTTTTTTTTTAAAGATTTTATTTATTTATTTGACACAGAGAGAAATCACAAGTAGGCAGAGAGGCAGGCAGAGAGGAGGAAGCAGGCTCCCCGCTGAGTAGGGAGCCCGATGAGGGGTTCGATCCCAGGACCCTGAGATCATGACCTGAGCCAAAGGCAGAGGCTTTAACCCACTGAGCCACCCAGGTGCCCAACTTTTCATCCAAAATCTTGAAATTGTTTTTAAAAAGACATCCTTATTAACAGAACCTAAACCCTCCCGCAAATGCAGTATTCAGAAATGACTTGAGCGTTCCATCATTACTGCCCACTCCGGGTGTTTACAATTTTCCACTAGTAGGTATAATGCTTGATAAACATGCACACAAGCTTGGCTTGAGCCTCAGCCTCCGCTTATTCCTCAGGCTTCTTTCTTAGAAGGGGAATTACTGGGTACAGGCAAGCAGCTTACAGAAGACTCTCGGTCATAAACTGCAGACTGCTGTTCAGAAAGATTCAATCAACATGTTCTTCCTCCAGTGGTGTCTGAGTGTCTAACTCACTGCATCCTTCCTTTGCAGCAATGAGGACCATACATCAGAATGGCCTAGTTTAGCAGTGGGGCTGCAGCCTCTGCTGGGGGCCTGGCCCTCCGTGGAGCCACACATGCCAAGAGCTTTCACAGTGTTCTTGAATAGTCAGGCCAGGCAGGGGAACAAAGCTGGAGGCAACAACGCGTGGGGTGACCCCACCACCAGTGGATCCTGCTCTCCCTGCCCTCTGAACACAGAGAAGAACAAAGAAACTGCTCTCCTGGGAGCATTTAAGTTAGAGGTTAGGAGAGCACTGTCCATGAAAAACACTAAATACTGGGCCTGGTTCTTCTGCTTTGGGGGTTTGGAGGGGCAAAGAATGCTCAGGGCCAGGTGCATGGACAGGATGACAGGAAGAGACTTGACCTTAGCACAGAGGCTTGAAACACACGGCAGCACCACTGGGGAAAGTGCCAGCAAGATGAGGTGGTTGGGTGGGAGTGTGGAGTCCCTACAAGGGCCAGCCACTGGTCAGAGGGGTCTTCCACGCACTATCTACCTTAACAATAAGTAAGTCCAAGAAGGCCCTGCTTTGCCTGCACAAGGGTCCCTGGCTGGTCCCTGGCCACTTGTCCAGGTAGATAGTTTTAGATGTTCTGACCAGTTTAGGCTTCCCTCCTCTTTCTTTGCAGTCCTTCCTCTTTCCAAGTCCACCACCTGACCACCATCCTAGGAGCCCTGGAACCATCCTGGGAATGTCCGTCAGGCCTGCAGCACGGTGGCTGGAAGAGCCAGGGTCCCCTCTGCGAACACCAGTCTGGGCACCTGGAAATCCAGGGTTGTTCCTCACTTCCTTTCCCACCTCCTCTTTCCCTCCTTTTCCCTGCAGGCTTCCTTCAGGCCTTTGGAACAGGAAGACAAAGGCAGGGGGTGGGGGGCATTGGGAGGCAGAGGCTGCTGAGAACCACCGCCTGAAGCTGGACAGACCAGGAAAATCTCCCAGGGTTCACACACACCCACAGTCCTTGGGCGGGAGCCTGCATGGTTCAAGATCTTGTTTATGACAAGCCCCCATCCTCCAGCTGCTGTCCCTGGCCTTCACCCTTCCCTAGATGCTGCTTGCTTCAGGCATGGCCTTGTTCGGATACAGCCCCTACCTATCTCCTACTGAAAAATACTCCCCATTACCTCACTCAAGCAACTACTGAAAAATCCTCCCTCATCCTTCCTGAACTGACCCACAGAAAGGGGATCACGTGGCCCAGCCCCACTCTATCAAAACACAAAACGCCTGTGGCTCTCATCCTTGGCCCTCGCAGAAATGTCCCTAAGCTAGAATCTCTGCATGGAGATTGTCACTCTCATGACTTATCTCATGAGGTTTTGGTTGAAGCTATTTGTGATGCTCTCTGGGGACCCTGAGAGCAAGCAAGTTGTGGCTGGTAAAACTGCATGGATGTCCTGAAATACGGGGTCTCACCACCTCCTCCTACCACCATCTAACTTTTTTTTTTCTCTCTCTCTTTTGGCAGTACTCGTTGTCATGGAGATTCTAACACAATGGGGCAGGTAGGAAGCCTGTTGCTTGGCAACCGGATGCTGGAGGTACAGGATTGGCTGCTGAGGTCTAAGGCAGCAGAAAGGATGATAAGGGGAAGGTGGGAAAGTAGAGAAACACCCTGGGGGGACACAAAGGCACAGGAGAGAAGCAGAAGACAGGACCAGGGTGAAGAGGAAAAAATAGAAACGAGAAGAGAGAACGCACAACCTCCCTGCGGCTGGGTCACCACTGTGTATTTGCTCGGATGCCCTCGGTAAAAACAAAACCAAATAAACATACATTCATATGTTTTCATAGCTGCATTTACATTGTAGCATGATGAGTGGAAATTAAGACAAAAAGAAGTTGCTAAATATCAGAGTGGGAAAATTCTACAGAGAGACTCTAACCCTACTGTGGAATGATGGCAGGCTTTAGATCAAACACTTGGGTTTGAATCTCCACTCTACCCATCCCTTGAAGTGTGACCCTCTCATGCGATATGACCTCTCTGAGCTTGAGTTTTCTCATTGTCAAAATGGGGAGAGCAACACGCACCTCACAGGCTTGTTGCAAGAGGCAAAGAGCCAGTGTGACGGGCACTGGCACGTACTAGGTGGTCTCAGGAAGGGGTTGATCACATCGTTACGTTGTTGGCCTTTTGTGACCAACCACCCATTGTTCATCTGAATCACCATGATTAGGACCAGAATGGACAGGCTGTGTGGTGGAGTGGAAAAAGGCCTGTTCCCAATGTCCAAAGACATTGGCTTCCATCCATACCAACATGCCTACGGTCTGAGACGTGGGCAAACTATTAACTTTTCTAGGTCGAGTTGCTCATCTGTGAAACGGAGGTAGGAATCCCTCCCTCAGAGAGTCATTAGGAAGATCATATTCGAGTAGGTAGGTCAAGAACCTACTCCAAACCTGAGCCCCTGTGGATGTCCTATCTGCCGGGCACTCCAACTCCTAACTCCCACCTCTCTGCTGCGGAGATCTACAGGTCTGGGCTGAGGCCACTTCAAGGACAGGAAGGGTTCAACGGTGCCTGGCTGTTCTTCCTGGCACCCGAATCACACGTGACTACGGCGAAGACGGGAAGAGAGAACACAGGCTATGGAAGACAAAGAGAAGGCACATCCTCCAGGCTCATTTCCAAGCAAACTAATGTTACCAAAGCAATGACTTCTGTCAGCAGGAGCGAAAGGCAGCAGAGGAGGCCTGACAGCAGTGACGGGTAAAGGCGCACAACCACCATTGCGACCCTGTTCACAATGATGAGCGTTTCCATGCTGGGACCACATGAGGACTATTTGTGGATACGGAAGTCACCACCTCCTAGGAGAAGAGGGATTCAAGTGGGCGGGACTGAGGTACGTTACCCTGGGGCAGGTGGAGCTTTGGCAAACCACTGGATGCCTCCCTAGAAAGTGACACCGTAAAAGTCCTTCGGGACCCATGAAGTTCATGGAATGATTCTTGGTGTCTAACCTAAACCTCGTCTGCTGTAATTTTCAGCTCACTCTTTCTGGTTCCGTCCTCAGAGAGCAACTGAACTGGGTGAGAAGGTAACTGTCTCACCAGCTCTAGGTTCACGCCAGGACTAGAGAGGCAGACGGGAGGGCAGTGACTCACACAGTCGCTGTTTAATTCAGCTGTCTCACTGTCTACAGTGCTTCCCGAACTCTAGCCCCCAACACCCTACATCCCTCTGTGGTTTCGAGGCTGACTTTTCCAATAATGCCACCAGGCACCAGAGGGATGCGGGGACTATTTCTGCTTGGCCTGAGCCAGGCCTGCCAGGCTGGGGGAAGCTGGGCGTGGGGGCTGACGGGGCCTGGGGAAGGCCAGGAGGAGTGTGAGCAAGGGGGGCAGCTGACTCCTGGTTCTGCCCCTCCCCCCCCCACCGGAGCACCCCGAGCCTAGAGCAGCACCTTCCTTTGAGCACTCTTCTTAGGGGGCTCAGAAGGCCTGCCCCTGTGGCCCAAGCCTGAAGAACTCTAAGTGGTTTCACGTACAAAAAGATAATTTAGAGAAGGATTAATTGCTGCTTTAGGAACACAGGATTGCTTTAGCGCTGATGGTGTCCAGTTCATTTTCTGCACTGGGAGGAACATGGAGAAAAAAAGCCTGTAATTGCAACAGCAAGAGAGACTTAGGGAAGACTTTGGGAGGATGGCCTTGACAGTGACTGGGTGGGAGAGGACAGACCTCTGACAGATACTCGTGGCATGATCCAATTGTTTATACTGGGGAGATTTCATTTCGGACCCTTAAAAGGCGGACTTTTGCAAAACCACTCATTCCCTTTGGTGGGTCAGGGGCGGGGTGAGTGTGAGGAACATACATAATGAGCTCATCTTGAGGTGCCTCCTCTCTCTCTGCCTGCTTGTGATCTCTCTCTGTGTGTCAAATAAATAAACAAAATCTTTAAAAAAAAAACAACTAAGAAATTAACATGGGCATGTTACCATTAAGTTAACTAAACTTAATTCAGAGTTCCCCAGTTCACCTTTTTTGGTTCCAGGATCCAATCTAAATTCCCCCATTGCATCCAGCTTCCCCCCACACCCCCTGACTTTAACACTCAAATTTCCTTCTGCAAACTCAGCCTCTCTCCACCATGCTCCGGGGGGAAAGAGGAAGGCATCTGGGTTACTGTTCACCCTTGGAATGATCTGAGCAGGATAATTCTGGTCAGGGCACAGGGCAGGAGGAAAAGGAAGAGAAAGCGTCGGGGATGATGAGCCAAGGGATAAGGGTCATTAGGTGACTACTCTCTCTACCTAGAGAATCTCTTTTCTTCTGGAGCTCTTCAGCCATGGATCCCTCCCATACAGAGTCATTCAATGGTACAAAGGCTTTTAGGGACGACTGTGGGGTCTCTGTTCCTAGGGGTCATAAGAATGAGGTGACCAGAGGCATGGATGAGCTGCCCTGCTCCAGACCCTTCCCCTCTTGGGTAGATAACTTGGCTTGAGCTGCCCCCTTGTTTGAAGCCCAGAACTTGGCCTGTGACTTCAGAACTCAGCCCCTATTTCTGAGCATGCAGCACTTCATAATAAATAGCAGGGAAAGTGAAGCTGAGATGAGCCTGCCTCTCAGCAGAATTGTTTCCAAATAAAGTGTTATTTTTTTCCTCTCAAGCTCTCCCTGGAGATGACTATGGCGCTTAAAAACCACTAAATATCTCTCCTTGTTTATGACACAGACACCTTCCCATCCTCCCTCTGTCCCTTAGCCTGGTCTCTTTTATAGCAATTACATGAGTGGTGCTGAATAAGAATCAGAGCAGATGCTAGCAAGCCTGCCTGATGGGTTCCCCTCCTAGCAAGAGGGGCTCATGGGAAAGGCTCTGATTTCCTAGAGATGCAAGATGCATGGAGAGAATCTCCCAAGACGAGCATCAGAGTGGGCCCTAAGCCCTGGATTTGGCTGGCTGGGCGCCACAGACGCACAGCTGCCAGAAAATCCAGCCTCCTGAACCAGCCATGGGTCAGGGCTGTATGAGACCTTCAGCCAATTAGCTTTGTACTCTCTGGTCTATGATGGGGTACAGGGAACTGGAACTGCATCTGGGGGACAGAGGTGTTCAGAGTGGGGGCCGGCCAGTGAGAGGTTAATGGACTGGGGTGGTTTATCCCAGAGTGAAGGTCGAGGGGAGACTGGCTAATGAGCTTTGCAGATATAAAGCCTTTGTTCTCCATTCCCATTGAAAACAGGGCCTTGGAAAAGGAAGTCCCCTTCCAGCCAGAAAGATTGGGATTGGGCACAAGAAAATGACAAGGAGCTAGGAAATACTGCAACATGGGGTCCAAGAAGACTGTGACCTCATCTGGCCAGAAGGCCCTCCTCTGTGGGGCTCTGCTTCCAGGGGTCCCAGCCAGACCAGGCAAAGCCCAGGTGGGGAAGCCAGCGGGGGTGGGGGGGGACATGTCTGCCAGCAGGCAGAGATCCTACCTTATCCCTCCTCATATGCTGACTGGGGCCAACAGAAGCCCCTGTCCCCATGGGTGGCTCCGGAAATGTTTTCTGAAGGGGGCAGATCCCTCCTGGTTCTAATGTCCCTCCTGATGATGATCACCTGTCCAGAGGAAGGGACAGCAATTCCACCACCTCTGTAGGGCTCTGCCAGCTGCAGGATCAGCCACAGAAAGAGGTGGCATCTCCCTGCCATCTACCCCTGCTATGGAACCAAAGAATCGCTGCGTGGCTGGGCTCCTAGCAGGCTGCAGCCCCACGGCCTTTACCCATCATAAACGCCAATCAATGCAAGGGCAGCCCTCATCTACCACTTCACTGCCATCAGCCCAGCACCTTCTACTAGGTAGGGAAGGCACCTGATAGGAATGTAAGAGACTGTCCAAAGTCACAGAACCAGAACCCAGAACGGGCCAGAACCGAGGTCCCCAGTGTCAGGCCAAGATGTTCAGTCAGTCCTGTGGTCCTGCCAACGTCTCTTGACCCCTGGGTCCTAGTGCCACTGCTCTAATTCGGGCCCTGAGTGTTTCTCACCAGCATGCACAACTTAGTCTCCTGGCCCCATCCTGCCTGGTCCACTCACACCATTTATTCGCCAAGGCCAGAAGGACCTGGCCAAATTGTGGGTCTAACCATGACTTTCCTATGTAATAAAATCAAGCTTCTTTGGGTGGGGGGGCCTCTGAGACCCTCCTTGACTTGACTCCTCCCTGTCTTGAGACCTCATCCCCCAACCTTTCCTGCCTCATACTTTTATCATTTATCCACCCACCCTGTGGTTTTAAGCCTTTCTTTAGCTAATTTCTATTCACTCTGTGTGTTCGGCTCAGACATCACCCCCTCCAGGAAGGCCTCCCTGACCTTCTATGGGGAGCTAAGTGCCTCCCCCTGCCNCCCGATGTGGGCCTCGATCCCAGGACCCTGGGATCATGACCTGAGCCGAAGGCAGCGGCTTTAACCCACTGAGCCACCCAGGCGCCCCCACCCTGTGGTTTTAAGCCTTTCTTTAGCTAATTTCTATTCACTCTGTGTGTTCGGCTCAGACATCACCCCCTCCAGGAAGGCCTCCCTGACCTTCTATGGGGAGCTAAGTGCCTCCCCCTGCCCCCTGCAAAGCTTCCACAGTCTACACAGTGCTGGCCTCTCAGTTTGGACCCCTGGAGCCCAGTACAGTGCCTGGCACATAGTAGATGCTCAATAGAAGTTGGAGGAACTGGGTATGTTGGCAACTTGGCGCCCTGTAGCTGGGCAGGCCTCCCCTTGCAGAGAGCTGTGCCCTGCCCCTCCCACTGCTCTCAAGGTCCAGGGACCTGCAGTGAGGCGGGAGATGGTACACTGCACAGGGGAGGGGCCTGCCTCACCTCATCACACTGAGCTGGGGCTCCAAAGAGAGGGAGAGGAGGAAATGAGACACAGCTGGCAAGGAAAGAGGCCAGGAAATCGTCCCCACTAAACAGGAAGCAGGGTGGAGTGCTGGAGGCCGAGCTTCCTGAGGAGTGGGAGGGAGGAAATCTGGCCCTATTCGCTGGCTGCCCTCAGCTGTTCAGCCCTCAGCACAGTGGAGTAGGAGCCCCACAGCCTGCAGGAAGGTGTCTCTGCAAATCCTCTCTGCAGGCTTTAACCAGAGGGCCCCAGGGGCATGTTAGGAGGTTATGTGATAGTCTGTGGTTTGCACACTGAGACCTGACCAGGAAGCCCCAAGTCAAAACAGCCACACAGCTCCCAGAAAGACAGCAGAGCCACCTTCAGAGAGAGGTGGGAGGGGAGGGAAGGAAAGTAGAGGAAGGTGTTTGACCAAGGTAAGTTTCTGTGAATCCTGAGAAATGCTGGGTGCCTGGGAGGGTGGAGGCCTAGACCAGGCCCTCTCCTCTTGCCCTTCACTGACCCCCCTCCCCCATGACAGGTCACTTCCCAGTGATGATCTCCCTCTCCCCCACACCAGATCTGCGTTCCCATTGCTTCTCCCCTGTTACAACCTGTCCCACTTGTTCAGTATCTTCCCACTAGGCTGGAAGCTCTCATGGAGCAGGGACTGTATTTGTTCACCACCGTGTCTCTCGTACCTGGTATGATCCTGTCTATGTAGTAGCTGCTCAGAAAACACGGTCGAAGAGATGGCAACATGAAGTCGTGGTGGGGCTGAAGGAAAAGGGAATCTCGCAACCAGGCTCTAACTCTGGGCCAAGGACAGAGCCAAAGAATGACAAGGGCAGCTCTTGCCTAATCCATAAAAACACTGAGGACTTCTGTGCAAGTCTAGCCAACAAGCTGCCTGTTTTCTCCAGATGAGCCCGGCCGGTGACAGGACTGGCTTGATTGTGCTCCATCTCCAGTGTGTCCAAAGCTTTGGGCTAAGCTGGACTCACCTCAGGGTCAGGGGGAAGGGAAAAACGTCCCTGTCATCAGGACACTCGGGCAGAAGGGAGAGAACGTGAATGTGCTCTTGGCCACCTCTCCCAGCCTGATGCAAGAGCTGGGGACCAGGGCTGGGCAGAAGTAATTCATGGAACACTCACCATGTGCCAGGCATCGCTCCCCACGTTTCACACGGATCACCTCATTTCATCCTCACAAAACCCCACAGAGAATGGTATCATTCCCATTTTACTGACAGCCAAGGAAACTGAGGCAGAGAGAGGTTAAGACACTTACCTACATCACACAGCTGGGGAGTGGGACGGGTAACACTTAAGCCAGGCTGCTGGCCCTAGCCGACGTTCTCAACTGCTGGCCCACTGAACGTCTGCTACCAGTGATGCGCCGAACAGCTGAGGTGCCGAGCGTGAAGGGCACTTAACCGCAGTTCATCAGTTACTTCACAGAGGAGGAGACTGCTGGGTCAGGAAGGATAGGGCTTGGCATGGAGGTACCAAAGCAAGTGGGGAAAGACATTCAGAGGGCCAGGGACATACACGCCATGACCAGGGGGTGGGACAGAGGGAATGCTGCTCTCAAGTCTGCCAAAAAGCCCCGGGATGGAATTTCTTCCCCATTCCCTTGGCTGGAAGACAATGGCCAAGATGGAGGGCCTACCTCCAATCCTGAACCCCCACTTGCGCTGACAGTGTGCACAGCTGCTCCAGCCTCCCCCGAGCTGTGCCCCTCGTCACTGCCTGGAGAGAGGCGCCTGGTGGATGGAGGTGAGAAGCAGAGTCAGCGTCCTCAGGCACTTGAGGGAAGGAGCGAGCTTCAAGGAAGCTCTTGAAGAGAGGGTGGTGTACATGACCAGAGGAGAGGCAACGAGAGAGCTAGGTGGGGCTTCTGAAGACTTGGGTTATTGAGACAACTTCAGTGGAGAGGGCTGGTGGGGGGCGGAAGCGCCCAGTGATCCGTTCTAAGCATCAGCCCAGGGGAAGTGCCAGACGCTGCTCCTGCATGTCCTGTGGCTAGCAGAGCCCCGAGGCCCACAGGACAGCCTGACGAAACCAAGCTTACGCAAGTGAGCTTTGCAGCAGAGGCAGACAGGAGAGATGGCCTGGGTCACCAGCACACAGGACTAGAGGCCCCACTCATGAATGTCTCAGGAGCTGCCCAGACTCCTGGAGACATGATGTGTGTGGACACATCGGTCTTCAGCTACGTGGCAGGCCCAGTGGCCACCCTAGTGAGCCATTAAACCACTGGTGGTACAGTTAGCACAAGAGGCATGAAGCAATCTTCAAATGCTTTCACATCGCTCCCTTTGGGAGCTTCCTAGCTGTGCTCGGCACAGGACGTGTAAGAATAGTACCTCACACTTGTCTAATGCTTCGAACTGAATCCTGGTGCATTTCTTTTTTTCCTTAAGATTTTATTTATTTATTTGATAGAGAGATAGCACAAGGAGGGGGAGGGGCAGCGGGAGAGGGAGAAGCAGGACAGCGGATTCACAACGTGAGCCTAAGACAGATGCTTAACCAACTGAGACACCCAGGCGCCCCTCACTGGTGCATTTCTCGAACCTCCTGTCGTTTCTCTTACTCCGACGATGTCCTTCCCCATAAAGAAGATGCAGAGATTCTCTGCTCCATGTTCTCCTTCTTACGGCTGGCCCCCTAAGCTGGCCTCTCAATCCTTGAAGCAGAGAGGGGGCAGTGAGCCACACTTTTCCCTGGAGGCCTCCTCCAGGCCAAGCCCCTGCTGGTTTCAGCAGGTTCCTGTGCTGGACAGCTCCCAGTTCCCCAGCGCCGGGGTGGAGGTTGGAGTGGCCTTCCCGTCCAACTGCTCAAACTGCTCAGCCCCGGTGCTCTTTGCCAAGGCTGACCAGTGAAAGGGCCGATTCCTCTCCCTACGGCCCCTCACTCATCTCACCCCACTTACTATCCATGTGTCACAGAGAAAATCCATCTGGATCCTCCCTCAAGGGATAGTGTCCACCTCCCCACCTACCTTTCCTCCGCTCTCCTTCCCCTTTGTACTAACCCAAAGCCTCAGCTCCCCCAAGGCCCAGCAAGGCCAGGCCTCAGCAATTCTTCTTGCTGAAAGAGGACTCCACAAAGGGCTCTGTTAGCAGTCTGGACTAACCTAGCTATGCTGGTGGCTACTGGTCCTGAGATGTCCTCAAAATTAGTCTGACCTCTACCCCAAGCCAGCTTCTATGCTTCCTCCTGCAGCCTCGCCAGTCCCTATCAGCTTGGGAGCATTCCGCATCTCATTCCAGCAGCCTCCTCCTCCCCTCCCTTTCTGGGTCATTCTGAGAGCCCCAACCTTCCAATTTGGGAGGATTTGAAGTGCACACGCAAGACGGAAATGAGCCCTTACCCTGATGATGCACTCCATAGCATGGGGCTAAGGGCTGTCAGGGCTCAGGATGGCCTTTTGAGTCACCAATAGGGCTGGGAAGTGCTACTCACTTACCAGTAGACAGGCTAGATTCCTTGGATCTTAGCTCTTCACTGGAGGTGTTCTGACAGCAGCTGGGTGCATTTGGCTTCTTCCTACCTGCTCTGAGGGTGGTCCTACTACACTGGCCCCCAGGGCCTAAAGTCAAAGTCTTAACACACGCTCCTAATTCATCCCCATCCCGGTGAGCATCCCCCAGGCTCATTGATTCTCTCTGCACCTGCAGCTGGAGCACAAGGAGGAGGGACAGCCTGGAAGAAGGTGGGGCTGAGGGCTGGGGAGGAGCCTGCACCGAGGCCCAGTCTCATAGCAGGGGAGGAGACAGAATCCGGGGTCAGTGGTAAGCTGCTCCCCCATCCCGCGATAGCACCAGTAGAGATACTGCCAAAAAAACTTCAAAACAACTGCAAACACAGTGGTGCAGGCCCAGGTCAACAGAGCTTAAAGAGCAGCTTTGAGAACATGAGGAATCAGCAGGGAAAGGTCACTGACGTTTGCATAAACTCCTGGTTCTGGATTTGGTTCTGCAATCTTCTGACTCATCTGTGTCTAGCCACTGCCCCAGGGCCTGACTAATTGCAGGAAAGCTGAACAGGGCCAAAGAAAACAGGGGGACATTCTGGAGGGGCCAGGTTCCTGGGGCTTGGAGGGAGAGCAGATGTCTTCATTTACGGGCCTGCATTAGTCCCCCCCCCCAGGGGAGGGGAAGTTGTCTCTGGCCAAAAGTGCACCGAGGCCTGAGAACCAGAGCAGCCCCAACCTGCTGACAGGTTTCGTGGGGCTGATGGATGAACGGGGACTGCAGCTGGAGCCGGGCTGGGGCTGGGAAAAGCCTCAGTCACCTAAGGCCTCAGATTGCCAGAGCCGGGGCTGTGATCAAACACCTCTTTCCCCGGCTCCACCCCAAGCTCTTGGTTGCCGTCCCTACTCAGCCCCAGTTCCTTAAATTTCCACCTTCCAGATGGGACAACACTGCTCAGGGTCTGGGGCCATCGCAGGCAGGGCTTGGCAATGTCTGATGACGGGTGCCCTATGCAGGCTAACCAGTATCTACAGAGGCCCCCAGTAATCGGGAGGACTGGAAAGGAATGGCAGCATCGGAGAGTGACAGGAGACGGCCCCCAAGGGAATCCCCAGGCACCACTGGACTCACTCCTCTCTGACAGGTAGTGCTCAGCGCTGGGAGGTAAGGGCTGGCTCCTCACCCCACTTAGCTGTGGGGCCTTCCACCCCTTCCTGCAGTGAACCTCACTTTGCCATCTGGACCACAAGATGAAGCTTTCCTTCACATTCCTTGTGGGTACAACCATTTACCTCCTGCCACACTTCATGCATCTTAGCCTCTAGAGCCCAATCCTGACACCACCTCCTCCAGGAAGCCTTCTGGGTCAGGCCACCCATTCTTCAAGTCATGAGTCTAACTCACTGACTACCCCCTCACTGCCACTGAATGGAATAAGTGAGCCAGGTGTGGTCTACAGGACCAGCGTGGAAGTTGGGAGACTCCGGGTCCAGTTCCAGCCCTGTGTGAGCCCAGGCCTTGAGCCCAGCTGGGTGGCTCTTGCAAGGTCCCTTACACACTCAGGCTCTGTTTCCTGAACAAGCACACAGAGGACAGAGCTAGAAGTTCTGTAGACTCCATTCCAGGCCTGCAGTGATGCAATTCTGCTGGTTCTTGAGCCTTCGGCCCTACCTGCACCATTTGCAGGGGACTGGAGGCTTTCTTGGGGCAAGGCCTGGTATGTCTTTCCCTCCAACTCTGGGCCAGGACTGTGTTGTTGCTGATTCCACGTGGACTTGCTGATGGCAGATGGGGGAAGTGTGCGCCAGCGGAGAGGAGAGGAGGACAGGCAGGAGTTTAGAACCTGAACGCCCAAACCAAAAGAGTCTGCCCCCCACCCAGAAGGGGCAGCTCCCCACACCTCAGGACCCTTCTCCTGCCCCCCAGTTTCTTCTGCAGGGATGAAGAGGGTGGGAGACTGAGAGGGGAGATAGAGAGGCCGGCTACAGACTGTTCTCTTTGCTTAGGCTGCACCTGAGACATTGCCAACCCCTGCCTATGATTGCCCCTGACCCTGAGCAGTGTTGGCCCATCTGGAAGGTGGAATTTTTGATGTCTGGGGTTGAATAGGAAGGAACTGCAATCAAGAGCTTGGCTTGTCTGGTCCCGTTCAGGTGCTGTCATTCTCAGAATGGGGCCAGGTCCCTTCCCTCCCCCTGCCCCCTCAGGACTCGGCATCCTCACCTTCCCAGACTTCCTGTGGGGTGGGGGCACTTCGAGGGAAGAGAGGCCCTTGGAAGGGAGAAGCAGGAAGAAGGGACTCCTGGGCCAGGAATGTCACACCTGGGGTGGGGCCCAGAGTGGGGCCGTGGATGTCCTACCCTGAGCCAGCACTGCAGTCTGCAGAGATCTGCATACATCTGCATACATTTGCTCAGGCTTCTTTTCCCTGGTGCCAGCCTAGCTCTCATACCCTTCTCTATGCCAGGCCTGCTCAGCCCCTGCCGAGGCAGGCTGAACCCCTGGCTGGGAGCATGGGGGCCACCCCACTGCAGCTGAGGCCTGGGCTGGGCCCTGACCCAGAGAGGTTGTGCGAAGTGCTCTCTTCCTACCCCTCTTGACCTATCTCCTTGTCTGACCACTGTCACGGCGGCTAAGGGGTGACAACTACCACAGCCTCCCCCCTCGGCCTTTTCTCTCCCAGGGGAGCCCCTGGTACTTTCGGAGTGAGAAGAAAATCAGAGTGACACTGCTCTCTTACAGAAGATGGGAAGGAGGGAGTGGGGCCCTCATTCTAAGGGCCTCTGGGCCTTAGCTCTCATCACCCTCAGGAGCTGACTACATTCAGTGATGTACTCAGTGCTTACTCGGTGAGAAGAGGGGTGATGAAGAAAAACCAGGTAGCAGTTGAGATGGTGCTAAGTATGCAGACAAAGAAAGCAAAGGAAGGGCATGGGGAGGGGGCAGGTGGGGAGGAAGTGGCTGTTGGGAAAACAAGTCGCTGTCCAGCGTCTTTGGTGAGTGTTCCAGAACCAGGCGTGCCCTCAGTCGGGCCTCCTAGCTCCCCCTAGTCTGGCGCTAGCCCCTTCCTGCCACCCTTTGCCTCCCCCTCTGGGCTATGCTGGAAAAGGGTGCAAGAAGGCAGTTTTCAGAAGGGCAAGAGGCCTGGCTGACTCAGGGATGAGAACGAGACCCAGCCCAGCCCACTGGCTTGTGACCCTATTGCTCTGTCCCCTGGCCTTGCACGAACTGCCCCCCCAAAACCAAACAGCAGCTCCCCTCGCCGCCCTCCTCAGCTGGGCACCTCTCCTGTGGCCAACACCTGGGCCGAAAAAGGGCACAGCAGCCCTGCTGGGCCAGCAACCAGGCTTTTCGAAGAGGGAGACATGTTCTAAATCATGATCATGTATGTTGTTGGGGCATCTGGGTGGCTCAGTCCTTAAGCTTCTGCCTTCAGCTCAGATCATGATCCCAGGGGTCCTGGGATCGAGCCCCGCATCGGGCTCCCTGCTCACCAGGGGGCCTGCTTCTCTCTCTCTCTCTCTTCCCCCCTACAGCTCTCCTGTTGTGCTCTCTTGCTCTGTCAAATAAATAAATAAAATCTTGAAAGAAAATCAGGATCGTGTTGGTAGTGAAATGACAGTACTCACCTGTAAACACTCATTGAATTTCATTTCATGTAAATTATACCTCAATAAACCTGCACACAGAGAACATCAGGCAGGGACTTACTGCTGGGGTGATTTTAGATTGGAACTCAGAGGCAGTGTGGGGGCCTGGGAATCAGAGGGAGCGATGACATTCCCTGGCCCCCCTTCCGTCACCAATGGCACAGTGGGCTACTAGGCAACCCTTCCGGAGTTGCGCTTTCTAGATCTGTGAACTGGAGATAATAATGGCTTTCTTACAGGGTGGTTTTGAGGATCAAGCTCCACAGCTCACATGGGGTGACCATCCCACGGTGCTCACAGATAATAATAGACATTTTATTCGGCACTTCCTGGGCAGATACTGTTCTAAGTGGTTTACATCTATTAACTCATTTAACATCACAGCAAACCTACAAGGTGCTAAATGTTATTATACCCATTTTACAGATGACAAAACTGAGGTGTAGGTGTCTATCTGTTTCTCCTTTCCCCCTCTGTTAAGTTTCAATTTTCAACGTTCCCCATTTTTAACCATTTCCACTGGGTGTTAGTCAATGCTCTGAGGTAAAATGGGTCTGCATTCAAATAAGTTGGAGAAATTCTGGGCTTTTTAAAATTTGAGCTATAAATCACAGGTAATAAAATCCATCCTTTTAAAGCACACAATTTTTTGGTTGTTAGTATACTCACAAGGTAGTACAACCATGACCACTAATTCCAGAATGTTTTCACCATCCTACACAGAAACCCACCCCCACTAGTGGTCAGGCCCTGCCTCCGCCTAGCCCCAGCCCCCCGCAACCACGTATTTATTTTCTGTCTGTATGGAACTGCCAATTTGGAAAATTTCATATAAATGGGATTACAGACCCATAAACGGGATCATAGGGCAGGTCAAGATTCCAAAAGGCAGTTGGATTTTTCTGCAGGAACCTATTTATGTGTCTCTCCCTCCATCTTACGCACTGTCACAGAATATCCTGCCACAGAATGTGCTCTGAGATTTGCTGCTCTAAAGGTTTTTTTAGGTTTATTTATTTAAGTAATCTCTACACTCAATGTGGGGTCCGAACTCACGACTCCAAGATCAAGAGCTGCATACTCCACCGACTGAGCCAGCCAGGCACCTTGGATCTTTAGTACTCCACAAAAAAAAAAGCCTTGGCAAGAGAAGAGGCACCCCAAATTCGAATCCCAAAACCAGGAGACGGGAGATCAGCCGCGGGCCTGACTCTAAGGACAATGTGTCAGGTACCTGCTCAGAACCTAAGGGACTGGGGAGAAAAACAGGCTGTTGGGGCAAATGTCCAAATGGGGAACCCAGGTCAGAAGACTGGTCTCACCACCTTTTCATGGGGCTGGACTGGGTGGGTGGGCAGGAGAACTTAGGGGGTTGCTCCAACGTAAGGATTTTAGGGCTGTCTCTCACTCTTTTGGGTTCCCCAGCTTGAAAATGTAGGGGCTCTTCTTCTCCCATCCCTTCCTCATGGGGCACTGGATTCTGGACTTCCTGCCAGCCCGCCAAGAGCTCCCTGGATCCCCTCCATTCCTGTCTGCTCCAGACTCTCCCCAGACCCCTCTCTCTGGATGACTCCAGAATAGATCAGGGACCAGAGCCAAAGTCGAAAACCCAGATCTTGGTGGAGCATCAGAACTGTCCCAGGTCGTCAGCTAAACCGACAGACAAGCCCTGACACCTCCTTGTGGACTTGGAGGACATTCTACATGTGGGCTCCTCTCGGGGGCTCTCACCGGGCTGCAGTGGGCTCTGCTGCCCACAGACAGATCCCCATCTGGAATGGCTGCTGAATTAGCAGCTGTGTTCCTTCTCTGGGTCTCAGTTTACCCAGACACCAACAAAAATTCAACGCCAAAAGATTATACAAACTTTTTTTTTTTTTACTTTCAGAGTCTGCACACACACATCTTAAGCAATCTCTCAGTCACATGGGAAATAAGTCACATGGGAAATAAGTCACAGAGGACATAAGGCCCTTTTTTCTTTCATTCTTCCCTAAGGACACTAGGATTCCAGAGAACTTAAGGGATCAGAATTCAGCTTTGCCTTTAGTTAGATTTCTTTTTCCCCTCTTTACTCAGCTCTACCTTGTGAGGAGCCATTTAAATGGACACCCCTCCTAAAACAGGGGGCATGAAAAGAGCAATGGTTTTATAGCGTCATAAATGTGGATTTGAATCCAGAGTCCTCTGTGTATTGGATGTTCGGCCTTGGACAACTTAATCTCTGAACCTTATTTTTCTCCAACTTAAAATGGAAATAATGATAGACGTGAAACATTTGGCACATATTAGGGGTTCAGTAAATGCTGGTTTCCTTCCTCCTTGGATTGCATCGTATAGAAGAATCGTCTCGGGTAATGGGATTTCTTAGTTGGAAGGGATCTTGGAGATTATCCAGTTGGATTCGCTAATTTTTCAGAGGAGGAAACTAGAGCACAGAGAGATTAAGCGACTTGCTGAAGGACACACTGCAAAGTGGGATGGCAAATCCCACCAAATCCAAGTCCCTTTGGGCAGTTCCAGGTCCCAACCGGCAAATCTCTCTCACCAGTTGTAAGGCTATTTCCATGCTTTCTGAGGCCCAGTATACTGACTATTGGCAGTATTGCTGCTGTGATCATACAAGACTGGGGACCGGTACAGTTACTCAAGGGAGCTGCTAACTCGAACCTCTTCTTACTCATTTCCATCACTTCCTTGGGCAGAAGGGAGGGGAGGAAAGGGTTTTCCATCCCAGAAAAGGTCAACTCTTTGCCCAAGGTTACCCAGTGAGTCTGTAACAGAGCCATGGCCAGGCCCCTGTGCCTCACTCTCCTCCAGAGCCTTTCCAGCCAGCTCCCGCTGCCTCCTTAGCCCTCTTTCTTTGGCTCAGAGGCTCCCGACACCAGCAGGGAAGGAGTTAATGTCAACCTCTGTTGGCCTCTGCAGGTGCGGCTCTAGAGAAAAAGCCCCTTAGCAGAGTCTGCAGATAACGGGAGCAGGAGAGATAACGAGCTTTCTGTCTTAATTGCAGACAAGGAAACAGGGTCGGCTTGTTGGAGGGCTTGGACCATTAACGCAGCTGGGGCCCAGGGGCTGATGAGCCCTGGCTGGGGCTTGCCCCTGTTGTCTCCTCTCCGCCAAGCACGGGATCAGGGTTATTACACCGATGCAGGCGGGCGAGCCTGGCGCAGCATGAGCCAGGCAGAGGCGCACAAAGAAATCAGCCGGGCAGGCAGGAGGCTGAGAAATCACCAAATGGGATGAGCCTCTGAGGGTGTAGAGCCCCCGTGCCCAGCCCCATCAGATACCTGGACATCGGGGCTCAGGCTGAGCCCCACAGAGCCAGGCCAGGGGCCCAGGGCTCAGGGGTGTGGTAGGGGACACTGAGGGATGTTGTACACATTGTCTCCAAAGTCTGGGGATAGATGGAGCAGCAAGGACGCAAGCTGAAGGTCAAGAGTGGGGTGTTAATTTAGATTTCAGAAGGGGAGCAGCTGTGTCTGGGATCAGGTCTGGCTTATTGAAGTGGGGAATGTAGACGAGGCCCTGGGCCAGCGGCTCTGCAGAGGCTGTTTTCCAGATGAAGGCTGGACCTCAGCCCCTTCCCTTCACGTCACCAATGCTCTCCTCATCTCCCAGTCCTGGGACACTTCTCTTTAGGCCGGCTAACCTCCCTGAGGCAGTGGATGCCACGAACGCTCCCTTCTTGAGCTTCCCTGCTTCTTGGCCTCCGTGCCAGTCCCTCACTTCATCCCTCATTGTTGTCTTGCTCTTCCCAGTGTGAGGGAGGCTGGATGGTTCCTGCGGGCTGCCTGTTCCGGAGCCCGAGCTATGCCTCCCGGCTGAGTCCTGCCAACAGGAAGCACTAGCATGACGTGGAGAGTGAGAGGAAGGGAGGCGCCGGGGGACTTCTCTCCCTCTCTCTGTACCCCCGGAGGTCTCTCTGGCAGCATCTGAGCCTCCTTGGTGGCCCCAGCCCTGGCCCGACCGGCCGTTTGTGGTTCCAGCCTCCATGGGGTTCTGGGATCTTTCTGCCTAGGAGTGGTAGCTGCTTCCTCTTCTGTGGGGCCCCTCAGCTCTTCCATCGCTCATGTAGCCAATTCCCTGTATGAAACTTCTCTTAAAAATACGAGAGTGGGTTTTGGTAAGACCGACGGACACAAGCTCGTGACGGGCTCTGCCCCTCCCTTCTGGCCCCCCCCCATTGTGTCCTCCCAGGACCTTCTCCGCAGCCCACCCCTTCCACGTGGCAGCAGTGTTCTTGGTCTTCTTCTTTTAATTCTTAAAGCTCTTTCAGTGAGCTCCAGGGTTTTAATGAACAATTCTATGCGATAGCTCCCAACTCCATCCCTCTTGGGCTTGAACTTCTCTGATGAGACATTTTTCCATCCTCTGACATTCTCACTGGGCTGTTCAGACACCCCAGACTCAACACATCCAAAGCTGAACTTGTTTTCTTTCTTTCCCTCTCAAAATCTGATAATCCTCTTCTCAGTTTGGGCTACTGAGCCAAAGAGCCACACTCCTCCCTTCTCCCTCATTCGTTCCATCCTATGAATCTGGTCTCCTAACTATCTCTCAAGGGGAACCCTTCAGCCCATCTCCACCACGGTCTATGTTCACCCTCACTTGAACCATGATGAAAACCTGCTTGCTGATCTCTGCACTTCCTGCATTGTCCCTCCCGGGATGATGCAAATCCAACCATATAATTTCATGCTTCAAACCCTTCCACGGGTTAGCACAGCACACAATGCCCTTTGCGATCTGGTCCCCACTCCCTCCTCTCCCTCTGCCAACTTCTCTGGTTTCATCATGCCACTCCTTTCCCATGCCATGCTCCAGCCCCAGCAAACAGCCTGCAGTGAGTTCTCTGAGTCATCATGCTGTGTGATGCCTCTAAGCCTTTGTACCCGCTGTTTTCCCTGCTGGAATGCCCCTCCCATTGTGCCCATCCAGATATCTGCTTCTCTTTCAGAGTTGAGCTTGAGTATACTGGCTCCCTCTAAGAGTCATTCTTGTCCCCATCCCATCCCAGGAGGGGTGGTCTCCCCCATCTCCTTCAAGCCTCCAACATACCTCATATAGTCTCCTACTGAAATACTTAGAATGCAGGATTTGATCTATTTGTTGGCATGTCTCTCTTCTGCTAGGCTTGGAGCTCTTTGAAAGCAAAAAAATAAGTTTCTCAGGGTGCCTGGGTGGCTCAGTCGGTTGGGCGTCTGCCTTTGGCTCAGGCTGTGATCCTGGGGTCCTGGGATCGAGCCCCATGTCGGGCTTCCTGCTCAGAAGGGGGTCTGCTTCTCCCTCTGCCTTCCCCCAGTGTGTGCTCTCCGTCACTCCCTCCCTCTCTCAAACAAACAGATCAAGTCTTTTAAAATAAATAAATATATTTCATTAGTCTCTTTATCTCTAAGCTCTGGCATACATAGGTGCTCAAAAAAAAAAGTAATTCCGGGAAGGTCTGGAGTTGTCCTCCCTATTCCTCCCACGACCTACAACTAAAAACCCTGGACACTGTGCATAAAACAAACATGAGAATGTTCGGCAAGGGAGGGAGAAAAAGATAGACTCTGACTAGGGAACCTCAGGACTCTAGGGATGACATGGTGATGAAATCCTTCGGTTTTCTTTTTGCCTCACACATCCTAGACTTGGAACTGAGGGAGCCGGCTACTCAACCACCAACAGGCACAGACAAAAACAACCTCAACAAAAGCCTGCTCTCTTCAGCCAAAGGACCAGGAAAGAGGCAGCCTCGTAAGACAGAAAACTTTTAGACGGTAATTACTCCACTCCAGTCAATACCACAGAGAGAACTGTGGCTCCACCTCTATCCATACCAGGAAAGGCTGAGTGGGGAGCAGAGCTTCTGGTGCCCAGGCTGAGGCTGAAATGAGACGTCCCAACAACTCCACCCAGTAGCGCCATGGAAGGCCCAGGAGGGGGCAGAACATGCCCACCTGCTGGCAATGAGGCCACGACTCCCCACTTTTAGGTCAGTGGGGACCATATGGGGAGCTGGAATCCCACCCCTGGCCCGGTGGTAATGAAGAGAAAAGAACAGAAGACAAGAAGAAGAACCAGGGGCGTGTGGGTGGCTCAGTGGGTTAAAGCCTCTGCCTTCAGCTCAGGTCATGATCTCAGGATCCTGGGATCGAGCCCCGAATCGGGCTCCCTGCTCAGCAGGGGCCCTGCTCCCTCCTCTCTCTCTGCCTGCCTCTCTGCCTACTTGTAATCTCTCTCTGTATATCAAATAAATAAATAAAATCTTAAAAAAAAAAAGGAGAAGAACCAAATAGAAAATTTAAAGCTGAAAATACAATAACTGAAATATAAACCTCAGGGGTCAACAGCAGAATGGAGGAGACAGAACAACAAGAGCAAATCAGTGGGTGGAAGACAGAACAATAGAAATTGCCCAATATAAACAACAGAAAGAAAATAGACAGAAAAAAAAAAGATTATATTCTTAAGGATCTGTGGGACTATAATAAAAGATCTAACTTACCTGTCATTGAAGTCCTGGTAAGAGAGGAGAAATAGCATGGGGCTGAAAAAGTACTCTAAGAAATGATGGCTGAAAACTTTCCAAAGCTGGTAAGAGGCATAAATTTACTGATCCAAAAAGCTTAGCAAATGCCAAACAGGATAAACCCAGAGAAATCTACAAGCCACAGAACAATAAAACTTCTGCAAACTAAAGACAGAAAAAAATCTTGAAAGCAACAGTAAAACAGGAAACCTTATCTACAAGGGAAAAACAATTAAAATAACTGGATTTCTCATCATAAACCATGGAGGCCAGAGGAAAGTGGCACAGTATTTTTCAAGTGCTAAAAGAAAAGAATTATCAACCCAGAGTCCTACACCCAGTAAAAATATCATTCAGAAATGAAGGAAAAATCAAGAAGTCTCTTAGGTGAAGGGAAACTAAGAGAATTTGCTGCCAGCAGATCTACCCAAAAAGAATGGCTAAAGGAAGTTCTCTAAACACGAAGGAAATGAAAAGAAAGAAGTCTTGGAATATCAGGATGGAAGGAAGAATCTGTTAAGCAAAAATATGGGTAAACGCAGTAGGATTTCCTTCTCTTAAATTTTCCAAATTACATTTGATGTTCAAAGCAAAAATTGTAACACTTTCTGATATGGTTCTAAATGCATATAAAAATATTTTAGATAATTATATTATAAACAGGGGATTTTACATCCCTGTAGGGAATGTAAAAGGAGGTAAAGTTTCTATACTTCACTCAAACTGGTAATATTACAACACTAGAGATTATAATGTTACCTATATATAATTTAATACCTATAGCAATCACTACAAAAACTATGCAGAGAGGCATCTGGATGGCTCAGTCAGCTAAATGGCCAACTCTGGATTGTGGCTCAGGTCATGATCTCAGGGTCCTGAGATCAAGCCCCATGATGTGCTCTGTGCTCATCAAGGAGTTTGCTTGAGGATTCTCTCTCTTGCTTTCTGGCCCTCCCCCTGCTTGTGTGTGTTCTCTCTCTCAAATAAATAAATCTTAAAAAAAAAGTTGGGGTGCAATTGGGTAGCTCAGTCAGTTAAGCATCTGGCTTCAGCTCAGGTCATGGTCTCAGGGTCCCGGGATAGAGCCCTCCGTCGGGCTCTCTGCCTGGTGGGGAGTCTGCTTCTCCATCTCACTTTCCCTCTGTGCACTCTCTCCCTCTCTCTCTCAAATAAATAAATAAAATCTTTATGTATATATAAATCTTTATATATACATATACACACACACATATATACACGTGTGTATACATGTGTGTGTATGTATATATATATATGTGTGTGTATATATATATATATATATATATGAAAAAAAAGTGGGGCACCTGGGTGGCTTAGTTAGTTGGTTGAGTGGCCAATTCTTGAGCTCCATGTGGGGCTCTGTGCTCAGTGAGGAGTTTGCTTGGAATTCTCACTCCCTTTCTTTCTGCCCTTCCTCCACCCAACCCCTGCTCACACTTCCTTGGTCTCTCTCTCTCTAAAATAAATAAGCCTTAAACAA
The DNA here is from genome assembly GCA_002007465.1 of Ailurus styani. Lineage (NCBI taxonomy): Eukaryota > Metazoa > Chordata > Mammalia > Carnivora > Ailuridae > Ailurus > Ailurus styani. The sequence goes on from LNAC01000043.1 coordinate 4,903,196, forward strand.
AACAAAACAAAAAAGCTATGCAGAGAGATGCACTCAGAAAGTCTACAGATAAGACTTATTGTGGTGATCATTTTGCAATATACACAAATAATAGATCATTATGTTGTACACTTGAAACTCATGTAATATGTCAATTATATCTCAGTTTTAAAAACTGCTACAGATAAATAAAACAGAATTGTAGGGCACCTGGGTGGCTCAGTCAGTTAAGCATCTGCCTTTGGCTCAGGTCATGATCCCAGGGCCCTGGGATCAAGCCCCACATTGGGCTCCCTGCTCAGTGGGGAGCCTGCTGTTCCCTCTGCCTGCTGCTCCCCCTGCTTGTGTGCTCTCTCTTTTTCTCTCTCCCTCTCTCTGTCAAAAAAATAAGTAAAATCTTAAAAAAAAAAAAACAGAATTCTAAAAAATGTTCAAGCAACCTACAGGAAGACAGGAAAAAGAAAATAGAGGCAAAAATCCAGAACAGCAGACAACAGAAACTTAAATAGCAGACTTAGTTCTTTTTTTTTTTTTAAGATTTTATTTATTTATTTAAGGGAGAGAATGAGAGAGAGAGAGCACGAGAGGTGGGAGGGTCAGAAAGAGAAGCAGACTCCCCACTGAGCAGGGAGCTGGATGTGGAACTCGATCCTGGGACTCCAGGATCATGACCTGAGCAAAAGGCAGTTGCCCAACCAACTGACCCACCCAGGTGTGCAGCAAACTTACTTCTTGACATAGCAATAATTACATTATTGTAAATGGTCTAAATATATTAATTAAAAGACAGAGATTGGCTGAAAGGAGTAAAAAAATATAATGCAACAATATGCCGTCTACGGTAAACTCACATCAAATATAACAATATAGGCAGGTTGAAAGCAAGAGTGTTAAAAAGGATTATCATGCAAAATTAATCAAAGAAAATCATAAATGACTATATAATTATCAGATAAAGTAGACTTTGGAGCAAAGAAAATTACCAGGGACAGAGAGGGACATAATATAATTACAAAAGGATCAACCCACCAAGAAAATAGCAATCCAAATTGTGTATGCACCGAATGACAGAGCTCAAAATATGTCAGAAAAACCTGACAGAACTAAGAAAAGAAATAAACAAACCCACAATTACAGTTGAAGAACAACAAGAATTGGTAGAGCAACTAGACGGAAAATCAGTAAGGATGGAGAAGGATTCAACATCATTAACTAATAGGATCTAATCAACATTTATAGAACACCCCAACTGACAACAACAGAATATACCTTATTTTCAAGTGCCTTTGGAATGTGTATCAAGACAGACCACATCCTGAGTCATAAAATAAACATCAACAAATTTAAAACAATTGAAATTATACAGAGTGCATTATCTGACTACAATGAAATCAAACTAGAAATTTATAATAAAAAGATAACAGAAAATCCTCCAAACACTTGAAAACTAAACAACACACTTCTAAATAATTTAAGAGTCAAAAAGGAACTCAAGGGAAATGAAAAAAATACACTGAACTGAATAACAATGAAAATATATCAAAATTTGTGGGATGCAGCTAAAACAGTGCCGAGAGGAAAATTTATAGCACTACATGCATGCGTTAAAAAAGAAGGAAAATCACAAATCAATACTCTAAGGTCCCACCTCAAGAACCCAGAAAAAGATGAGCAAAATAAACCCAAACAAACAGGAAGAAGAACATAATGAAGAACAGAAATCAGGGGCTCCTGGCTGACTCAGTCAGTGATGCGTGTGACACTTGATCTTGGGGTTGTGTGTTTGAGCCCCACGTTGGGTGTGGAGATTACTTAAAAATAAAATCAATCATGAAAAATAAAAGAACAGGAATCAATACATTGAAAACAGAAAAATAAGGATAATCAATTTAACAAAGAGCTAATTCTTTAAAAAATCAAGAGAAAGAACAAATCTTTAGCAAGACTAACAAAGAAAAAGAGACATAAAACATAAGTTACCAATGTCTGGAATGAAATAGAATATCACTACAGGCTCTGCAAATATCAAAAGGATAATAAGAAAATACTAAATAAATTTGACAATGTGGACAAAACTGACCAATTACTCAAAATATATAAACTACCATAACTCATCCAATATGAAGTAGATAAATTTAATCACCTCTAATTATTAAAAAGATTGAATCCGTAATTTGAAAACTCCCCCAAAAGAAATCTCCAGGCCCAGATGGTTTCATTGGAGAATTATACAAACATATAAAGGAGAATTAATACCAGTTTTACATCATGTCTTTCGGAAAAGAGAAAAAGGGAACACTTCTGTCTTTTTGAAACTTTCTTGGAACTAAAACGTGCCCCAAGCAGAGAACAGAGGCCAGAGCGATATGGGGCTGCCACAAGCCCTCTGCCTGAGACAGTAATGCCGCGCAGACAATGAAGAGGCTGGAAGGACCGGACTCGCACGGCTGGTGGCAGTGGTGGCAGGCATGTTGGTGGCTCTGTTTAGTTTTTGGTAGGGGCAGCAGAGTTGATCTGAGCAGGCTTCTCGTGGCAAGACTCAGGCTGGGGTTCAAGGCAGGTTCCCTTAGAACCCATAGGTTTTCCAAACCTTATTCTGCAGCTTTCCTACCAGTTCAGTGAGTTACCACTGTATCCAATAAAGTCTTTCCTGTGAGCCTGCACAGGCTCGGGCTCCTCAGTACTGCCCGGACAGGTGACCATCATAAGCTCTCTGGGTTGCCCGCTCTGACTCAGAGTGCTGGGTCACCCTGCTCCTTCCACCTGCACAGTTGCTCCAGCTAACCACCATCCAGCCCACACCCGTCATCCTGCAAAGTCCATTTCTTATGCCACCTCCTCCATGGAGCCTTCTTGGATTTCTCTAGGGAAAGAGTGTCCACCTCCTTGAAATTCCCCTGACTCTCAGGGACTTAATACTTCCTACCTCAGATCGTGGACTGTGTGTGGCTTACCTTGTCGGATGGTGAGCCCCTGAGGTTAATCCCGCTTTTTTTTTTTTCCTCTCCGGGGCCTAGTCAAGGAGAGACTCCTCCACACTGAAGAGTGCTCAATAAATGCCTATAACTAGATCTCTACAGTTTGCCTAGGTTAGGGGTTCTTGGAATTCTGGCAACTTCCTGAGTGGAAAGTGCATTTTTGCGACACAATGCCCACGACTTTCATCAAACACCTGATGCTCTTCTACATACTTCCCCTATATTAGCTCATTTAATCATTGGAAGAACCCTAGGAGGTAGGTACTATTATTCTCATTCTATAGATGAAGAAATAAAGGCTCAGAGAGGTTAAATAACGTGCCCCAATGTTACACAGCTAGAAAGAGCAGGCATCAGAATCTGCACCCAGTGAATCTGGTCTCTGTGCACGCTCTGAACCACTGTAACAACCTCTCCTGGGAAGTCCTGGACACACTACAGGGGGCTGGGCTGACCGAGCTGTCTGCAGACTGGGTGGGCCCCAGGGCTGGGTCAGGGCAGCTAGAGGTCTGCTGACGAGTTTCCCTCCACCTCCGGGGAAAGGGTGGGCAGCGGATCGGATACACACCAGTTGCCTCCTGGGAAATGTGGAGACCGGGGTAAGCCGCCCAAGCTGCCAGGGCCAGTGGCTGGCAAAGCCCACTGCTGAGCCGGTCTGGGCTTTCTTGGGGCCGTGCCCAGGGCAAGCATATCTGGAGCCAGCCACAGGAGAAGAGCATGCTGGCCTGGGGCAGAAGACAAACTGGGCCTCCCTCTGTCATTATGCAGGGCCCTGACTGCAAGACCGCAAGGCAGTGTACGCCACAGGGAGGCTGGGGGTGGGTACCAACAGCCCCCTGTTAGGGGCTGGGCTAGGAAGGCCCAGGCTAGAGAAGAGGTGGGGCAGGAGCTGTATCGGGTTTACCCGGGGTCAAATGCCCCCCTCTTTAGATATGTGAATATGGCAGAAATGCACACACACACGGTCTCATCAGGAGATGACAAATTCTCTGGGGGTAGCAGCCAGATGCTGGGAATTCAGAACTCCAGGGTCGGCTCCCTGTGGCCTGCCTGAGCCTGATGTCTGGCTGTCTGTATGTCCTCTGAACCAGTCAGGGTGTCCGGCCTTCATGGTAAATTCCTCAGGGACCGGCCCTGTGCCCATGTAATTCAATCTGAGCTTGACCAACGCAAATAAACACCATGCCAGGGCTCTAAGCAGCCTGTTTATTGACTTGCAAGGGTTGGGCTCCTCCATGGCGTCTCCCCAGTGATGCCAGTGGTTTCTGACCACATGGGCCCTGGGCTCTGGGCTCACAGTGCCCGGCTCAGGCTTCTCAGGGGGTGTTCTTGGAAAGGATGGGATGGGATAGGGAGGGGCAGGAGCCGGACAGCCCGAGAGGAGATGGCTCCTGGGCCAGAAAGAGATGTGATTGCCAAGAAGAGCAAAGCGGGACACCATCCCACATCTCAGAGGGCATCTGCTCAAGGAGTGAGGATCAGTGCTCCAGAAAAAAATGAATCTGTGTGTCCTCCCCAGCACCGTTTAGGGAGGGCCCCTGTATTGCCTCATATGTGGCCTTGTAAGGACTGGCTGGTCGCAGGTCAGACAGGTCCTGCTGTCTCCACTTCCCCGATGGCAGCAGAGGCCGAGCGGAGTCACAACCCAGGTATCTAGACTCCAGGTCTGGAACTCGCCTGACCACACAGCTGCTCTCGGGAGCCACAGAAGCCAGCGTGGGACACACAGTCCTGCAGCCTGGAGGTGTCTGGCCACCACGGAACCCACACACAGTGCATGGCACGCCTCCACCTTCAGGGGCTGCAGAGCCCCGCTCCCCCAGCTGCCTCACTCCGCCATTGGAGATCCCGCGCTTTTCTCCTTTAATCTCTGATCACACTCTCATCCACGGACAACGTGAATGGGATGCTCTCTGAGCGGTCGACCATTCCCGATGGGGGCACCGGGCACCGCGCAGATGCCCCTTCCCACCAGACTGTCTGCTGGTGCTTCCACTCTGATTGTTTGTAACTTTCCACTGTGATCAACAGCCCTGCAAAGGACATTCTTGCAGCTAGATCTTTGTACTTACTTGGGATAAATTCCTATGTAATCCCACTTTAATAGTAGATAAACAAAACCAAAATAGGGAACGGAAATTTGCTGCAAAAGAAAAATAAAAGCTATAATAAGTGATTCGAGGCAAAACAGAAAGGCTGGCCAGGCCTCCAGACCTTGACGGTGGATAACTGAGGGGCCCCTGCAAGGACACTGCTGGGCTTCCGTAGCTGGCGACCCAAGGACAGGTCCAGGGTGCTTACTCTGTGGTCCCCTTCACCTGGGATCTCAGCATGGCAGGAAGCCTGGCTCCTGTACCCTGGCCGCAGGGTCTCTGCGCCTCCTGCCTGGAGCCTGGCAGGGCCTGCAACATGGAAGGTGCTCGAAAGATGCTCGACACTGGTCTGCAGACACCATCGGCAGTGACGACATAGGAAAGGGAGCAGTCATTTATTTACTGGGCACCTGCTGCATGTCAGGCACCGTGCTAGGAGCCCTGCATCCACGACCACACTCATCGTCTCACTTGATTCTCAGAGCAATCCATCTCTATGTCCACTTTACTAAGGACCCCAAGGCTCAGGGAGGTCAGCCTGACTTCCACCTCCTCACACGGCAGGCGTGATCAATCCCACTGGCACGTTGGAGACCCAGGACCTGGTGCCTCTGGGCCCACGTAGCTCGTGATGCATGCCGAGCACTCTGCTCTTTCCAAACCAGTGGCTGCCAGACCCAGCAGGCCAGATGCGGCGCTTGGCAGAGACAGAAGCAGGCACAGGGCACCTCCACCCTGGCGGAAATGGGTGCCTGAGATTCTGTGAAAGCTCAGGAAGCCCAAGGGCTCTGTTGCCTTAGCAACGAGCAACCCGGGTCAGCCGCAGAGCAAGGGCGGCTGCAGGGCTGCAGGGAAAGAACAGGCCAGGCTGTCAGGCCTGAGGTTCCAGGGGTGGAGGACCCACATTCCTTCTCCACCTGCGCTTCCAGGAACAAGCCTGCCTCTGCTCAGAGAACAGATCCTGAGACGCCAGGAGGCTTTACTGCCTGCTGCCTCTTCGGGTCAGAGGGGGAGAGACCCTCCAGCATTGGCCAGGCTGGAAATATGGTAGAAAAGCTTTGTCCCGCCCCCAGGGCACCAGGCGAATGTCCCTGCAGTCTCTCTGTGGTTCTAGCATGCACGGGCCTGAAGACTTACTCCCCATCCACTCTAAGCTGGCATGGGGCCTCTTCCCAGAGACAGATCTGTGCTTCTCATGGGGGGCCTGCAGAGGCCAGAGGCAAGGCTGGGAGTGTGACCAGATGCCCCCCGGAATTAGAGGGGGACAGAATTCAGGGCTGTCTTGATGGGCAAGCCCCTGGTGGCTGGGAGGAGGGGGCTGACCCTGGCAGTTGCTTGATCCTCGGGTTTGGGGGTGTGCCCTGGGCCGAGCTGCATGTAGGCCATGGGCTCCTACCAGGTAGGGAGGGAACATGCTTCCTTCCACCTGCTCCAATTTTTTTGTTTGGTGTTTTTCAGGTCAGCTTAATCAGGACACACAAGCGTCCAGAGCAGCTCCCACCCAGGGGGGCTCTAGTGCCTCTATCATAATAAATAACAAGTCCTATAAATAATAAATCATAAATCATAATACATCGAACGCATCCGATATTTTACAGTGGACACAGTTTTTCATACACGGTTTCATTCGGCTCCCATGAGAACCCGGTGAGCTGGGCAGGCCAGGTGGGAGCTGCATTTCACAGGTAAGACTGCAAATTTAAAACCGCAGCAGTGCATTCACTCGTCCACTGGTTAGAACCCAGAGATCTGGCTTTCTGCCTCCGAGCCTTTGTTCTTTTTATGCGGCCACGGTCTTAGAAGGTGTCCAGCCAGCTGAGCCAAGAGAGAACTGTGATGGGGGGGACGGAGGGGACTTCCTAACGCAGAGATGATGGACTGCTTTCACACTGCCCCCCTCCCAGGGCACAGGACGGTGTCCCCTCTTCAGGCTGCCCCACAAGGCAGTACAGAGAAATGGGCAGCTCCTTGAGTCACTGCATGTTCCCCAGATAGCATCCCCCCCAAAATCCACAAATCCAAAAATCCATAAATTCCATAAATCCATTTCTCAAGCTTAAGGATGAAGCACTCGTCCCTACAACTACTCCCTCCACCCCACACGCCACTTCTTTATGTGCGACCTCTGGATCCGTGGTGAGAATCTGACCCACGTAGGTTTGTGACAGATTTGTCATCCCTCTATTCTTCGGCACTGTCTTGGGTCAATCACTTAGACTTAGACCACCACGTGGTATGAATTCAGACCATGCCTAAAATAGCAAAAGAGTGGAAATATACCTAAATGAACACAGATGATACAAATAGGAAAAGAAAGCTCAGGTCAGGTCCATGGAAAGCTGCTGTTTTTTTTTTTTTATGTGTTTTGTGTGTGTTTGGGTTTTTTTTAAACCCTTTCTATTTATCTTTTTATTTGTTTATTTATTAAGATTTTATTTAATTATTTGACACAGAAAGAGAGATCACAAATAGGCAGAAAGGCAGGCAGAGAGAGAGGAGGAGGCAGGCTCCCTGCTGAGCAGGGAGCCCGATGCGGGCCTCGATCCCAGGACCCTGAGATCATGACCTGAGCCAAAGGCAGAGGCTTTAACCCACTGAGCCACCCAGGCACCCTATCTTTTTATTTTTAACTTTTCTGGAAAACCATCTTAAAATTAGAGAAAAGTTTTCAGGTTTAGTACAAAGAACCATGTTCCCCTAAAGCATCTGAGAGTAACTCGCTGACATTCTGCCATCATCCCTGATTCCATTAGTGTTTCTTTCCTACAAGTCAGGACATTCTGCCTGGCTTCCATAGGAACGTCATGCTCAGAAAATGAAGACCAATGCATTTTATGGCCTAATTCTCGTATTCGTTGCAGGTACTACCACTTGTCTATAGTGGCCTGTAGAGCAAAGAGATCCTGATCCACAGGCTGCATTTACTTGTCCTGTTTCTTCCTAGATAATTTTTAAAGACTTTATTAATTTGAGAGAGAGGGAGCGAGCACAAGTGAGCTTGAGCAAGAGTTGGGGGGCGGGGAGTGGGAAAGGGAGACAGAGAATCTCAAGCAGACTCTGCACTGAGCACGGAGCCTGATGCGGGGCTGGATCTCACGACCCTGAGATCATGACCTGAGCCGAAACCAAGAGTCGGATGCTCGACCAACTGAGCCACCCACGTGCCCTTCCTAGATAATTGTTTCAACATAGACAGAACCTTGGCAATCTAGACTGTTTTACATGGTGTCAGATGGCAGAAGGAGATCTTCCGTAATCTCAAAAGTGGAGAGAAGGCTGACGTACTGGTCACAGAGAACTCAGACACCCTTTGGGCATCCCCGGTGCTGAGAAAACGTGTGTGCTTTGAGATCCCTGGAGTCGTCAGCTTTGAGAACTGAAGGTGATCTTTGTGTCAGACACCAAAAACCTTCATAAACCGAAGCCCCCTTGGGGCAGGCCCTGGCCTCAGGGGCCTCTGTCCTACAGCCGTGAACCCCTGTTGCCCTGCAGTGGCAGGAGGTGGCCAGGCCAACTAACCTGTCCCAAGAACCCACGCAACAGCAGCCACAGACCTTGAGGGGTCTGAGCATCTCGGTCTGGACAGGGCTGGCTGTTCACTGCAGGCAAGCTTTCAGCCCTGAGGACTGCTGATGGTTCTGAACAGAAGGCTTGGGGGTAAGGGAACAGCCTGGATTTGTCCAGTGCAGGGAGGAAATGAGGTTCTCCCCAGGTGTCCTGCTAACGAACAGGAAGCAGCTGGGAGGAGTGGGGAGATGGGAGGCCGCACCCTGCACAGATGTCTGGGCTCTGGGCCCACCTATAGTGCCTTCCAGGCTGACCTTCCTCCCCCAGCCTGTCATTCAAGCCCAGTGACCTAGAGGGACCCCTCAAAACTTCTGTGTGTGCACGAGGCACATCTGGACTTTCAGACTGGACAGATGTTCTAAGGAAGAGAGGGATCAATAAGCAGCTTGGGGACCAGAGACCCTGCCAACAGAGTCCTCCTTCCTGAAACCATGCCCTTGGGACAGGGCCCCGTGCCAACATGCGCTGCTTGTGTCATCTTATGAATCCTCACAACTCGATGGCTTGCACACGATGAATAAGCCCACTTTACAGATGAGGCACTGAGGCCACGGAGCTAAAACTACATGCCTGACAGCCCAGTCAATACCAAGCCTGTGTCGGCCCGAGCCCGCTATGCAGTCGGCGTGTTTGTGTTCACACGTCCGCACGCAGTCATGAAGGAAGACAGGAACTGGACCGGACCCAGAGGTGACCAGGCACGTCACCATCCACAACTCCGAAAGAACACATACAGCACACCACGAGGGATCCAGAGGCAGCCGTGGGAGGTAGGGGGGTGGTCTGCCGAAGCTGGGTTACTGGGTAGGCTTTGAACATTATGGAGATCACGGTTCCAGGGGTCTGGGGCCGGCAGCCCAGATCTATCCATGGGAGAGATGGCTCATTAGGGAAAAGAAGAGCTGCCCTATGACCAACACTGCCCCGGAGGCTTGCTCTGGGCCAGAGGAGCAGCTGCTCCCCCACTACCTTCTCACACCAGCCCCCAGCGTCTCCCTTCTCTCTGTCAGCCCAGGATGCCCCCACTCAACGGCTCCTTTGACACACGGCCCAGGCAGCCCCACGGCCGCACAGCCTCCAGGCACTCCAAGGAGGCCACACAGCTTGCTCTATGTCACGGGGTCTGCACGGAGGGAAGGGGGTGACGCACACCGCACAGCTGGCCAAAGCACTCAGTGGGGCTCAGTTTCCGGGTTTCATCCTTACATGGGCCAGTAACCTTTGCTCCGTACCATACAGAGAAAGGACATTCTATTTTTTATTTCTTTTAGGATTTTACTTACTTATTGGACAGAGATAGCAAGAGAGGGAACACAAGCAGGGGGAGCTGGAGGGGGGAAAGCAGGCTCCACGTTGAGCAGAGAGCCTGATGTGGGGCTCGATGCCAGGTCCCTGGGATCATAACCTGACCTGAAGGCAAACACTTAACAACTGAGCCACCTAGGCGCCCCAGAGAAAGGACATTCTAGATGTGAGTCCAGAGGGCTCACAACTCCGGAAGGTGCAAGCCTTGGGTACAGACCCTGGAAAGCAGGTGTCTATGGATTGGGAGGAGCCACAGCCTCTCTTGGGTAGACACTGGCCAAGCTGGATTTGAAGAGATCCACCTCGCTGTGCCTCTGATGGCCTTGGGGACATCAATGCCATCCACGCACGCAGTAGATCTTCACTACTGGTTAAGTCAGACTGAATGGATCCCTGCGGTGCCTCTCCAAGCTCTGTGGCCAAAAGGCCCAACAGAGGTGGCAGAGCCCAACCTGTTGAGCCCTGCACCTGGTCGCCCATTTCCTCCTGAGCAGGCAGTGAACCCCACTGATCTCTGCAGGTCAAGGTCCCTCTGGCCCAGGCCCAAGTCTGGGCACAGCACCATCAGAAAAAAACAACAGAGATAACCCCCTGTACCAACAGAAGCTGGTTCCCCGGGAACAGGGTGGGGTGTTTGTCAGCTCCCCCCTGCCGCTGATGGCCTTCCCATGGTGTGAGGCAGGAAGGGCAGGGTGTGGGGAGGGTGTGATGCGAAGATCCTAATCAGAGTCCCGTGAAGAGCAGCTGGTCATGTCTTTTATCTTCCGGTGGCCAGGGCTGGTGGGTGGGAGAACACCAGAACACTGACGAAGTCATCACCCTGTGGTCTGGGGACTAGAGGTGAGGAGGAATCCTAGGGAGTGGAGCAAATTATGGGATATTCATATAAAAAAAAAGGTTAAAAATAATCCCTATAGAGCTCTGATGGGGAAAATATGGAGATCATATTAAGCAAAAAATCAAAACCGGGAATTTGTACGCAGAGTATGATACCAACTGTGAAGAGACAAACTTGCCTTAAAAAGAAGAAAAGAGGGACACCTGGGTGGCTCAGCTGGTTAAGCATCTGCCTTCGGCTTGGGTCATGACCCCAGGGTCCTGGGATCGAGCCCCGCATGGGGCTCACTGCTCACTGGAGAGCCTGCTTCTCTCTCCGCCTGCCGCTCTCCCTGCTTGTGTGTGCGCTCTCTCCCTCTGACAAATAATGTCTTTTAAAAGAGAGAGAGAGAAGAGACTAGAAGAAAATGTTAACAGAGCTTGCTTCTGGCGTGGGGGGGTTACGGCTATTTAATGCTTTTCCATGGTCCTGTGATGAGTTCTGTTAACCAGGAAAGAAAACCCTAGTTAAAATTCAGCGGAATAAAGGAACCATGGGTTGGGGGCCCGAGGGGAGAGGAGGTCTGTGAGTGCTACTGGGGCAGAGACAGGATGGAGAACATCTCCTGGGAAGAGCACAGCCTCAGCACAAGGGAGGGGTGCGCGTGACAGCGAGGAACCCTGGACACCGAGGGGCAGAGGGAGCCAAACGGGGAGGGGGGAAGGAGTGAGGGAGACAGGGGTGGAG
>LNAC01000043.1:4914842-4938136 GCA_002007465.1 Ailurus styani
CCTTCACAGGGAACTGGGATGTGCAGGGAGCTGCTGGGGGTTCCGTGGGGCGTGCGGAGGGGTCCTCAGAACAGCGAGCAGCTGGAGTGCCCGGAGAGGTCGCCCGCCGCTTGGCCCCTCTGCAGAAACCATCGCGCAGCGAGTGCTGGACGGTGGGGCGGACCGTGGCCCTGGCGCCCGCAGCAAGGGGTGTGGGTGAGACGGGGAGAGTTCGGGGCTGCGGGGGGAGGGGGCACAGCCAGGAATCTCAAAGAAAGGGCCAGACATGAAAGAGGGTGGCTGCGTTTCAAACTGGTCTTTTAAAGCAAAGTCTGAGAGGTGCTGAGGGGCATTTGGGTGTTAATTTTTGGTTCAGTGAACCGGGGGTTGGGGGAAGTGTCTGGCGCCTATGAAATGCTGGTCTGAACCCACGAGGCCCCTAAAGGTCAAATCCACCTCATCTCGTGGCCTGGGGTCCTGCCTGCGGCTGTGCGGGCCTCAGTTTCCCCCAGAGAGGCAGGGGTGGGTGACAGCCCTTCTATTATGCTCAGGTCCTGGGGGCTCTGCTAATAAAAATGATTGTAAAACGCTTTGCAAATAGTGAGGCTGCCTCACAAGAGAGGCGATTCTTTCCCACAGAGGGGGTTCAGTTCCTGCAGGGACCCGCTGGGAAGCTCTCTGCCCTCCGAAGAAGGGGCCCTTCTGTTCCCTTGTGATCTCGGTGAATGCCGTGTCCCTGGGAGAGCCATATGCCGGGCCCCGTGCCCGCTGCTGGCAGCCGCCGTCGCACAGCACAAGGGAAACTTTGTGCGTCTCCCAGACCTGCAGCCCCAGCTGCCAAGAGCAGGATCCGCTTCTCCTGGGCCAGAGGAGGAAATCGAGGCACAGGGAGGGAGAGGGACGGAGCCCAGCGGAAACCAGAACCCGTACCTCCTCCCTCAGAAAAGTGACATTAATAACTGACAAAGGAAGGATGATAAACAATAACCTAATATTCACGGAGCACTGAGTGCGTGTCATTTACTTTATCGGTCTTATCTTTTTAAAATATCGATGTCTTCCTCCCAAGAACCTTTGATGATAGGGACCTTTTTTTTTTTTTTAAGATTTTATTTATTTATATGACAGAGACACGGCGGGAGAGGGAACACAAGCAGGGGGAGTGGGAGAGGGAGAAGCAGGCTTCCCACTGAGCAGGGAGCCCGACGTGGGACTTGATCCCAAGACCCTGGGGTCATGACCTGAGCTGAAGGGAGACACTTAACGACTGAGCCACCCAGGCGCCCAATAGGGACCTTTCTTATTCCCCATGGGAGGAGGAACAATGGACCCCAAAGATGTCAGCGCCCTAACACTCAGAACCCATGAATATGTTACCTGAAGCGGCAAAGGGCCACTTGTATACGGGGTTAAGGACGCTGCGATGGGGAGGTTATCCTGGATTATCCAGGTGGGCCCGACTGAATCCCATGAGTTCTTAAAAAGCAGAGACCTTGGGTGCCTGGGTGGCTCAGTGAATTAAAGCCTCTGCCTTCGGCTCAGGTCATGATCTCAGGGTCCTGGGATCAAGCCCTGCATCGGGCTCCCTGCTCAGCGGGGAGACTTCTTCCTCCTCTCTCTCTGCCTGCCTCTCTGCCTACTTGTGATCTGATCTCTCTCTCTCTGTGTCAAATAAATAAATAAAATCTTTAAAAAAAAAAAAAAAGCAGAGACCTTTCCCTCTGCAGAGAGCCAGAGCCACGGCAGCCTGAGCATGAGAAGGACTTGACCTGCTTTCACTGGCTGGAGGAAGGGGCCACGAACAAAGGCGTAAGACTGGCTTCTAGGATCTGGGAAGGTCAAGGGAACTGACTCGGGAAGGAACACCGCACCGCCAACATCCCGATGTTAGCCTGGTGATACCCTGCCGGACCTGGGAGCCCCAGAGCCGTGCGACGATGAGCCTGTGTTGTCCCAGGCCACTGACACCAGCAAGAGCAAACGAATATGCTCCCCTTGCGAGGTAAGGACACGGGGACTCCGAAGCAGAAGGCCTCACGGCTAGAAAGAGGGGCAGCTGAGCCTCCCTCTGCCTCCCCGCGCAGGAGCTGACGCCTGCTCGGTGCGAGGCCCAGGGGTCTCCAGGCCCTCCATCTGTCTGTGCCCCTCTGCCCGTCGCTGCTGCGGCATCCGGCCCTCCGAAGCCCCTCTCTCTTCTGGACGCCCCCTCTGGCTGGCCTTCCAGCCCCCACGGACACGTGAGTCAGCGCCCTCACGCTGTAGACGGGGAAACTGAGCTCAGCACGGAGGGGTGACAGTCACAGAGTCACGGGGGGCCTCTGCTTCCCCGGACCCCTCTTTCCTTCAGTTCTGGGGGTCCTGGGGCTCCCCTTGCCGTGCTCGTGGCCCCTGCAGCAGACACGGGCAGCATCTGGGAGTCAGCACCGCCCAGTCCTCGCGCCCTGGCCCAGATCCAACAGCTTCTCCCAGCCTGGGCGCCGCCAGGGAAAATCACGGCAGAGCGGTGACCGGCTATGCGAGGGAGCGGGCGGCCCTCTGTTGGCCAGGCTGGGTCCCGGGTCCAGAGGCTCTCAGAGATTCTTCCGGGGGACACAGGCTTCCTGCTGCTGTGTGGACGCACGGGAGGCCCGAGAGCAGGGGCAGCGACCCTCAGCTCCCGTGCTGGCTTGCTCAGCATGGCCACACTGTCCTGTCACCTCTCAATTAGTCAGTCACTTCCCCCACACGTCCTCCCTTAGGACTTCGCCACAAGACCAGGACAGCTCGATCAGGGGCCATGCTAATACTCCTAACCAGGTGTTCTGGCAAAACCGTCGACAAAGCCCTTGCCAGTGCATTACCTCATTGACCCGGCCACGCCCCGGTGCTGTCTGCATCCCCAGTTCTCAGCAGAGGAAACTGAGGCTCAGACAGATGGTCCGAGATCATCCAGGCAAGGAGGGTCTGGGATCTGGACTAAGGAGCCTGACTTCAGAGCCCACCTTCCCTCCTGGTGACTCGCTGGTCCCTTACTGACGAAACACTATAGGCAGGACCGGTCCTGCTCCTCCCTGCCTCCTCCCTCCAGGCCGGCTCACCTCCGTGCATCCACCCAGCCCAGGAGAGAGCATCAGTGGCCTGGGAGTACGCCCTGGGCCCAAACAGAAAGGTGGCCACAGTCCACTCGTACATATTCTCAAAATGACCTGCTAAGGATGACGCTTTCGGCCCCGCTCAGAGGGAAGCTGAGGCTGGTGTGAGAAGGCAATGTCACCAAGCAGTCGGCCCCTGCCAGGGTCCCTTCAGTCTCTTCCTGCTGAGATGCAGCTGTGCCCAATGGGAGGACGGGCACCGTCCCACCAGACCTGGCCCACCAACCCGTGCGGCGCAGCTGCTGGCCGGCTGCTACGCTGCAGGGGTGAGTCACAGAGCCTGGAATCCAAAGCCTTCCAGGCCTCCGCCCACCCCAGCCAACTCGGCATCTGCCCTCCAGATGTCTCCACTTCAGAAACACCTTCTGCCAACAAGGACCCAACACCAAGGTCAGGAGGCATACTCGACGCCTGAAAATGCCTTCGGAGCCCGCCGAGCGTGTGGCATTCGTTACCTGCCCTCCCTGGTGAATCAGTGATTCTCAAACCCAACTGCCCTTAATTCTTAGATGTCTTTGCTCCAACCTTAGACATCTTACTCCCTAATCGTGCTTACTGCCTGAGGGCCTAAGCAGAGGCAGCTCCTAGTCTGATGGAGGAAATTCGGCCCTGCCTTCAGGGAGTTCCCACTCTGATGGACAAGGCACAGTTGCTAGCCTCACGGAGGCTCAAGGATGAGTGCGGGAAACAGAGCCCTTGCTCTCCAGTAAACCCCACACTGATGAGGCAGACAGAGCCAGGCCCTAAGGGAGCCTACAGTCTGACAGGGGAAGTATTTCTGTCCCTGGTTTTCCAGTGTCTGGGGGAGAAAGGACTCAAAAGAAAAACCTAGAAATGCAAATGATGGAAAATAAAACTAACCCTTATTGCGTGTTTGTTGTGAGCTAGCTGCTCTTTGCAGGTTGACTCTTCTCCAGTCTTCACCCTCACCTCACGGCTAGTCGGGGAAACTGAAGCACCGTGGTTAGGTACGCAGCCAGAACGTAGCAGAACCCGGAATCACAGCCAGGTCTGTACGTGCCCACATCCTGCTTCTGGAGAACACCGCCTGGGATGGGGGCAGAGGCCTTACCTTTGCTCCCATCATCCTTTAGCCTGGGGGCTGCTCCTCACTGTAGGCAAATCACCATTCTCACAATATTGAAAAGTGACCACATGTAGGACAATCTCCGTGGTTGACAACATCCCACTGTCCCAGCAGCAGGTGGGACTGCCAACATGGTCTTTTTATTTAGTTAGTTATAAAAGATTTTATTTATTTTTTTAAGTAAACTCTCCACCCAATATGGGGCTCGAACTTATGACCACAAGATCAAGAGTCACGTGTTCTACCAACTGAGCCAGCCGGCCCCTCCAACACTGTCTCTTTAAAACAAGGAGAAGGGGGCTCCTGGGTGTCTCAGTCAGTTAACTGCCTGCCTTTGGCTCAGGTCATGATCTCAGGGTCCTGGGATCGAGCCCTACATCAGGCTCCCTGCTCAGTGGGGAACCTGCTTCTCTCTCTCCCTCTCCCTGCCCCTGCTTGTGTTCTCTCTCTCTGTCTCTCAAATAAATAAATGAAATCTTTGAAAGAAAAAAAAAAACCAAGAAGGACTCACAGCAGAACTCCCATCCTCCCAGCAAGTTCTGTTGCCTGTGAGCTTTGTCCACTACAGAGGCTCCTGTGGTCAAGGACTCTTTGGGGTCTGAGCAAGAGAAGGTTCAGAGCACCAAGCCTCCCCCTCAATGTGAGCCCCAAGCCAGCCCCTGGACGGAGGCACAGCTCAGGACCTCTGGAAAGGATAATGACTGGGGAGCACAGCAGGAAGGCCTGTGGTAGTGGAAAATGCGAGAGAAGTGCTGAATATGCTCCCCGAGCCCACTGTCTGCACTGTGGCACCCAGGCTGGCCTGGAACGGCAGCCTGGCCTTCCCGTCACCGAGCCAGAGCCCTAGGAGGCCTCGGGGCTCCTGGCACAGATCCCGAAGCTCTCTGTGGCTCCTCTGTCCCAGGAAAGGGGCTCCAGGGAGAGGGGAGAGAGAAAGGCTGCCACGCAGCAACAGAGATCCAGATTGTCCAGATCTTGGTTTCTTTCCATGGGAACAGTGACTTGGGCCCTGAAGGAATGGGAGACAGGGTTTCCTTAAATCCCTGCCTCTCGGGGCCTGCTAGGGAGTAAGGAACCCCGGGCCCAGGGCCAACCCCAACTCCTCCTCTGCCTCAATCTGTGGTGTGTCGCTCCCCTTGGCATCCCAAACTGCCCAGATGCAAGGTTACTGGGCTCCTGCCTGTGGATCCCTGGCCCAGGAGAGCCGCCAGCCTGAGTGGTCAGGTGGGGGGGGGGAAGGGGGCTTCTGCCCATCTGCAATGGGGCAAGTTGTTCTGGCCTAGCAGGAAGGCTGGAAGGCTGTGCTGATGGTGGAGGAAAGCTGGTCCTGGCTAAGAGCCTCATAACTGAAAGTGGAGAAGATCCCAGAATAAGAACCCTGGAAAATCTCTGACCTTTCGCTCTTGCCAACCAAAAGCCTCCTAGCCTGCTCCATACCCTTCACCCAAGACACTTAATGAGCTTTACATCCTAAAAAACAAAGCCTAAAAGGGAGAAAGTGGTGGGGAGGTGGGATCAGTGGCAGGTGGAACCAAAATCAAGAATAAGAGACTTGTCGGTGCCACCCGGGAAACCGGAGGCAAGCCTAACATCCAAGGAGACAAACAGCTTGCTCCCCGATGCCGCTGAAGCCCCTGGCTGACCCACCATGCCAGGCCCCCCAGCACCAGAGCCTGCCCTCCCCAGACTTTCCTCCAATCTGGAGAAGAGGGGATAGGCGCAGGGCCTGCTTCCCCAGCCCAAAAGATGTCCAGCAGCCCTGTGTCCGCACAGGAGAGGAGGGCGTGGGGATCTGGCTGGCTTCTGCTGGGCAACTGCGCCCTCTGGCGGTAGCATAAGAAAACGCAAAGGCATGCAGACAAAGGGCGAGCCAGATCTGTTTCTCCCGTTCCCAGAATCCCTCTACGCAGCCTCTATTAAGCACCTATTGGCGGATGGCACTGGGCCCTGTGCAAAGACACGTGGACAGACACCACCCTGTTCTCGAGGGCTTCTAAACGAGACCCACGCAGGTGAGAGGGAAGCAGTCCTTGCACAGCTCTGGCCTATCAGGGCTTCCCTTCTGTGATGAATCCTACAGAGGCAAACCCGCTCCTCCCTGCCCACAGGCAAGACCCCTTGGGCATCATCCGGGCCACGGCATGCTTCTCACCTCCTTCAAAACTCTGTTCCCAGTTCTTCTGGTCTGGGAAGCCAAGTCAGCCTAGGGGCCCTCAGCCTCCCCCACCCCACACCGAGGCTCCAAGGCAGCAGCTCTCGGAAGAGTCACTGTTTGATGGTTTCTGTCGGTGTGCCAGTCTCTGGTGTCAGATCTCCGACTCACTGGGAGCTTCCCAGGAGCAGGAGACAACGAAGAAAAGGCAACATTTACTGGGAACGCACTTCACAGCGGCACCTTCTCATTGAAGCCTCCCGGCAGACCCGAGCTTGCAGAACCAAAAACGGCCCCAGTTATAGACCAGAAACTCAGGCTCAGAGAGTCACAAGGCTTCCCTGAGAGCTACCATTTGGGAAACAACAGCCACTTCCCAAGTGTGGAGCCGTGCTAGCTCTGTTACGTGGCTGAGCTCACTCGGTTTGCACGCCAGCCCCGGATCGCACACACGAGCTCTGTGAAGTGATCCCCATGCCACAGACGACGGCCTGGAAGGAGTACGTGCTTTACACAAAGTCATGTAACTAAAATGTGGCAGAAGGACAAGGATCCTATTCTCATCCCTCTTTTTTGGACAGTTAGGCCTCCTCCTCCTTCCTGCCCCTCCAAGCCCCTCACAAAGAGCTCCACACCCACTCCGGACACTGCCCAGCACACAGACAGCTTCCTTTCCAAAGCCCCGGAGGAGCCCTTTCATCGGACTCCAGCAAAGCCCAGACTCGACACATAGATGCGGCCTGCTGCTTCTCTTCATTCCCTCCCCTTCTTTTGAAACAAAAGCCCTGCTTGACATTTCTCAGCGTTATTACGGTAAAGGGCCTGGATTCCAGCCAGCTAGACCTAGGCTTTCGTTATTTATTCTTTCCAGTCTGAGTGGCACGGGCAAGGTGGACCTCAGTTTACCTACCTGAGAACTGGGAAGACCAAGAAATACCCCCTGGCACTGGATTACCAGCAGAGGAAGGTGCGAACGTGGAGGTTGTAGCTGAGTGGGCTGGAGGCGGAGGGGTGATTTCTGACTTTGGTTCTCCCTCAGGCTGACCCCGGGGGACCTCTGAGACCACAGTCAGCTTTGCAAGTGATCTCCACGTGGAGAGCTAATAAAATCAAGGCCTACTGGGGGTCCCTTAAGTCACGGCACATTACTGCGCAAGCAAGCCTCAGAATGTGTCTGACTGCTGTCCCATGGGCGGGACAGGGAGACCCCGGAGAAGCACATACCCCAACTTTTGTCTTTCTTCCAACACTACGAAGCACTGTGTCCCACAAAGGGGAGAACAGCAGCTGAAATTTGCCCAGATTCCTCCAACGGTGCCAGGATCCTGTGCGGAGTCCTAATCCCATCCACCCTGGGTGAATGACTGGGGTTTAAACACAGTGTTTCAACATCACTATTGGTGGCATGGGAATGCAAAACAAACTCAACCTGACACAGAAGCAGAATGCTCTAGAGTTTCCTAACAGAAACGGCAGCCTATTTTTATCTCAGGCCCCTCCAGCCAGGAAGGGGGGCCCTGCGGTCTGGCAGGATCACGGAGGGCTGGGGGACCAAGAGTCGGGCCTCCTGGGTCCCGGGCTGACTCACTGTTGTCTCTGCCCCAGGGACGAGCCTGCTGGTCTGAGCTTTTGCCTGTGATATTTGCCACGGCAGAGACTTCAACAGAATTAAGCCTGTTTCTATAGGGAAAGATTAATGATTTTCTAGGGCTCTTCAAGAAGATGGCACTTGAGAACCTAACATGCTTTCCTTGCAGGGGACGGGCGGACAACAGCGCTCTCTGCTGGCCAAGAGGGGGAAATTCTCCAGAAAGCGAGCCCCAGGGACTGGCCCAGAGTCTCCACGCAGGGGTAAGGACAGCTCCTCAGACCCCTGCTGGAGGCTGGGGCTGGACAAAGGATGGGGCTAGGAGAGCAGAGGTAAGGAGTAGGGTATTTCTCACCCCCTGCTTTAAATGCTGTTGCAACCCAAAGGCACGCGCTTCTGCCTTTCCTCCCCCCTCCAACAGTTACAATTTCCTCCTCTGTCCTCCCACAGCCCTGAGCTGTCTCCGGTGCAATCTTTGGCTTGCCTACCTGACCTGTTTTTGTAAATGAGCCTTCACTGCTTGTCCGAGCCCCTAGCTCAGCCCCAAACTTGGCCAAGTGCGCACTGAATGAATGAACAGACCGGTGAGTGAATGAATGTGGCACTTCCAATCCTCCTCTCCCCCATCCCTCCTGGGCCATTAAAGCCCCCACTGATGCCCCATTAGCCGCCACCGCGGTGCCTTTCCTCCCGCACCCGGGAACCCATCTGACGCCAGCATCCCCACCTAACCTCTCCCCTTCCTGGCCTCTCTTTCGGAAACACCTTTTTCCTGCCTCCTCGGGCTGCTGTGTTTCCTGCATGGGAAGACGTGATTGGAGAATGCTATTTATAGCAGGCCCGCCTCCCGGGCCTGGCTGAGGTGAGGGTTGTGCTGGCCTAGGGGGTGCCCAGAAAAGATGCCTGGGACTTTCCAGGGTCCGAGCCACCAGGGCAAGGAAGCTGCGCACCCAAATGACGGGGAGGCCCTTGCGGAAGCCTCTGCTGATACTCAGACTGGTTCCCCCTCCTGACTTCCCCATAGCTGGTAATGACCTCACAGCTCCCCCGGATCCCCAGACTTGAAAGCTCAGAACCTCGGGGGCAAAGAGTTTCACGATTTAGATGTGGACAACTTAAGAGACCAAGTGTGATGAGGAAACTGAGACTCAGAAGGGGCAAGAGATTTGACCGAGGGCACACAAGAAGTGAAAAGCAGGTCCCCTGGCTAAAATCACCCTGATACAGGCCCTGTGCATCCCAGTGACAAAGGATTTCACACACATTGCCTCGTTCAGTGTCATCAGGTAGGTGGTATGTTACGGACTGAAATGCACCAAAAAAGATGGCTGAAGTACTAACCATCGGCATCTCAGAATATGACCTTATTTGGAGATAGGGTTGCTACAGATGTAATTGGTTAAGATGAGGTCATTTTGGAATAGGGTTGGCCTTCTAAGAGGGGATTTGGATGCAGACACCCACAACGGGCAGATGGTGGGAAGACCACAGGGAGGAGATGGCCACATCAGCATGAAGGCAGAGATGCGGGGTGATGCATCTTTCAGCCACGGAATGCCCAGGATTGCCGGCAAACACCAGAGGCTCGAGGAGGCAAGGAAGGGTGCTCCAGAACAGGATTCGGAGAGAGCATGGCCCAGCCGACACCTCGGTTTTAGACTTCCATCTTCCAGAACTGAAACAATCCATTTCCGTTGTCTAAAGCCACCCAGTTTGTGGGCACTTTGTTATGACAGTTCTGGCAAATGGATACACGGCATTAGACCTACTTGACAGATGAGCCTCAGGGACCCACATTCAGACCCTCTGGCTTTCAGTCCAGAGCTCTTCCTAAAAGACTGCAGGCATCTTTGATTCTCCTCTTTCTTGCGCCCTTTCCATGGCCATCTTCTGAAGTCCTGTTAGGTTTTCCCTTGTGAAACATCCACCCACTCTCCTGCTCTGTTCAAAGCAGGGCTGCCCTCACTCAGCCCTCCACATCGGGGATGGGACAGTGGACCTGCTGGCCCAGCTCCCCCTCTTGCAATCCACTAGATCATTCCACACCTCCTCTTGAAAGTCCCACTGTGTGCCAGGGTCTGTGCTAGGTGCTGAGGTCCTCTCATTGAACAAAGTGGATTGGACCATACTCCTGTAAGAACACTGCTTCATCATGTCACCTCCCTGCTCTGGGCCTTGCGTGTCTTCCCACCACTTCTAGGTTAACGTCCTCCATCATCCTCTATCCCCTGCCTCTCAAGATGCCCCGGCTCGATCCACGTCAGAGAACAACCTTCTGTCTTACGGGAAACCAGTCGCTTCTCAACGAGTGACCTGAATTTCTAGCTCTAGGAGGTAAGGATGGGTTTCAGACCACGAAGGAAAGAAAAGGTTCCGGGGCCTTTTCCAGGAAGCCACTAAAATGGGAAGTATTCTAGAGAAACAGGTGACACAGCAGACTTCAAAGACTTCCAGCTCATCTTCACTTTCAAAACTCTGGCCGATACCCTACAGATGCTCAGTAGATGGGACTCCTCAGGCAACAGAAGCAATGGAAAGGGCTTGCCCATAAACAAACTGTGGTGCGTTCCTATATCAGCAGTTAAAAGGAAAAGACATCATTCGACACAGGTGAATCTGAAAACTATTATGCTGAGCCAAAATGCCAGACGCAAAATAGACCAAACCCTATGATTCCATTTACATGAAGTTCGAGAACAGGCACCCCTCATCTATGGTAACAGAAAGCAGCACAGTGACACTGTGGGCAGTGGTGGGGAGGTGTGCTGATGGGAACAGACAGAAGATGGAAATGCTCTGTGTCTGGACTGGGATGAGAGTTATGAAGGTGTATTCATCTGTCGAAAGAGCATCAGGGGCACCTGGGTGGCTCAGTCGTTAAGCGTCTGCCTTCGGCTCAGGTCACAATCTCAGGGTCCTTCCTGGGATGGAGTCCCACATGGGGCTTCCTGCTCGGTGGGAAGCCTGCTTCTCCCTCTGTTGCTGCCCCTGCCCCTGTCATGCTCTCTCTCAAGTAAATAAATAAAAATCTTTAAAAATTAAAAAAATGTTTTAAAAAAGTATCAAACTGGACACTTAAGATTTCTGCATTTCACGGTTTATAAAGTGTATCTCAATTCAGAAGAGAATAGAATGAAATAGAAAAGAAGAGTAAGGTATATTCTCTCTCTCTCTCTCTCTCTCTCTCTCTCTCTCTCTCTCTCTCTTTCGGCTGGAGGGACAGGCACCCCCAGTGCACACAGTGGGGGACGGGGGTGTCGCTGAAGGTGGAGCCATTTATTTCTATTCATCTCTGTGACCTGAAATCTGGCTCAGGCTCTTGCTCAATCCCCTGCCCGGGTTCAGGCAGTAGCGCGAATCTCTCTACAAAGAAGCAGATGGAAGCAAACAGAGTGGGCACCTCAGCCCACGGGCCACTGAGCACAGGCTTTTCTGGCTTCTAAGTCAGGCCTTCTGCCTCGAAGTCACCCAGGCTAAGCCCTCCCTGGGGTCCTACTGCCATGGAGACGGCCCCAGCCTGCATCCTGGCCCACAAAGGCTTGACTTCATCATTCCCACTCTCCCACCTTCCCGTCCACTTGCCTCAGCCACATCTGCGACCTCTCCTCCCGAAGCCAGTGCTATTTATAATGCCCTGGAAACACAGCCTGGGCCAGATAATAGGCGGGCTTTGCCAAACAAAACCCCAGGCCACTCCACTCCCCCACACCCCCCAGGGGCCTGCAGTCTGGAGCTCGGTGGGGCCCAGAGGGACCATACGTCTTAGAGCCGGCACCACTCCCACCCCGTCTGTCTGACCCTCAGACAGGGAAACATTTCCCCCTGTCTGCTACATAAACACCCCTTGGGGGATAAATCCACCCAGAAGCAGAGCCTGCAGAGCTGGGGAGCTGAATGTTTGCGGCATCCTTGGTTGTGCTCAGTCATGTGGTCTTGCCTGCGTTTACCCTCCCAGGACCAAGTGCAGAGAGCCACGGGCAGCCAGCTCTAGGGCGACGAGAATGACTAACATTAGCTTTATGCCAGATGGTTTGTAACACCCTCCAGGATGACCCTGGGGGGTAGGCGTGATTGTCCCCATTGTACAGAGGAAGAAACTGAAGCTCCGGGAGGCTGCAGGTCAGGCTGACTCCAAAGACTGCATTTCCTACCACGCCGGTCACTCGGAGGCCCCAAGTCAGGGAGCAGCCAAGGAAGCAAGGGCGTGGTCTCTAAACCGGCCCAGGAAATTCAGGACCAAGGGCACTTACATTCATTCCTGCCTGTCCCTCAGCTTAAGGGCAAATTTGTCCCTTATCCTGGGAGAGATCAATGAACAAATATTTCCTGAGCCTCTACTATGTGCCAGGACCCAACGAGGCTATTGCCAGCTCTCAGGCCAGCTGAGCACGACTCTACGGGCTTGTCTCTGCCCTGGATAGCCTCTCCAGACCGCTGCCCCCTCTCCTGCCCCGACATCTGCCCCAGCCCTGCCATCCCAAACACACAGGCCTTTGTCTGGGTCTGGATGTGGGTATGAGAGTGTCACGGTCCCTGTGGCCAGCTCACAACGGCCCTTCCCACCTACTTCCCACAGCTACCCCAGCCCTGCGGTCACTTTCTGAACCTCCCTAGTGGCCTCCGATTTCTTTCTGGCCATGGCCAGCAAGAGGAAGTGGGGAGATGACTCAGAGGTGTGATGTGGCCTCAACAGACGTGTCTTTGTGATGACATTCCCTCAGGAGGTGGGCAGTGAGTGACAGAGAGAGATCCGGATATCACGGGAGGTGTGTACAGAGAGAAAGGCCAGGTTATTAGGGCCAGACTGGCTAAAAAGCAAAAGTCTTAAGGGATCACCAGCTTAATGCAGTCCTAAATTCAAGCACAATAGTTATTTTCAACTCTGAGGAGAAAATGAGAAACAGAACTCAAAATATAACACTTTTACATTGTTCCTTTGATTGGGTAAAATTAGGAGTGATAAAATTGGTGATGTACTTTTAAGTAGCTTTCACTGAAAGACAAATCTTAAGGACTTGTCAAAATAAATGCAGTGGGTGCCTGGGTGGCTCAGTGGGTTAAAGCCTCTGCCTTCGGCTCAGGTCATGATCCCAGGGTCCTGGGATCGAGGCCCGCATCGGGCTCTCTGCTCAGCAGGGAGCCTGCTTCCTCCTCTCTCTGCCTGCCTCTCTGCCTACTTGTAATCTCTCTCTGTCAAATATAAATAAATAAATAAATAAATGCAGTAATAAAAAAAAAAAAACTCTCAGTGTGAGGCACCTGGGTGGCTCAGTCGGTTAAGTGTTTGCCTTCGGCTCAGGTAGTGATCAAGTCCTACATTAGGCTACTTGCTCTGCTGGGAGTCTGCTCTCTTTGATCCTTGCCCCTCTCATGCTCTCTCTCTCAAATAAATAAATAATTAATTAAAAAAAAAAAAGGAGGGGGGCGCCTGGATGGCTCAGTGGGTTAAGCCTCTGCCTTCGGCTCAGGTCATGATCCCAGGGTCCTGGGATCAAGCCCCACATTAGGCTCTCTGCTCAGCAAGGAGCCTGCTTCCCCCTCTCTCTGCCTGCCTCTCTGCCTACTTCTGATCACTCTCTCTCTCTCTCTCTCTGTCAAAAAAATAAATAAAACCTTTAAAAAAGAAAAGAAAAGAAAAGAAAAACATGTTCAGTGGTCACCATAGTCTTAGGAAGGCCCTCTTGGTTTTGGGTTAGCATTTCAGAGAAGCTTCGGCAGGCTCATCCTGTCCCTTGTCGGTATGTAGAAGCCAGGATGTCTGAATTCAAAGCCTGCCTTTCTCCATACTATTGGGTGGTCACCGTCAAACTGGACAAAAGACCTTAGGATAACAAGCTACAGCTTCCTGTTCCTCCTCTTCCTGATCCCACCCTGCTGCCCAAATAGTTTTCTGTTATTGGTTCTTGTGGTGGTTACACTCTAGATAATACACTAACAACCTGATTCCCTGTTTTGCCACTGTTAGATAATATCAACCATCACCTAAAGCAATAGTTGAAAATGATGGGTAACGTACACTAAACCCATCTTTCTTTCTCCTTTTCTTCCTTCCAATATTTGATTTTAGTTCCTTTTTGATTATTTTGCAACTTTATTCTCAAAATTTGGTTTCTCGTGGGGTATTTTTTTAAGATTTTATTTATTTATTTGTTAGAAAGAGAGAGAGAGCACAAGCAGGGGGAGCAGCAGGCAGAGGGAGAAGCAGGCTGCTCTCTGAGCAAGGAACCTGATGCGGGACTTGACCCCAAAACCTTGGGATCATGACCTGAGCCGAAGGCAGACATTCAACCAACTGAGCCACCCAGGTGTCACTCTTATGGGTTTTTTAAATTATTTTTTTAAGTTTTGTTTTAATTTTTAAAAAAAGATTTCATTTATTTATTTGAGAGAGAGGCATGAACCAGGGGGAGGGACAGAGGAAGAGGGAGAAGCAGGGTCCCTGCTGAGCAAGGGTGCTTGATCCTCAGACCCCAGGGTCATGACCTGAGTCTGAGGCAGACACTTAACCAATGGAGCCTCCCAGGAGCCCCTAAGTTTTATTTTTTTAAGTCGTCTCTCCACCCAACGTGGGGCTGGAACTCACGACCCCAAGATCAAGAGTTGCACGCTCTACTGACTGAGCCCGCCAGGGGCTCCTGGTTTCTTGTTTTCTAACACTTTGACAGCCTCTCTCCAATCCCCTTGGCAGAAGACAAGAATACAGAGGAAGCCCCCTCCACACCTCTCACCTTCAGTCAGACATGCTTTTATTCTGAGTTGCCATTTATAGTCCGCCCAGCAACTACATCCAACCATATGGAGCTTCCTCCGAGATCACCAATAAATATCATTTATGTTATCTTGACGATGTAAATATAGTTTACAACCAGCCTCAGAGGGCTCGGTCTCACTTTCCTCATCTATAAAATGGGGGCAGCAGAGCACATCCTAACACCTTCTAACACCAGGTGAAGAGGATAAGAAATGTGAAGGACAGAGGACTTTCAGTAAATAAAAGATCTTCTTTTTCTGTAATTATTCCCTGGTACGGCATGGAGAGGTAACAATGGCTCATACTATCTGGGCCACTGAGAAGACCTTCTGAACCTCGATTTCTTCACCAGTAAGATGGGGAGGATATTAGTACCTATCTCACTCAGTGGTCATAAAGTTTAACTGAGGAGTGCCTGGGTGGCTCAGTCAGTTAAGTGTCTGCCTTTGGCTCAGGTCATGGTTCCAGGGTCCTGGGATCGAGCCCCATGTCTCTCTGTCAAATAAACAAACAAACAAACAAACAAATAAATAAATAAAATAAATAAAATCTTAAAAAAAACTGAAGTGCAATTAAAAAAAAAATTAAAAAAAAAAAAAAAAACTGTGAAGTGCTTTGTCTTCGGTGCATCACTACCCCAATTTAAGGGATCATGACTTCATTTCTCTCTTCCCAGGAGAGAAAACTGCAGTTCAGGCTTCCACACAGGTTGGGAAAAATGCACAGTGCTCTCTACAGGACATTTGGGGAACAACTGGAAAATACAAATATGGCCCATAGATTAAATATTTCTGCTAAACCCAGTATCATTGGCTGTGATTATGGTACTGTGGTTATGTAGGAGAATGCCCTTGTCCTTAGGAAATACATGCTGAAGTATTTAGGGCTTAAGTGTCACGATGTCGGCGAATTGTATTCAAATGGCTCAGGAGAAAGAGAGAGACAGAGACACAGAGAGCATAGTGTAGCAAAGTGTTAAGTCAGGGGCACCTGGGTGGCTCAGTCAGTTAAGCATTGACTTTGGCTCAAGGTCATGATCTTGGGGTCCTGGGATCGAGTCCTGCATTTGCACTGGGCTCCCCACTGAGCAGGAGTCTGCTTCTCCTTCTCCCTCTGCCCCTGTCCCCACTTGTGCTCTCTGTCTCTCTCTCTCTCACTCTCAAATAAATAGATAAATTCTTTTTAAATTTTTTATTTATTTAATTTTTTAAAAAGGTTTTATTTATTTAATTGAGAAAGAAGGGGCGGGTAGGGTCAGAGGGAAAAGCAGACTCCCCGCTGAGCAGGGAGCCCGATGTGGGGCTCGATCCCAGAGCCCTGGGATCATGACCTGAGCCGAAGGCAGTCGCTTAACCAACTGGGCCACCCAGGCACCTTTTTTTTTTTTTTTTTTAAGATTTTATTTATTTGTTTGACAGAGAGAGACAGCAAGAGAGGGAACACAAACAGGGGGGAGTGGGAGAGGGAGAAGCAGGCTTCCCACTGAGCAGGGAGACCAATGTGGGAGACCTAGGCACCCCAAATAAATACTTAAAAAAATGTTAACAGGGTACCTGGGTAGCTCAGTCGGTTAAGCGTCTGCCTTCAGCTGAGGTCTCGACCCCGGGGGTTCTGGGGCTGAGCTCTGCATGGGGCTCCTTGCTCAGGGGGGAGCCTGCTTCTCCCTCTCCCTCTGCCTCCTGCTCCCCTTGCTTGTGCTCACTCTGTCAAATAAATAAAATCTTAAAAAAAAAAGTTAACAATCAGTGAATCCAGATATTAATGGTACTAATCTTTCAGTTTCTCTACTGGTTTGACATTTTTCAGAATAAAATCTTGTGTGGGGGGAGCACTTCCAGCGTTGGAAAGCACCCTGAGGGTCACGCAGCCCTTTCGCTTACTCTGGGGATTAGGTGTAGGCAACACTGCAGCTCCCACGGTCCCTCCCAGTGAGGCGGGGGCAGCTTTGCTGACACTCAAAGCCCTTATGAAGCTGACGGTGTCCAGGAGGTGACAGAGAGCTCCCAGGTCAGGGGGGCTAACGGTCAGCATTTTGTGGTGTGGGGACGCCCCAGGTAACGGAGCCCTGCTCCTGGAGCTTTGGGGAGGGAGGGCTGAGGGAGAGAACGGCCCCAGATGAGAGACCAGGCAGACAGCTGCCGGGTCTGGGTCCTGGCTGAGGCTCCTTCACCGGGTGTCTCATCAGCTGTCTCTCTTTTGTTACAAGGAAAGCAGGAAGAGAACAGTTGGTATCTTAGCACTACCCAGAACCCGCTTACTCCTTCCAGTCAACTCAATTATCTGCACCAATGAACTGGGAAAAGAGGCACTGGGAATTGACTTTATATTCTATGCTATCCTTGCCATCTACAAAAAAAAAAAAAAAAAAAAGGAAACACCAAAACAAAAAAAATNCAAAACAAATCAGTTCAGCAACAAACAATATAAAGCAAAAGATGTGGCTGGACTCTCTTATTCCTTTATGCCGTCATATTCCCATCTTTTCCCTAACAGGCCAGTTCCCAGGTTTGCAGGGGCAATCTACAAACTGGAAAAAAAAAAAAAAAGGTGCTTTGCTTCACCGATCATAGGCGATCGGCCTGTGGATGGTGTGTGCCAGTAAGCATGGACGGCTGCATTTCATTCTGGACACACACATTCAAATGGCGGTAAACTGGAGCTTGTTTTAAGGATGATTTAGTATGGGGGGAGGGGCAACCTGGCATGGACTGGGCTCACACACCGCATGGCCCAGGGACTGGGTCAGGGCTCAGTGGTCTCACTGGAGTGACACAATCAATCCCAGCCTGTATCTCTCAAACCTGCCAGATCATAGGGATCACCGAAGGACAAGAAGGACGGTGAGATCAGGCAACCTGGGGAACACTGTCCTCGGAGTAAGGCATTTTCTTTCTTTTCTTCTTTTTTAAAGATTTTATTTATTTTTTTTGACAGAGAGAGAGATCACAAGTAGGCAGAAAGGCAGGGAGAGGGGGAAGCAGGCTCCCCGCTGAGCAGAGAGCCCAATGCGGCACTCTGACCCCAGGACCCTGAGATCATGACCTGAGCAGAAGGCAGAGGCTTAACCCGCTGAGCCACCCAGGCGCCCCGGAGTAAGGCATTTTCATTCAACTTTTCTTGGGGAAGAAACTGAGTCTCTAAGAGCTTGCCTGGCCAGCCTCAGGTCACACAGATAGAGATAATGATGTCACTGTGGATAATATGATCTCAATTGCTAATATTTGCTGAATACTCATCAGGGGCTAAGGACTTCACATGCAAAGTCAAGATTTGAACCTTGACTCCCAGTCTGGCTCATTTCATGATCTAAATTCTTGCTATTACCTCATACATTTTCCCAGAAAATACTTGAGAACACATCCGGTGAAGAAGATCTGCAAAAAACAGGGCAGCTGAGGGCAGAGGGGAAAAGACGGGGCAGGCACATGGAAGCCGTTTCCAAATAGTCAAAGGCTGTCACTGTGCAAGTCAATTGCACTTAAACCACAAGCTTTATTTCGCATATCCCCTACTTTATTTGGGGATGCATTTTGGTGACACCCATTCACCTCTTGGTATCTTTCCGCAGTGGCTAGAAGCCCCACCCATGACAGACTACTACAAGAAGAAAGTCTGAGAGACCAAGCTGTCCAAATAGGGAATAAGATGATTCCAACACACCCACCGTGGCTGGGAGGTGCCCAGCAACAGAGGTGTCTAAGCTGGATGAGCCCTGGTGGGGAGGTTTTAGGTGGAGTCTGAGGTATCTGCAAAAGCAAAAAAAAAGGGGGGGGGCACGTGACAGTTATGGCACTTTACAAGTTTGCAAGTTTAATTCTACAGAAGTTGACATTTATTCTATTTACAAATGGATTTTAAAATCAGGGGAGGGATGTAAAGTGGGTCAGTATTATTGTCCAGATGGGGAGGGAATTGCGTCACTGGAAGCTGTGACCAGCCAAGGGTTCCAGGGAGTAAATCAGCTCAACCACTGAGTAGCTGAAACCCTCCCCGTGAATCAGAGTCACTAAGGGGGCTTTAGAAAATGACAGACACCAGGGTTGCAATCCAGACTGAATGAAGCCGCATCCCCTGGCCGGGGGGAGGGCAGGAATCAGTAATTTTTAAAAGCAACCCAAGGTGATTTTAAGGTGTAGCCAAGAGGGAGAACCACTGAACTGGAGAAAACGAGGCTCACGCAGAGGCTGATCTGGGTGCCCTATGAGCCTCGTGATGATCAGGAATCTGTTAGTCTCTCCACCTGGAAAGAACATCTCTGACACGGGGGCAATTGTTGAGGACTGTTTGTAGGTCAAGAAAATCCAAATCAGAATCCCTCTAGGATGTTCCCTTTGGAAGTCAGGTGAGGTCCTTTGATCCGTCAGTTAAAGTCCTGAAGTCCTGACATTTCGAGCTATTACCAAGTCCACAGAGATTCATGGAGATAAAAAGCAGAACAATGGTTGCCAGAAGCTGGGGGGTTGTGGGGGAGTAGAGAATGCGGAGTTAACTGTAACAGGCAGGGAGTTTCAGCTGGTGAGGATGAGAAAGTTCTGGAGATGGATGATGGTGACGGTTACATAATAAGGGAAACGCACTTAATGCTACTGAACTGTACACTTAGAAGTGGTTAAAATGGTCAATTTTATGTTATGTATATTTTACCACAACAAAAATATTGTTTAACATTTCAAGTACAGTGACTATAAGAAAAATATAATGAATATGCACTGACCCACCCAACTGCACAGTTAGCGCTGTGTCAAATTTTCTTCAGTCTTTTTAAGATTTAATTAACTAATTTAAAGAGAGAGTTAGCAGGAGGGAAAGGGAGAGAGAATCTAAAGCAGACTCCATGTTGAGCACAGAGCTGGACTCGGGGCTTGATCCCACAATCACGAGATCATGACCTGAGCCGAAACCAAGAGTTGGAGGCTTAACTGACTGAACCACCCAGACTCCCCATCTTCAGTCTTTTTAAATAGAAGAAATAAAACTTTGCAAATTAAAAAACAAAATAACATTCAGAGGGATTATTTATCCCGGCAATGGAAGGGTAAATTCAACACAAGAAAAACAATCCATGTCCTGTATCAAAACACACTGTTATCTCAATTTGGTGCAGAAAAGAGAATCTGACAAAATCCAACCCCTTTCATGATGAAAACACTTAGAAAACTGGGAATAGAAGGGAATTTCCTCAACATGATACAGGACATTTATGAAAAACCCACGGCAAGCATCACACTCAATGGTGAGAGACTGAGAGCTTTTTCCTCTAAGATCAGCAACGAGACAAGGATTTCCACTCTCCCCACTCCTAGTCACCACTGTATTGGAAGTTCTAGCCAGAGCAATTAGGGAAGACAACAATAAATAAATAAATAAATAAACAGTATCCAAATTGGAAACGAAGAAGTAGAACTGTATTTATAATTGATGTGATTCTACATATAGAAAACCCCAAAGAATCCAAACACACAAAAGGCTACGAAAGTGAATACACAAATCTGGCGAAGTTTCAAGAGCACAAGATCAACACACAAAAATCAGCTCTGTTTCCATATACCACACCCCATGAACAATCTGAAAAAGAAATTAAGAAAAACCATCCCATTCACAAAAGCTTCCAGAGCATCTAGGGATTGGACATTAAAAGAGTCTCAGCGTCCTTTGAAGCGTAAACATTTTGTTATTAACGGTGTCGGTGGAGGCACGTGCTTCAGTACCTTTAATTTTTCACGCATATTAGTGCATTCTCATATTCAAATGAAGGAGAGCAGGTAGAATTGATGGGGACAATAGTGTGGACTGCACAGGCCGTGTAGGGGAAGCGGAGTCACATCCACGGTGCTTCCGAGCGGCCTGGGTCTTGGCCATCCTGCCTCCCCTCACGTCTCTCAAGACTCACAGGAAACTGGGGAGCAAAGTTCCAGGCCCCTCGGAGGAAATCAGGCCTGAGTCAGCCTTCCTGGGAGGTTGAGG
Organism: Ailurus styani; assembly: GCA_002007465.1. Lineage (NCBI taxonomy): Eukaryota > Metazoa > Chordata > Mammalia > Carnivora > Ailuridae > Ailurus > Ailurus styani. The sequence goes on from LNAC01000043.1 coordinate 4,935,495, forward strand.
GAACAGACTAGGCCCAGTAAACTGTTTACTGAGGAGGGTGTTTTTTACTTGAAATGTTGGTTGGTTTTTTTTTTTCTTCTTTTAAGTTGAAAAAGGAACTAAAAGTGTTTTTAATTATTGTTTTGTGACTAGGGGCCAGAAAGATGAAGGGTTTGCCAAGTATTGCCACATTCCTAGTTCTCCATGTTCCAGAGACTCTAAGAGCTGGTGGTTGGTTCCATCACTGAGACAGCTCTCCTCACGCCTTGTTTCTGTTCCCCTCACTGACAGCTAAGGGGCATCGGCCAAGATCTGTGGATGGAAACACTGGGCAGAGAAAAAGTCTGAGTGCCAGGAGGTGGGTGAGCTGCTGAAAGGGATTACGCCCTGGATGGGTGGCCAGAAGACCTGGGTTCTAGGCTGGCCTCTGCAGCGTGCCAGCTGTGTGGCTTTAAGTCCATCCCCCCTATGATTTTTGCCCTAAAGGGAAAAGGGGCAGGGCAGGGGTTGGGAGATCCTTTTGACTTTGACATTCTAGTTTTTCTAAAGGCCAAACCCTTTAAGAATTCAAAAGAACTTTAAAAGAAAGAGGAAGTGACATTGACTGAAAAGATAGAAAGAGACAAATTTTAAAGAATGGACAAGAGATTTTTCTACTCCAGGCCACCCTTCTACTTGACCAAGGCTGAGCTGGGTGGACTCAGGAGGGGAGCAGAGCTGGCAAGGGAAGCAAAAACAGCAATCCTGTTTTCAGTTTCCTTAGGCAAGGGCTCCCCAGATAGATCTCACAAAAGACCCAAATGGTCTTGTGAGCAAATCAACCCCGTTATGGACCATGTTTTGAGAAGGGAAAAAGTGGGGTGGAGGCAATTAAACAACTCCCCCAAAACAAATAAAAGGGCCTGATCTGGATGGGAGGCCCAGACTTAGTTGGGGGGAGGGGTTCCTTAGATTTTTTTTCCAGTTGTACTATTCAGCAAACATTTCCAAGTGCCTAGTATGTGCTGGGTGCGGTGGGTGGTCAGCCACCAGAGCTGGCTAGCTGGCATTTAGGGAGATCAGGCACGCGCACAAATCCCCAATGTCTAAAACACAAAGCTGAATGTGAAACCTGCCCTAAGGGAGTCCAGATAAATCTCTGGAGTTCAGAGTGGGGGCTGCTCCCCCTTACCTGGGAAGTTCCAGAAATAGGCCCTAAAGGCTGAAGCACAGATCTGGAAAACCTCGTCTATTCTTCCAGGAGTAGCAACTTGCCCCAGCTGCATTTTAAAGAAGTGAAAACCAAAACAGAGAGGCAGGTTCTTTGCTCTCTGATCAGCCAGGTAGTTAGCAACCCAGGCTGATTAGGGAACTACAAACTGGTAACTTCCCCTAGGAATGAACCGTGACAGATGAGATAAAGCTCATTTTAGGGGAGGAAATCCAGACTCATAGTCTCCTTTCCCCGTTTAATCCTAAAGACACACCAACCAAAAGTCAAGGCAGGATAAAAAAATTCATAAGCAGGCTGAAGTCACATGTATTTTGGGTCTGAAGGGAGCCAAGGTCTCAGAAGCGGCAGCTCCGCCTCCTTGGGGAGGGGTTCTTTGTGCCAAGTCCAGCTGCCCCATTATAAGTGAGTCGTAGGGGACACCATGCATCCGGAACAAGACAGACGAAAAGATGAAAACCTAGGCAAGCTCTCTGCTTTTGCAGAACAAACGTGGCCGCAGGCTCTTCAGCATTGAATATGAACAAGCCAATGGTATCCCAATCATTGAAACAGGAAGCCAGATAAACAGCATGTTATCAAGGGGGGATCCGGGCGCTTCCCTTAAGCCGGCGCCAGCTGCGCCCTGTGGCTGTCCTAACAAAGTCCCATTGACTCACCAGCTGATTTTCCAGTGTTGGGCTCCGGGGGACAAGGAACCCTCTCTGCTGGGTGGATTTCACCCCTGCGCACCGCCCCCACCACTCACCACTCACGTCCTCCCCCGATCCTGCCTCCCCTCCCGACCCTCCGCAGACTGGGCTGATTATGCCATGACCAGGTTCTACCGGCTCTGAGAGTAGAAGGGGCCACAGGAGCCCAAGCCCCGAGCGCCCTCAGGTGAGCTCCTGGTGTTCACTCAGCCTCCCGTTTCTCCTCCCTCCCGCGTCCCCGGGAAGGCTTGCTCTGGACGGGCGCCAAACAGGACAGCCTCAGGGAGCCCGGGGGGCGGACGCTTCGCAGCGCAGCCCGGGCACCCCGTGAACATTTTCCGGAACAGCCCGGCAAGGTCACCTGCTCCAGCTGCTCCGCTCGCTCCTCCGGGATGAGGGGAAATGTGGGTACAGTGCGTGCGTGCGTGTGGGCGTCTGTAACACGCAGTACTTGGTGTTCCTGGTTATCGGATCTCAACACACTTTACGTTGCAGGTATTTCACAGAAAGGGAAACTGAGGCTCCGCGAGGCTGGAGCTGGGGGGCCCCCAGTGAGTCAACTCCTGCGGCAGACGCGCAGTCCCCGAGGACGTCCCGGCGCACACCCTCCCGGCGCCTCCGCTCTCGGCCCCGCGCCTCTCCGAGCCCAGCGCGCAGCCTCCCCGGGCCACCAGGCTCGCCTCCCCCCGGGGCTCCGTCCCGGCCGGTCTCCGCCGCGGCGCGCAGCCCGGTCCCCGCCCCCGCGACCACGCCGCGCGGAC
>LNAC01000043.1:4957656-4999761 GCA_002007465.1 Ailurus styani
CCAGGCGCCCCCAAAATACTTTTGAACTGTCCATGTCATTTCCTGATTTAAGATCCTTTAAGGCTCCCATGGCCCTCAGGACAGTCCACCCTCCTTCAAATGGTTGAAATGGCTGCCATGTTCTTCTGGTCCCTGCCTGCCTGCCAGCCCCATCTCTCACAGGACTTGGTCTTTCATCCTAGGTTTCAGCTCTGCTCATGAACTTATAGTTCCCTGGTTAACAATGCTTCCAGGATCTTGTCCCTTCTTCTTGCTTCCTGGCCAAGAGAGAGAGGAGGTGAGGATACTGAAACATTTAGACATTTTTGGGAATCCAGAGAAGCAACCAAGCCCCTGTGTGTGTGCCAGATCTCTTTCTAGAAGCCCCAGCAGAGAATCTCTCGGTGATGAGGTCTGATTGTATTGTCTCTGCAGAGGTGAGCAGAGCCAGTCAGGGCACAGTTTCGTAACTGAGGTCGGCCAGAATGAGTATCTCTGCCCTAAGAATTTCAGCCTGTGTGATGTCCCAAGTGTTGATGGTGTTTACTGGCCTTTTGTGTGATTTCAACATCGGGTTCGTGCCTGTTTGCATGGTTGATGACCCCAGCACACCTTTGATTCACCTCAATCCCAAAGTCCTGCCTGATTCCCTGGGTCTTCTTTATCTGCAAACGAGCTCTCCAAGACCAAGCCCAGATGCCTGGCAGCATACAGCCAGGGCAACAACCCAAGCATGTGAGGCTCTGGAAGAGCAGAAGATGGGGCAGGGCCTACCTGGCTTCCTTTATCTCCAGCTCTGCTTCAACAGCTCCTAAGACATGTGTCCTGACGCGGTCTGTGGGTGGACACGCAGGGTGACCAGACATCCTGGTTTGCCTGAGATAGTTCTATGGCCTTACGGTAATTATGAAGACCATCACTACACTGTTCACTATCAAAAGTGTTCCAGTTTGGATGACACACTATTTAGCCACTCTATTTACAAGGTGCTTTAAGATCCTCTGGAAGAAATCCAAATGTGACTGTTGTTACCACTCTCCTTTCCTGGACCTTCCCTAAGGCCACTGCACGGCCCGGGTTGGCCGTCATTACTGGGGAAATCCACCAACTTTCCCACTGCTCCAGAAAGGACAAACCCAGGCCAAGGAAGGAAATGCATGAGTTTGCCCTTTTGTAAAATTTTGGGCAAGACTTCAAAGCTCATCTCTCTGAGATCTTGGGAACTGAAGGGAGAGAAGATAATCCTGTGAGATTGCCACCTGTGTGGAGCAAACCCATGGTCTCTGACACTGATTGTAGTTGTATGATTTTATGTACCTGCTGATCTATTACTTGCTCAGTGCAGGAATGGCCAAGGATTCTCCTGGCTTTTCCTCCCACATCTTGGTTGGGTCAAGTGAGGAAGGCCTGGTGGGGTGCTTGTAGACCTCCCAATCCTGGAAGGTCCTGTTTGTAAGAAGGGCCCGGACAAAGGAAGATGTTTCTTATGGGAGGAGGTAAGAAAAATCTAGAGAAATACTTCATTTTCTGGATAATAAGATGCTTGCTTTTATTCCTAGATGAGAGCTGATTCAGCAATCCTGGGACTTGAAGCCTGCGAGGGTCTGAGCGCCTGACACCTGTCCAGGCTGGGAGATGGGGCAGCTCCTCATATAGATGACTCAGGGTGAGGGGTGACCAGAGGTCCAGCAAACCCTCCAGGACCTGCCACCAATTAACTGCTATGGGCAGAAGGAAGCTGTAGTACTTCCGGCTCAGGGAATACTCTAGAGCCCAAGAGAGCAGTAGAAAGTTACACACAGGCACACCCACAAGCATACACAATCGCAGTGAAATGTAAACCTAAGATCTGAGTCTAGTTCATTTCTCAGTGCGAATAATGTCATTCAGCCCTGGACAACAGGAGATAACACCAGCCCTCAGTTCCCCTTTGACTTAGAAATATAGTGAAGGAGCTACAGGAAACCACAAACTAGAAGATTTTATCTCCCTGAGGCTCTCACTTCTTTGTCACTCTTCACATTTCTGGGAACATCAGCCTCTGGCATTCTCCATGTTGCTCCAAACCCAAGACCAGAAGTCCCTAACAGAGGTCAGTGCTCCTTGCTCGGGGCAAGGCAGGGCCGTGTGGGGGTTGGAAATGGCTCCAGAGCCTGGTTCTGCTCCCCACCCTGGGCCTGGGGCCCCTGGGGAGCTCCTTCTCTGTTCAGAGCATTGGCTTTCTGAGCTGTTCCTGAGTCCAAGAAAGAAGTGAGGCTGTACACTGGTCGAAGCAGCAGCGGGGCAGGGTGTGAGACTCTCTGCAGTGCCTGTAAAACAAGCAGGCGGGAAGGGCTGGGAACTGGGTGAAGGTACCACACCCATTGCTAACTGCTCCAGGGCGGCTTTGAGTGGCCTGAACCTGTGTCTGTCACACTGAAGCTTGGAGGCCCAGAAGAAAGCCCCAGAGGAAGACTCACTTTTCAGAACTGCTTTCGGGGGTGGGGCACTCTTCTTTGGATAGTAGGGAAGATGCAGGAAAGCTGAAGGGACAAGAGCTGTTGGAAGAAGGAGTTAGAGTTGAGTATCTTTCATATGGTGGGCCACTAATGAGAGCTTGCTGGTCTCATAGGATCTCATTTCCACCCACCCACCCACCCCCCGCGCCAACGTCCCTGTGGATTGTACCCCTTTTACACAGGCAGAGCCTGAAGTCCAGAAGGCCTAGGTGTCTAGGTCAAGGCTTCAGCTAGTTAAGTGGAAGGGGCAAGATCAGAGCTCAGGCCTGTTTTACTCTGGCGCCCAAATGTGTCCCTTACACCTTGCCACCAGCACATGCGAATGTAAGACTTCACCCAACTCCGCCCCCCCCCCAAGCCATGCCCTCACCCTTTTACCCAGGGCACAAGTTTACCAGGAGTCTGATGTCTCAGCTCACGTCTGCAACTTCGCATCTGGCCGACAGGAAAACCCGACAGGTCCAAGCACGTGCCCCAGGCGCTTTCCGCAGCAGCAGCGGAGGCGCGCACAGTGGGGCCGCGTGGGCGCACAGTGGGTCCGCAGGGGCAGAGCTGGCGTCTCCTGCCCACGCCGTCGGGCCGCCCCGGGTCTGGGGGGGCAGCGCCGCGGGGCTTCGCGCCATGACATCAGCCCTGGTGTGGTGCAGTGTGCAAAGCCCACTGGTTGGCGTGGCCCGGGACACGCCTTCCCCGGAGCGGAACAAAACGGGGCGCGGGCCGGGCGCACCCAGTCGCCGCTTCCGAGAGCGTTCCCGCCCGCGCGCGCCGCGCAGCCAGCTGCCAGGTGAGTGCGCCCCGGGGTCGCGCGTCCCCGACCCCCAGGGCGCCCCCGGCCCCGCGCGGCGCCCGCCCGACTTCCCGGGCCGCCCGGCTCGGCTGGGGCGCTGGGAGGCGCTGGGAGGAAAAGTGGTGCGGCCAGGCGGCCGTCCCGGGCCGCGGGAGGGGGACCAGCGGTCGCACTTAGCCCGAGCGGCGCGTCCCTTTCCAGGAGGCTCTGGGGACCTCCCGGCTCGGGGCGTCCTGGCACAAAGGGCCCCTGCGTGCGCCTGACCCGGGGTGGCCCGGCTCCCCCCTCCGCCTGCAGGTCTGGCGGCAGAACAATCAGCGATTCTGCGCGCCACTGTCGCTCATTGTACCGCAGGGGGATGAGGGCATCCGTGCCACCCCCTCCCTCACCCTCCTGCTCGGGAGGAGAACGTGCCCGCGGGCGGGGTGGGGGAACATCTGGCTTCAGGTGTCGGTTTGCCCTCTTCCTGGAGAACCAGATGGAAGCGGCAACGTTTCACCTGCCCTCACCCCCAGTCTTGGTGCTAGGTGGGGACGATTATGCGCCGCCCTCCCCGCCCCACACCCCCATCAGTGTTTCGTGGCCTCAGTCCTTGAAGGCTGGGAGGCAGGAAAGGAGCTGATGTTGGGCAAATTTAAAACAAGTTGCAATAGGTTACCCCACGAGGAATTTCTGAAGCAGGTGCTGTATCCACTCGCACAGGCAGGAGAGTGAGTATCCTGCCGGTTCTTGGTCCCCATGTGTTGTAAGCTAACCAGGACGTGGGTCTAGGCTGGGGACAGTAGCCTGGGCTTGGCCCCTCCCTAGCCGCCTGGGCGCCAGCCATCCACCCCCTGGCTCCATGGGGTTGAAAGAGCTGGCTCCGGCTCCGCCTTCCCTCCCTGGAAGGGCTCTGCATTGGGATCCAGCTGCAGTGGCACCGAGGAGATCCACTGGGCTCCAGCAGAAAGGGGTCACGAAGAGGCAGCCAAAATCTTTGTGAGAGATTGCTAGGAAGGCAGACTGGCTCGGTCTTGACAGTTGGATCTGCCACTTAACAGACTGGTGACCTTGGACAAGTGAAGTAACTTCTCAGTGCTCAGTTTCCTTTGGAGATGGTGCTCTGGGGATGGGTGGCACAGATGCAGAGCACAGCAGGGCTCCGTGACTGTCTCCTCTCTTGTCCTCGCCCTTCATTCCCAGAAGCTGAGGAGGGTGCCCGTTCTGGGGGTGTCTCAGGCATCTCAGGGTGCAGCTTGGGGGTTTCTCCTGGGATCTGGGGACAGAGGTGCTGTCCCTGTCTCTCTCTTGGTGCATGCCTCCTGATGCCTCCTGCAAGAGAGACTGTCCTCGGCCCTCAGAAGCTCCCGGGTGGCTCTCACCCCGTCATTGCTGAAGGCAGCCTTGCAAGGCTCACAGCTTCCCGGGGAATGACCCTTTGCCTCAGGGAGGATATCCGGGGTGGGGACAGTTGGACCAGGAAGGAAATTTATCCCACAGAGGGAGTGGTGTGGGCCGCACAAGGGGGAGGGGACACTGCCCAGTACAGAGGGTCTGGGGGGTATGGGATGCAGGGGAGAAGCTCAAGATCGGGCCCACCAGCTCTGCAACCAGGCTAATGAAGTGTGGAAGACAGGGGTGCCACAGCCTGTGGCCTCTGCTCTGCCCCAGGACCTCTCTTCCTGGCCCGGGTGTTTCCTTTTTGAATTGTAAACATCTGCCTCTGGAACCCACCAGTCCCCCCTGGAACAGCAGGGCAGCCCGCGAGTATAGTGTTGACACGTGCACGGTGGTTGGCAAACATTGGGTGAATGAGGGGTAGATACGGGTTTTTAGCTGAGTGGCCTTACTGGACACTCCTAAACCTTGCAAATCGTTTTTCCCTGTGAGTAGTACTGAGAACCAGGTGAGGGGGAAAAAAGACAGTTTTCATTGACTGTGCTCTCTGGTGGGGAGAGCAAACTGGGAAGGCTTTTGTGATAGGCTGCCAAAATTTTAAATATTCATGTAAACTCAGCTTATTGTGAAAAATGGGTTTGCCTGAGGACTGAGGAGCCCTGCATTATATATTTTGAGGGGCCAGTGAGAGCTTCTAAACAAAGAGTTGCCAGGGAGAACAAAAGGACCTTTCCTCCAGGTCAACCATCTGCCATTACTTGGGCATATTGGCAAATATCTAGAGAGTCACAACACTGAACAGTATTAGAGCTGGCCTTCTCTTAAGGTAACTGTAAGCAGATACTGCCCTTACCGTGCACCAGGGATGGGGCTAAATCCTTCACGTGTATCATCTAGAACAATCTATGAACAAACCGATGTTCCCCATTGTACAGATGAAGAAACTGAGGCTATGGGGTGATAAGGAACTGGGCCAGTAGTGCAGCTGGTCAGTTGTGGAGGAACCATTCAAACATAGGCAAACTCCTTCCAAACTCATGCTCAGTCGCTGTGTTATTATTTTTCTTTGCTCCTGTACATTTCCGATTTCTAGATCAGTTAGTAAGGAATCACCTGCCATTTGTGAAATACACTTTTCAAAGTGCTTTGCTGTGGCTTATAAAGTACTTACGGAAGGTACGGCTTTGCCTTTGTGAACATGGATGCAGGCAGAGTTAGAACTGGTGACCTCTAGGTTTCCACTCTGTTGCACGGCCAGGGAGGAGAGGACACCCCTGGATGTTAGGTCCCAGATCCTAGCAGATATGCTTTCGCCAGGTCTGATGCATGCTTGAATTTCCAGGCCAGGTTTGCAGGAAAGAAAAGAAGCCTGGAAAAGAGACTGCCTGAGAAAAAGACACACACACACACACACACACACACACACACACACACACAGAGCAGCTAGCTGGGGGTAGGGAGGTCGGGGAGAGGGGGTGCTGGGTACCAGAGCCTTTGCCTATGGTCTCCAGTTGTCAGGAATTTCTCTGGTAATGACGTGGCTGGTCTACTCAGCGCCTCAGGAATTTGTCTGACGTCGGCATTGAGTAATTGCCATGTATGGTAAAGTGTGTAAATACGGAGGCAGTTAGCATTTCCAGACTGTGGCATTTCCAGTGTTTCCCCAGGGCCAGAAGGCAGCGTCTGACTCCTCAGCAGTGACAAAGGAGGAGGGAATAGAAGGTCTGCAGCTGGAGCACAGGCTCAGCCCCGACCACGACCACGCAACCCGACCCTCACTCTCCCGTGTGCCTTCCTGGGGTTCTTTATGCGCCGATCGTGAGGGCTGGAGCTTCCTGTGAAGTCAGCTGCAAACAACATGTTTGTATAAGGTCTAAGTGCTAATTTGTTTTTGCTTTTTAAAAAATCAATCCAGGAAACATCAGTCAGACCCTTCAGCATGGGACCACAAGTTGTTACCCCTGGACATTGACATCATTTCAGAAAAAAACAAAAGAAACTTGATCTGTTGAGTAGCCTGTGAGACCTATTATAATATAGGATTTCTTGTAATAGTTTTGAAATATTTTTTAAAAAATCGTAGACCTTCCCCCCGCCTTCTCCCTCGGTTGACCTTCAGATGTCTGAACTCCCAGAGGTGGAGAACACTGCCGTAAAAGGCATTACGAGGCAAGCAGGAGGAGACACAGCACTGTAGTTGTTATCATGCAAGGGCCACGGACATAGATGCGGAAAAAGAACACTCCTGCCACAGAGAGGGGGCTGAGCTGGAGCGACAGTCAAGTTCTGGGGTACCATGGGGCCTGGAGTGATCATAGTGCAAAGAGGCCACTTAGCTTCTCAGAGAGGCCAGCCAAAGACAGGATCGTGAAGGAATCATGTAGTGGGCTGTGTGAAGCTGGGGACAAATTGGCATTTCTTTATCGACCATTCATCTCCCTCCCAGTGACCATGACTTTCAGGGGAAGTCTGTTTCCTGGGTTTTCAAGTGTCACCTCTAAGGCCTGGGTCCTGAACCCTGATCGGCAGGGCCTCCCTCCTTCCCTCTGTCTTCTTGGCTGCTCTCTTGACGTGGCGCCATGGAGGAAGAGGCTGAGCGGCAGGGCTGGATGGGATGACAGCTCTCCCGCGTACCTGGCCAAGTACCACACGGCTCAGGTAATGTGAGCCATGCATTTCTAACTAGACAAACACCTGACAGGTCTCTACCAGACCAAGTGGGTGGGGACCTGAGCCCGGTGCCCAGAAGTCGCTTTTTGACCCTGGGGAATAAGAGATTTTGGAATGGGAGCGAAGGGATTTTCCATTGGAGAAATAAAGACATGGAATGGTTTGTCAAATCAGTGGTTTGAGGAGGCTTTCCTTCAGGTGCCTGTAGCCAGTGGTGTAGGATTATACATCTCTGAAATGGTTCCTTGGACTTGAAACATGACCACACTGAGCTCATCACCTCGTCCTGACTTTTGTGACATTTGTGAACAGGAGGTCCTGTGCCTTTCTTTCCTGCTATGTGAGCCGCCATCTTGAATCCCTCTTCTCAAGATCGAGGACGTGAATACAGTTCTTAATGGGACAACTAGATAAGAAGGTGTGCACAGCCTATCAGAAGAAGCTAATCCGGGTGCCTGGGTGGCTCAGTGGGTTAAGGCCGCTGCCTTCGGCTCAGGTCATGATCCCGGGGGTACTGGGATCGAGGCCCACATCGGGCTCTCTGCTCAGCGGGGAGCCTGCTTCCTCCTCTCTCCTCTCTCTCTGCCTGCCTCTCTGCCTGCTTGTAATCTCTCTCTCTCTGTGTCAAATGAATAAATAAAATCTTTAAAATAAATAAAGAAAGAAAGAAGAAGCTAATCCTTGTTTTCTGGCTTCCAGCCCTAAGGATCCTGCCTTAAAAAAAAAATTAATTAATTTTAGTTGGGGGGAGGGGGAGGGATAGAGTCTCGAGCAGATTGTTGCAGGGCTTGCTCTGACAACAGTAAGACCATGACCTGAGCCAAAACCAAGAGTCCGATGCTTACCTGACTGAGGCACCCAGGATCCTGACATTTGAGGTAAATAGCTGACCAGATATTTCTAGCCATTCAGCAGAAAATTCAAGCCCTATTCTTTTGAAATTAGCAACATGGTGAAGTAGGCCAAACCAGAACACAGACAGCAATTGCCAATGGGAATGTAAGTCTCTAAAACCCACCAGATAGATGATGTGATTACAGAAGATAGCAAGGCTTCTTGAACACCAAGAACAATACACAAAAGAGCTTGATGTTAAAGATACAAGCCTCTGCTTGCATCTCAAGTCGCCAGGGGGGAACTAAATCCCAAAGAAGGGCAAGTCACTTGCCTGGTTTGCTGGGCTGACAGATGAGTCAGGAATTCGTGGTCCCTATTTGGCTTGTTATTTCTCCAGCCTTGCTCCTTCCAGATGTGGACTAGCTGGGAAGGACGGTCGACATCTGGCCCCACAGCTGGTGTGAAGCTTGCCCGGGCCAGCCCCGTCCGTCAGTGGTGACCAGAGGACTGAGCACTTACAGCGTGCCTGGCACCGTGCCGTCACTCGCGTACACCCTCACTGCCTCCTCAGAGTGGCGATCCTAGGGAGCCAGTGTATGGGCCAACTTGGAGACTAGCAAACCGAAGCTCAGAGAGGAAAGGATGTTGCCCAAGATCAGATGAATCCAGACTCACTTTCCTCACTGCTGAACTCTCCCACCTAAACTCGGACCTGGGGAACTCTCCTCCTCAGAGTCTCCCACAGAGCGTCAGAAGCCAGAATTTGAGAGGAAGCCAGGTGTCCCTCTAAGTACTCCAGAAACTCTGAGAAACAGGATTCCTTTTAAGGCAACCAGCCTCCTGATAGATAGCTAGAATGTGGCTGTTGGAAAGAAGGGGCTGAGCAGGAGGGTGGAGGGTGGAGTGAAGAGCGCTCCCCACCCCTTTGTAGGGAAGGAGGTGGCCAGCGCTCCCAGCAGCTGAGGCTCTTCCCTGCCGGCTGGTCCTCTTGTGGGCAGAGGGGATGGAGAGCCCCCCACAGGGGCAGCCTGGGACCCTTCTGGTCAGTTATCGGTCATTGTCTTCTTTCCCAAGGTGCGGGAGCCCTTGTCCCTTCAGCTCCTGAGAGGAGACCCCCAACGTCATGGCCAGGCTCGGAGGAATGGGGCAGCCCAGAGGCACCCCAGGCAGATTTTCCTCACTGGCAGGTCCTTGGGTTTCACCCATTCTCCGCCCATGTTCCTGTTTCCCTGGGGCCCTGCTGGATGTGGGCCCCGGACAAGGAGCCAGGGAGAACAAGGAGAGGCCTGTATGGAGCTGTGGGTCTCCCCCGGAGGGAGAAGGGCTTTGTATCTGGGAACAAAACACTGCTTGGGACTGGCTCCCAACCACATGGTTAGGGGAACTTTCCTCCCTTAGGGGTGTTCCTAGGGGCATGGAGTGTGTCCCCTGCTAGTTCAGGGGGTTGGCAAGGGAGGAGAGAACCAAGCATTGGTGTACTGTGCGCCTTCGGTGCGCAGCCACTCTTATGTAGAATGGGGTGACAGGCTGCACTCAGGGTGACAGAAGGCCTAGAAGTGGCTAAACTCACATAGGAATCCAGTTCTGTTTTTTGGGTTTTTCTTTCCTTATCTGTAGGGTGAGCATGTGTTCCCCATCTCCGGGTGGCAAGAAAGGGATAATATACGTAAGCTGGTGATTAGCAGGCACGCAGTCGAGGACAGTCTGTTGTTTTGGGTGCCCTGGCTGCAGGAGTTCCGGGGGTGATGACGAGTCACCTCCTCAGAGGCAGAAGACAAACTGCGTGGCTCCAGATGGACACCCTATTTTTCCAGAAGCTTCCTAAACAGAGCTCCCCTCACACGTCAGTCACGGCCTGTCCTTGAACCCGCCCCCGCAGGGGAACGGGATGGCCATGGTGGGCCCGTAGAGCTGGGCACGGGAGCGTGTCTCTGGGGTCACTCAGTGGAGGGTGGCTACCTGAGTAGACCTGGGGTTCTGCTGCACGAAGCGGGGGGAAGAGTTGACGCTGAGGCAGACAGCAATACACGTTGCTCTTCTCGCTGAACTGCCCTGCGCATCATAGGGTTTTGCAGCCCTGAGCTCTTGCTTGATAAGGCAGCTGGCCCCTGGCATCCTCCGGGCGGAGTGGAGCGAGGGACTGAATGGTGGGGCGTCAGAGGCTGGGGCTGGGGACTGTCCTCTGGAATCTGGGGGCTCAGGCCCTGTGGGGGTTGCCCTGAGGAAGGCAGAGAGAAGTCATGTGCCGTTAGAGAAATCCTACCTGCAGGCTGCGTCAGTGAAGTGGGTAAACCTGAGGGGCCCTGAACCTGCAGAGGGGAAAACTGGCCTTCCACAGTGGTCCATGGCCCATCTAGACCCATGTGGGAGAGAACAGCGGGCCCCAGCCTCAGCCCTCCGCCTCCTCGCAAGTCTCTCCCTGCTCTGAGCAGAGGCATTGACTGAGCGCTCCCCTCATACCAGGTCCCGCTCTGGGCATTCTGGGAGTGAACACAGCCATTCAGTCACCGACCCCAATAATGGGTGAGGTAGACCCAGCTGGAACAGGAAGTGGAGACTGTGCAGGGGAGAATCTCAAAGTGAGGGGTGTGATTATTCTCAGGTAGCAGGGAGTCATTGATGGTTTTTGAGCAGGGGAGCCCTCCACAGAAAAGATCTGGCAGCTGCCTGGGGATGGAATAGGAAGGAGATTCCAGAAGCAGCACGACTGTAATTGCTGTCTCTCTGGGGATGCATTCAGTTGTAAAGTAATGGGCTTAAACCGTGGAGGGAATTTGTTGGTTTGTTTAACTGGAAAATTCAGAGATAGACTGACCTTTAGGTTTGACTGAATTTGGTGGTTTAATGATGGCATTACGGACTTGGTTTCTTTTGTCTCTCAGCTCTGTCTTCCCTGCTGTCAGCTTCATCCCCGGACTGCCTGTCTCTCTGGGGACAACAAGCTCAGAGCCCTCTCCTCCCTGCGGGAAGATGGACTTGCTTCTAGGAAGTTCTCTCAAAAGAGTGGGATGCTTTTTCTTCCAGAGCCCTCCAGAACTGCCTTCTCCTATCTCATTGGTCTGAAATGTATAGGTGGCCCATGTTTGAGCCAATAACCTTGGCTGCTTAGGTTAGGTCCAGGCCATGTGCCATGGCTGAAAATTGGGGTAGTTGCTAAGAAACAGGTGTAAATGGCGTGGTGTCCTCTTCAAGGGGCCATGGAATGGGCTGCACGAGGGAGAGGTGAGTAGGCTGGGTTAGGGTGGTGGGGAGAAGAATGGAGAGGAGAGAGTCTCAAGGGCTCAGCACTGGTTTGGGGGGTGAGTGGGTAAAGGGGAACACACAGAGGGTTGCAGCTACAGGAGGAGAAGAGCCCATCGACCTTCTCAGGAGTGGGGTAATTCCTCTGTGATGGAGAGAATGGTTGTGGTGCCATGAGCAAAAGTGGAAAAGTCGAGAAAAAAAAGAACAAGTTTGAGAAAAGGCAATCATTTCCGGTCTCTCCCGTTGAAACTGAGGCCCTCGTGGACCATCCCCATGGAGATGCTCACCTGAGATTAGATGTGTGAGCCTGGGCTCAGGGGAGAGACCGAGGTCAGAGGAGTATGGAGGTTCTTGACAGAAGGGGGGGCAGGGTGAGGCGTGAAGGAACCCCAGCTTCTTGGGTCTAGGAGGACAAAGCAGAGGGCATGAAAACGGGCCTGACAAAACCTTGCTGAAAATGCCCATGATGGTTGTGCTGTTCGAGCCCCAGTGACCCTGACAAGCCAGCACCACCAACACCACTTTCCTCACCTTAAACCCTGCTTGTCAGCCTGCGCACATTGGCTGAGCACCTCTGCTAGGTCCCAGGCCCTTTGGAGATGCTCCAACATAGATAACTTGGCCCTGGCTGTGGCTTTCAGTATCAGAGCATCCTTCGCTCACTCCTCAGCGACTCCCCGGACGCCTATAGGAACACCTGTCCCGGGTGCTGAGCGGGGTGTGGGACTCCACTGGGAACACGACCTGGACCTTCTCCTTGAGCTGAGGCCTGTGTCCACGGTCAGATGGGACACTCTCCTGCAGTGGAGACAGGTCTCCCTCTGTCCTTGACGTTGTGTCTGCTGCTACTAGGAGGGTGGGCTCTGGATAACACAGCCCCGTTTTCAACATCTCCTGATACAGAAAACTGGGGAGTTTTCTCCTTAGGCTCCTTTGCGTCCTGAGGCAACGGCCCCCTTTAGCACTGTCCCCCTTCATTTCCAGCACCCCGCGTCATCGTATACTCACCACATCCGGGCTACTTCATTCCCCCGTCTTGCACCCGTGGCCGCCTGTGCCTTGCATGGGACCGCGCCCTCCGTGAACTTCTGTCATCTTCCTCCTTCAGTCACATGTCTGTGGAATGGATGAGTGAGAAGGAGAGACGCTGACCCCATCAGCCTGAGGGGGGGGGGTCTCTGCTCTCCAAGTTTCCATGGCATGCACCTGCTATGCCGCTCTCTGGCACATCAGTGCCAACCTGGAGCATGGCCTTTCCTGTAGTCTTGGACTCCTGTGTTAGTAATAATTTGAAATGCAAGGGCACCTGGGTGGCTCCGTTGTTAAGCATCTCTCTTTGGGTCAGATCATGATCCTCTGGTCCTAGGATCGAGCCCCGAGTCAGGCTCCCCACTCATCGGGGAGTCTGTGTTTCTCTCTCCCCCCAACTCGTGCTCTCTTTCTCAAATAAATAAATAAAATCTTTAATAAATACATAAATGAAATATTTTAAAAATAATTATAATTAGTGAACGGTAACTATAGGCCAGGCACTGTACCATGCCTTTGACATGCCGGACCTCATTGTATCCCCGGAAAGAATCTGTGAAATAGCTATTGCTTTTACCCTCATTATACAGATGCAGAAATAAAGGTTTAGAAAGACCAGCTAGCTACCTTGCACAAGGTACACAGAGCCAGTGTATGGGGTTCAGAATTGGACCCAGTCTACCTGGTATCAGGACCTCGACTCAGAACCAATACCTAGATAGTCTCAAAGTTGGTCTCAGACTGCCTGCTTTGGGCTCACCTGGGGTGCTTATTGAAAATCCAGATTCGTGATATTCCTGGGTGGCTCTGTCAGTTAAGTACCTGTCTTCGGCTCAGGTCATGATCTCAGGGTCCTGGGATCGAGTCCCGCGTCGGGCTCCCTGCTCAGCGGGGAGCCTGCTTCTCCTTCTACCTCTGCCTGCTGCTCCTCCTGCTTGTGCTCTTTCTGTCAAATGAATAAATAAAATCTTTTTAAAAAATCTAGATTCCTATACTTCCTCTGAGGTCTGGGGTGGCAGTGGTCAATCTGATTTTGCAGCCCCCCCCCAGCACTCCTGATTATTTTTTCCTTTAAAGATCTGATCTATTTGAGAGAGAGAGAGAGTGAGCAGTGGTGAGGGAGAGAGAAGGAGAAGGAAACCCACAACTGAGCAGGAAACCCAATGCAGGACTTGATCCCAGGACCCAGGGATCATGACCTGGGCCAAACGCAGCCACTTAACCGATGGAGCCACCCAGGCTTCCCACACGTTCATGCCTCTAATGGGCTCTAAGCCTTGAGAACTGTGCCCTGTGTGCGTACTGCCCCCCTCCGCCCTGCTTAAAAAATTTCTGGGTTTTTTCGTAAGCTGTATCTTACATATAAAGGAGAATATAACACTTTCACGTAGAGTTCAAAGAATAATTGTAAAGTGAGCCCCCATGGGACAACCACCCAAGTTAAGAAAACATCTTGTCGGTGCCTTAACAGCCCCTCTGAAGACACCCCCCCCCCAGCTGTGGGCCTTTCCCTGTCTTACAGGTAACGAGTCTAAGAGAATAGTTTGTGATCATCTTCCCTTGCCCTTTCTTTATAACTTTTCCACCCATGGGCTCATCCCCTGACAATGTGAATTTTGTCTGTGAACCTTCCATAAAGGATTTGTGCTTTGTGAATTCTAGTGTATCTGCTCCTTCGGCTCCAACGAGCCTCTGTGAGATCCATCTCTGCTGATACATGTGGCAGAGGGTTCGAAGTCTTGCTTCCACAGCCTCCTTTGAAGAGCCGGTATCTCATGCTTATTTATACCATCGAGAGTTCCCGGCACTGGCTGGATAGACAGCAGTGGCTCCGTGACTGTCTTGCCGGCACTGGGGCAGGAAGCCCCCCGAGTGGCAGTGGGAGAAGGATGTGGGGGGCCCTCAGGAGGAAGTGGCCTACCAGGGCTGGGGGGGCCCCCACAGGTGTTCTGCCCCCCTCCTTGCCACCCTCAGTCTGCCTGGGGCTCTTCCAGCACGGGCAGTCTGGGTCTCCAGCTCCCTGGAAAACTAATTCCCATGTCTGGGTCCAGTTTCAGGATGCCGAACTGGGGAGGAGGCAAGAAATGTGGGGTGTGCCAGAAGACGGTTTACTTTGCAGAAGAGGTTCAGTGCGAAGGCAGCAGCTTCCATAAATCCTGCTTCCTGTGCAGTGAGTATGCGCCCCCAGGCCCAGCCGCTGTTGCCGTGGGGACAGGGACAGGGGCCTTTCCCCGCAGCCTGGGCCTGTCAACACCCCAGGGGACGGGCCCCATGGGATGTAAACAGCTTGACATTTGGCTGGAGCACAGCTGGGGCGGGAAACACTTACAGGCCTCTTTGTTCCGCTCAGAAGCTGCTTTCTAAGGGGAGGAACTGTCCAGAGCGGGTGGGGGTGGCAGCCGCACGGGGCGGCGGGGAGCCAAGCTTCCAGACTTGCTTAGGGAAACTTTCCACTCCCCTTTCTCTTTCTCTCCCTGCCACAATGCCATCATTTAAGAGGAAACCACTTTGGGCCCCAAGTTTTACCCAAATTTGGACCCAAATGATCCCTTGTTGAAAGGGGACAGAGGCTGCTACGTTATGGGGACACCAAGCCCGGAGGAAGAGCGGGGTTCTCCCTTCTTCCGCCCGTCCGGGCCAGCGTGGTCACTTCCCTCACCTCCCGTTTTGCTCCAACAGCCTGGGATAAGGGGAAGACGAGCAAACACATCTTTGACACCCACCCCCAGTAACCCGGAGCAGCTCGAATCACAAGCCCGAATGAGTAGGAAACCGGGCCACAGACAGGAAGCAGCCGGGAGGCCTCAGGTGCTTCCAGGGGTCCTTGTTTTCAGAGCCCCCAGGAAGCAGTGCCTCCAGGGGGCGCCCCTCCCCCATTTCCCAGTGATCCCAGTCACTGTGATCCGAGCAGAGGGTCCTGGTCAGAGGAAGAGGAGGTTACCGTGAGGGCCGGCAGAGTGGGAGGCAGGGGGATGTCTTGGTGAAGCCCTGGGTTTCTGGATCCAGTGGGTCGGGGTCTGAATCTGAGTTCGGTTTTGGTGACCTGTGGGCTGATGGGCAAGTTACTCGGTTTCTCCCTGGTTGAGTTTCTCACGATTACAGGGGAGTTAATAATACCTACCTCGTGGGGTTATCGTGAGAATGAGCAGAAAGAAGCTTGGAAAACAAAGTGCTTAAAAACGCAATTCTAAGTGTTTGATAAATGATAGGCACTGCCCTGGACACAACGCATGTGCGCGTGCGCGCGCGCGCACACACACACACACACACACACACACACACACACACACACACACACAGAAACACACGAGGGCATGCACGCGCTGCTGAGGGAGCTGCAGGCGACACAGTGTGATGACACGAAGGAGACCTCCTAGCCCATCTGAGAGATCCAGGAAAGGGGGTCCCATCCATCCCATGTCACATGAAGCAGAGTTGGGAGTGTCTGTGGCTGCTTTGTTCCCAGGTGATTTATGATCCTGAGTAGGAGCAGATGGACCAAGGGTCACCTGGCCCCTGGATGTTCACCATATCTCCACCTCCTGCTGGGCCACCCAGCTGGGAGCCACTCAGCATAGGGCAGCAGCAACCGCCCCCCCACCTCCCGCGCCCTTGCACCCTGAGCAGCCAGCCGGAGTGGCCACCCAAGGGCTGCATCTGACGAGCAGGAGTAAATGAGCCCCAGCGGGGCCTTGCTGGCCCGTAGCCCACAGAGGAGGCCACCAGCAGCAGCATCTTGTTATCAGCAGTTTCACTGCCCTTAGGAATTTTCCAGCCGTTTATTTTTTTCAGAGGGCTCAGCATTGGCTAGGAAGAGGGTCCGGGCTCCTGGGGTCCATAGGGCTTCTGTCTTTGCTCTCACATGTTGCCCAATCGCTACAAGAGGCCACAGCTGAGAGGCCTCAGGCCTGCTTGTGGAGGAGTAGCGGTTGGCCGCGGTTGGGGGAGGCAGGAATTCAGGGGGTGGCAGAGGAGGAAGGGAGCAGGCCTGGGGCAGGGTGTGAGGGGGTGTGGAGGATTAGAAACACTTGTGGAAAGTCAGGCTGGGGAGCAGGGCTGGGAGGGGGGTGTTATGAAAGTAACGGCCATAGGGAAGAGTCTCGAGTCTCCCCGGGGTCTCCGGGCCAGGACTGCTCCTGAGTGTTTGAGCTTAGAGACGTCCTGGCAACCAGGTGTCTCCACAGCTTGCTGATTTGTGGTGTCAGAGGCACCGAGCACACAGCAGGCTGTTGTTGATTTAAGAATGGAAGGAGCATCGTTTCCCTGTTTCAGAGGAGTGGGTGGTTAAGTGTCCAGCTTGAATTCAAGAATTCAGAATGACCCTGAGAATCAAAGGACATTCCTTCCTAAGTTTCTTCTGAAGGCGCTTTCCTTCCTAAGGCTCGAAGAGTATGGGCCTGGGCGGCATTAGGGCCATTGTCCCTTTGCTGGGTGGGCCTCTGACCATTTGGGTCCTTGGCGCTGGTTTCTGGTCAGCATGGGACCTACATTCCCTTTCCTGAGTGCCTGGGACAGACAGGTGAAGACAGGATGAGGTACCAGAGTCAGGGAGGATGGTCTCTGCCTGGGCTTGGCCTTTGACCCGGAAGCGGGAACAGAGAGGGCCTGCAGCCTAGTCCCGTGGTCTCAGTAGGGGCGGCCAGCTCCTGCTAGCAGGCAGAAGAGCTCAGCTCTGCAGTTGGGGGCCTGCCCTGAAGCTTCAGGCCCTTCTCTGAGCTGCACCAGCTCCTTTGGTCGGGGTTGAGCAGCCAGCTCTGTGGAAAGGTAGGTGGTGGTTGGCTGATGAAATTGCTCTGTTTTCCAGAACCCCAGAGCACAGGGGAAGCTCAGAGAAGTCCTGCACACCCTCTGACACCAGCATCTCCTCACCCACAGGCTGAAGTTTGCTGTCAGTTTTTCACCCTCTTGGTCCCATAGGCTTGGCCTACCCGAAAGGGGCCTTGGGCCGGCAGAAAACAACCAGGTCTGGGTGTCAGGCCTGGTGCTGACCTGGCCCAATTCTGTGAGCTTGACCTTTTTTGTGGGACTTGCTTTTCCTTCCTGAGAGAATCCCTCTCTGTTTTGGAGTGGGGTGAGGGGGCTCCGGCCTCTCACCTGGGACTGCCTCTTGCCCATATTTCAAAATAGCATCAGAAAGGCCTCACCGAGCCTGTGGCATCGGAAGGACATTTTCCCAACAAATGTATAACTAACCATACCTAAGTCTTTTTTTTTTTTTTAATCTTAACATCATTTGGTAGAAATTTATTTAGGCCTTCATTCAAAATTCCCCTCCATCGAGTCTTCGGTAGAGCCTCCAGGTGACCAGACTATGCTGCCTGTATGGAGGTGGAAGGGCGGGGGGCCTGGTAAAGTGTTGAAGGTGGGCCATGGTGGGCAGGAGGGCCTGGGGAGAAAAAGCAGAGCAGAAACTGACAGAGTGGTCTTGACCTGGGATCTGGTAGTCAGGGCTTGGTTGGCACTGCCAGGAGCCGCCTGGAGGTTAATGACTTGTAGGCCCTGCTGTCTCCTCTGGGCCCAGCTCCTGGGCCTCCTGCTGGGTCTCTCACTCAAAAGACACCTCTGTTTCCCCAAATACTCTCGTCTCTGCCTTCTGCCTTCCCTCTGGTTTTGGAATTTCCAGTTCAACTTCGGTCTTACGGGAAGCAATTCCGGGCCAGCTCCTGACTTCCCGCCCTAGAAGGGAATGTTGGAGCCCTTGGCCTGTTGTTCCCTCTCCCTCCTTCCCGGGAGCCAAGCCCCAGGGGAGGGGGTGGGAAGTTCCATATTTGGGCTGCCCAGAACACTGGAATGAGGTGAGGATCTCAAGGGCAGGACTAGAGGGTCCTTATTTAGTCTGAAGTCTGCAACCTGGGGCTCCGGGTGAGAGAGGAGCTGGCAGAGGGCCGGACCCATTAAAGGAACAGGATGGCAAGTTGTAAGCAGCTGAGCTGAGAGCCTTCTGGCGGGAGGGGGGGTGAGACGCGTGGCTTCCCTAGTGCTTTCTCTAGGGGTCCCTCTTCAGAAGGACATGTTTGAGGATATGTTCCAGTTGGGCACACCCAATCTCCATATTGAAGGAATGTCATAGAACCAAATTGGGATTGTAGGGTAAGACATAAACAGATAGAGTGAGGATGAGTCTCTCCAGAGAAGTAGGTGGGGGTTGGGAGCATATGATCTTTTGAGGCCTGGGCCTGTTCTTCCTCCTCCCTTGTGTCCTCGTAATACTAACTTTACGTAATACTAATAAGAGTGGCCAACATTTATTATGCACCTACTGTGTACAGGGTACAGTGCTAAGTACTTTATGTGTAAGATCTTATTTAGTTCTTCCAACCACCTGTTGGGGTAGATATTATTGTCTGCATTTACAAATGGAGACACCGAGGGGCGCCTGGCTGGCTCAGTTGGTAGAGCATGCAACTCTTAATCTTGGGGTTGTGAGTTCGAGCCCCATGTTGGGTGTAGAAATTACTTAAAAAATAAAAAATTAAAAACAAAACAAAAAACCCCAGAAAGAACCAAATGGAGATGTGGAGGCTAGAAAGACAAAATAACTTGCCCATCACACAGAAGTCACATAGCTGGAAAGAAAGAGAGTTGAGATTTGATTCTGAGCAGTGTCACTGCACATGACCCCAGGCTCCAAACCATTTCACTCTGAATGGCTGGGCACAGCCCCCCTGACAAGCACAGGAAGGTATATGGGACTCACAGGCTTTCTGAAGCTCATCCCCTCCCAGTCGCTCATACCCCAGGAGTCAGGAATTCTTCCAAGTCTGACCTTGGTCCTTCCTATGGCAAGCTGGTTCCTGAGATCAGAGCCTCCAGACCTTGTTGTGATTAGCATGATCTCCATCTTATTTCAAGGCATGCTGGGTACTTGATAAATATGCAACTTTTCTTTTCTTCGGGGTGCATCCCTTCCCCTGAGGCCCCACACACATGGTTTGTTTCTTCAGGACTCTGTTGTTGGAGGCAAGAAAACCCAACCCTTCTTCTTTCCTTTCTTTCTTTCTTTCTTTTTTTTTTTGTCTCTCCTGTTGGGACACGTGGTCTCTGTCCAGCAGAGTGAAAGCCCTCAGCAGGTTTCCTGTGGCTTAGGGTCAGCTAGGCTGTCCCACAGATGAACTGTGGGGCGCACCACCGCCTGGCGAGGTGTGAGGGTGGAGAGGACAGAGAAAGGCACGTGTGGCTCTTGCGAGAGTTTGCTTGGCCGGCATTCCTAGGATGAGGCCACGCAAACCCCCTCCCACCCTCCTCCCAGCTCCTTGGCCATCTGACTTCCATTTCCACGCTGCTCCTGGAAGATCAGGATATTCTCTCTCCGAATGCCCCGGACAGCTTCAGCCGCGGGGAAGGGGGGGTGGTAGCGGTGAGGAAGCAGCTCATCCAAGTGCCAGCTCACCATCCTCCCTTCCCTCCCCAGTGGTCTGCAAGAAGAATCTGGACAGCACCACTGTGGCCGTGCACGGCGAGGAGATCTACTGCAAGTCTTGTTACGGCAAGAAGTACGGGCCCAAAGGCTATGGCTATGGGCAGGGCGCAGGCACGCTGAGCACCGACAAGGGGGAGTCCTTGGGCATCAAGCACGAGGAGTGAGTACAAGACTCTCGCCACCCCCTCCCCTGAGGTCTCTCCTCCCACCCCTGTGTCGCACACATTTGCAAGCACTTTTGGTTCAGCCCTGGAAGGCTCAGAAAGCCATTGATTTCCAAAGCCCAGCCCACTGGGTGTTGGGTCAACGAGAGGAGCTGAGGGTCCACTGAGGAATAAAGCAGGCAAGGCTCCTCCCTGTGTGGAGAGTGCACCCTATATTTTCATGGCGGTTAGAGCCCAGAGGGGACCCAAGAATGACTTGGTCCAATGGCCTCTTTTCTCAGATGAGAAACCCCAGCCCAGGCTCAGTGGCTTGGCCGGGGGTCCCACGGGCGCAGAGCCCAGCAGAAGTAGCAGCACTGCCCCACCTACTTCTTTCTCTCACCACCTCTCACCCCTGCACTAAGGGGCGGCCATCTCCCTTCCTTGGAAATGTGGCAGGGTTTCACTGGTACCCACTGACCTCTGACCTATTGAAACAGTGGCTGTTGGCAGTCGGCCTGGCCAGCATCCTGACCTTGGGGGGAATGGACAGAAATGACAGATGAGTGAGCACATTTTAGCCAAGGTCATTGCCCCAGAGGGAATGATTTGTCAGCAGATTTCTCCTGGAAAGAATCTAACAGGCAGGCTGCAGGAATGGGGAACAGAGGAGGGCAATTCTTAGCAAATGAACTGCTCACTGATGCCCATGGTTTAACTCTGTGGCGGGGGGCGGTAGGATGCTTCGGGGAAAACAGCATTCTGCTGAGCCTGGGTCTGTCCATCTGTAAAATGGGAGAGGACTGTGGAGGCCCTGGTTGAGAGAGCTGCCCCCTACCGGGCGTGAGATGAAGACAGGGTCATGCCCACACAGGCCAGCCCCACTACTCGCCCCACTAGTCTCCCCCACCCCCACCCCCACCGTGAAAGTCATCTCACCGCATGCCCTTGCCCATGCAGGGCCCCTGGCCACAGGCCCACCACCAACCCCAACGCCTCCAAGTTTGCGCAGAAGATTGGCGGCTCCGAGCGCTGCCCTCGATGCAGCCAGGCAGTCTATGCAGCTGAGAAGGTGATTGGTGCCGGGAAGGTAAGGTGGCTTCTGGGGAGATGGGCTGCGGGGAGATGGGCTGGGGAGACACCTTCTTGAACTGTGGGTTCTAGGACTTTGTACATTGGACCCTGGATCTGATCAAGAGAGCCTGAGCACTGGGCTTGAACTCACTCCCGTCCAGGGAAGGAGTAACCCTTCGTCCCTGTGGGTTGCTTGTCCCTGTGCCTTCCAGTCTGCAAGGACTGAGGAAGTCACACGTAGGCTCTGGGGAGAGGTGGCTTGGCCAGCAATCTTTTTCACAAGGATAATAGGCCCACTATTGATGAAACTGATTATTAAATGCTTATATGTGATTTATAGGGAGTTGTAAAGATCAATCTGATGGGTTTCAAAGGAGCCACATGCCCCCTAAAAGTATATGCAAAATTTTGTGGGAACATGTCTCTTTCTGGGAAGAAGATCCACATTTTCATCAGATTTTCAAAAGGATTTGTGATCCCCCAAATGTTAAGAGCCACTGGAAAATCCAATACATTCCATATTGTAAGACTTGGATTCTGGGAAACCCATCCATGTACCCCCAGGGCAGAGATTTTTCAAGGTTCAGGGCGGATCAGAGCCTCCTGGGAAGCTTTTGCAAACTATCTGTGACTGCTACGCATGCCCTTCCCCAACCTCAGAGCACAGTAAGAATCACAGTAGCAAGCCCCTGTCCCAGTGAGACAATCCCGCCTCCCAGAGAGACTGCAGTGGAGAAGAGGCAGGAGAATTGGCAGTCCCAGACTAGCGGTCAGAGAATCACAGAAGAGGCATCCTCAGTCTGTGGCCAGAGAGGCCCAGATGGAGGAGTGACTTGGCCAAGGTCACATAGCAAACGTCTGGAACAGCTGGGCCAAGAGCCTGTCTGCAGCTCTTCTGGCTTTGGGTCTTGGCTTTCAAGTCTTTTCCACCTTGAAGAAGGGGCCCAGGACCAATGGACAGGGAACTGACACTTAGGCCACATCATCTAGACCATACCAGTCTCTTATTGTAACCGTTAAGGTCACGGTTGGAGATAGGTATTATTATCCCCATTTTACAGATGAAGAAGCTGAGTGTCAGAGGCATTAACTTAATTTGCCCAGATCTTCCAGCTAGGCACTGGCTGGGCTAGGAGTCAAGCCCAGGTGCTTCTAACTTGGAAGCCTGTGCTCTTACCACTCTTAACTCTGCTTCGGGCCTCTTAACCTCTTTGAACCCATTTCCACAGTTGTACAACGGGAAACAGGAACCCATTTTCATAGCTTCATGAATCCTGGCACATGATTAAGACCTTGGACCCTAGAGGCGCCTGGGTGGCTCAGTCAGTTAGGTGTCCGACTCCTGGTTTTGGCTCAGGTCACGGTTTAAGGATCGTGAGGTCAGCCTGCATCGATCCCTGCACTCAGTGGGAGTCTGCTTAGGATTCTCTCTCTCTCTCTCTCCTGCCCCTCCCCCTGCTTATGCTCTGTCTCAAATACATAAAATCTTCAAAATGACTGTAAAAAAAATAAAGACCTTGGACCCTAGACAATCCTTAGTTTTGCCACTTACTAGTTGTGTGACTTTGGACAAATCATTGAACCTTTCTAAGCCTCCCATCTGCATCTGTAAAGCAAAGCAAATGACAGTCCCATCAAACAAAGCTGTCGTGCAGAATAAAGGAGGTACTGCCCGTGCAGCCGCGAGCGCCTAGCCCCCAGGGGTGTGCTCAGGACACATCAGCCGTTGCTGTTACTATTAGTGCTGTTGCTACTGTTGTTGTGTACTTGGGGGATTCTTGTGAGGTCAAAATGATGATCCTTGCCATGGATTAAGTGATATGGAAATGGGAGATATTAATCTTATTTCACAGTTGGTATCTTTTCTGCTCATTGTGTCTCACTAGGAGATTAAAAGTTATTTTTAAAAAAAAGCTCAGAATCACTGTCCATTACCCAGAGAGGGTCTAAGTTAAGGCTGTAACTTGTGAGGGGTGGGGATAAGAGAATTTTGTATTCAAGTAGAAAAGGTTAGGAGAAGCTCCCACCTCTCTTTGGCCTCGGCCAGGAAAGAAGTATGGAGCAACAGAGGCACTTTCGGGTGCTGAATGAGTGAGCAAAGGGATCCAGTGAATTTGGAGGCGGGGCAGGGCCCTGTGAGGGGTGGGTGGCGGTCCTGCTGCAGCTCGGAGAGCTGGCGTGGCAGCCCCCACTCCACAGAGGAGGAGGCGAAGACTGCGAGGGAGACCGAGATCTGCCCCCCACCCCAGTTCTCTGGACCCCGCTGTCCCTGAGGCCTGGGAGGGGGAGCCAGCGTGCATGGGTCAGGCAGCCAGGAAATCGGAGGGCATCCAGCTTCCTTTCTCATTCTCCAGCCCAGGCTGAGCTGAGGAAGTCTCTTTGACCTTAAAAGGCCTTGTTTTGTCCGGCCTGCGCGCTGCCCGCCCCTGGCTTTCCCGGTTTTGCGGAGCTGTCCACACAGCGTGGCTCAGCCTGGCCAGTGTTGCTAATGGGACCTGGGTGCTGAGAAGTCTTCGTGTCTGGGCTGGCCCCCATCACTGCGGGCGCCCCACGCCCGCTTCTTCCCCGGCAGGCTCAGCCCTGTGTTGCTCCCAGGCTCCTCTTAGAACCCCAGGGCCTTCTGTGCCCCTGGAGAAGCCGAGCTCCTTGGCCCTTCCCTGCTGAGCTCAGTGCACTTCCCAGAGCCCTTCTCCTTCCAGAGTAATACTCCATGGACGGCCTCGGGGCCTGGGCCAGGCACATTACAGGCTAAAGCTGCCTAATCCTCTCAGCTGCCCGGCAAGGGAGACACCACAGCCCACCCTCTAAGAGGGAGTGGCTTCCGGGCAAACAAGTGACTGGAATGAATCCCAGTCACAACAGCCAGCACCGTGGCCGGGCACCGTCTGCGTGTATATGTGGGTCTCGGGGCCATTCTGCAAGGTGGGCATGGGGGTCTCCCAGAGGAGAAAATGGTGGAGGCCGTGTGGTTAGTAGTTGGCAGTGCCAGGATGAGTCTGAAGCCCATGCCCACACCACTGATCCACGGGCGGGATGGGTCTGGAGAAGGCTCATGCCGGCCTGTGGGGGAACGGCTACCTCGGTGGCCCTCCCACCCCCTCGCCTGCCCTCTGTGGCACAGCTGGTGCCGTTAACCATCCAGCCATTGCAACACTTGCTTGAAGATGGTGTGAGGTCGTGTGTGGTCCGTGGCCCGCTTCCTCCCCTGCCTGGCCCCGTGGGCCACGTCCTCCCACTCTACCAGCTGAGCAGACTTCGGAAGTGTCTTGAACACTTCCACTGTCATTATGTCACGGGGAATGGGGCCGCGGGGTAGGGGACACTCTCGTCCCTGATGGCAGCCCTAACTGTTCCTTTTCCTACACAGTCTTGGCATAAGTCCTGCTTCCGGTGTGCCAAGTGCGGCAAAGGCCTCGAGTCCACCACCCTGGCTGACAAAGATGGCGAAATTTACTGCAAAGGTGGGTGGTGTCACCTTTAGTGCAAGAGTTGAGCGGTTTGAGGGGGTAGGGGGCTAACTAGTTATGCCCTTGTTAAATGTCAACTGATTCCTGGCCTTGGGGTCGATGCCAGCGCTTCTAGTGTGACCCTTCACTTTACAGATGAGGAGACAAGCCCAGAAGGAAAAAGTGACTTGGCCAGGATCATATCGCAGATACAGGCAGGATAGGGTCAGAACCTGGGTTCCTAACTCCTAGTCAGATGCCCTGACAGCAGATAGTACTTCTGTAATTGCAGCAGTAGGAGAAATGGCTATAAAGTGGAGCCAAGGACTTCCTCACTATTGGGGTTCGGGGTGCTACAGAGGTGAGGGGCGTTGGGTGGATTTTGTTGCCCTGGAGCGGGGAGAATCTTCAGTGGGAGGGCTGGGAAGTGTGGCCTGGGGGAGGAGGAGCCAGACCTCACCCCTTCTCTCTCCCGCAGGATGCTACGCGAAAAACTTTGGACCCAAGGGCTTTGGCTTTGGGCAAGGAGCTGGGGCTTTGGTCCACTCCGAGTGAGGCTGCCGCCTCCACCACCCACTGCCCACTCCTGTGCTTCTCATTGCCATTCCCTTCCCAGCAGCCTTGGCGACCTCCAGGATTCCTCCTCCCTCTCTCAGCCCTGCCACACATCACTAATGACTTGAACTTGGGTGCTTGGCTCCCTTTGGTTCGGAGTCTGCCTGAGATCCCACTCCTCTAACGGGCTCCCTCTGCCTGGGACGTGACACCATCACCAGCAGGAGAC
The DNA here is from genome assembly GCA_002007465.1 of Ailurus styani. Classification (NCBI taxonomy): domain Eukaryota; kingdom Metazoa; phylum Chordata; class Mammalia; order Carnivora; family Ailuridae; genus Ailurus; species Ailurus styani. The sequence goes on from LNAC01000043.1 coordinate 4,982,944, forward strand.
CTCAGTGTTTTAGTGCAGGTGGGACAGGCCCCTCTCCCCACACCCTGTCCCACAGTCCTCTGTTCTTAGCCTATTAGGCTGAGTGTCCATCATCAACCTGCCAAGATCCCTGAGCCCACATCTCGGATCCCAGAGGAGCAGTAGACCCCAGGGAGAGGGAAGCAGGACCAAGATGCGGCAGAGGAAGCTGTTGGTTCATTAGACCCCAAAGATTCTCTTTTGCGGGTGAGAGGGTGGGCTTCTCGGTGTCTCTCAGGATAGGCCTGGGGAGGTCCAGCTCGGGGAATCACCGCAGATGCAGAAGGCCACGCAGACAGGGCCGTGGTCTACAGGGGCCACTTGTTTCTCTGGGCCTCTTGCCTTGGGGCTCTGGGGATCTGGTGTCCGCCCCCTCGGAGTGAGGAAAACAACTCAGGTCTGAGGACCCACAGTCAGGCTGTGGTCTGACCTCCCCAGGCATCTAGTTCCTTGTTTGGCGGGGCCCCAATGAAACACCTCCCAACACACACTTTCATTTACCGGTGGCCCAAACCTGAGGGTAAATAGCTCCGCCCCTAACCCCGGTCCGGGGGCTGTGGTGGCAGCTCCTCCCGTCCCGGCACAGACCCAGCCAGTGGGCCAGTGCTCCGTTCCTGCCACTCCTGCTCGACCCTGAGGTGTGGAGGGAGGCACACGCAGCCTCAGTCTTCATCTGGACACCACTTCCCTAGGTGCCCAGTCCTCAGGACCTGCCTGCCCACGTGGGGCCTTGTCCCTGCCACCCTACCCTTCTCCAGGGACCCTGCTCTGGCCACATCACCCCCATCCCTTCCAGGCCCCAGGTCAGGAGCAGCAGGAGCAGGGGGAGGGGCTGGGCCTTGCTGCTCCCAGTGATCGAAAGGACAACTCTACGGAAGAGTCACCTGGAAGGGCTGCCTGCACGAGCTGTGTTCAAGCTGACTTCTCATCTGGTCAATAAAGCTCTTAGAACAGAACTTTGGTATCTGGATCCCGTGTTTGTGAGAGTGCAGCTAACTACAGGAAATTTCACTGGAGCCATCAAATTAGCAGGAGTTTAGGTGGAAATCAATATGGTTTGTTCCTGTTTTTCTAAGGGCTGCTTACTTCCTAGTATCAGTTCTAACTGAACCACACTGCCCCGAATGATGACCTGACCAGCCCAATTTTGTTGCCTTGCCCTGTCTGGAAGCCCTACTCCCACATCTGGGTGTGAAAATTATGTGGGCTTTGGCATTTGAGGGGCTCAGCAAGGCCTCAGAGCTGTGCTCAGAACTTCTTCCAGCTTGGAAAACCCCAGAGTGGGAGGGAAAGTCCGCCAGAGGAACTGTCATGTCACACCCAGAAAGTTTACTTCTGCGCAGGAGGGATGTGGTGGAGGGGCTCGGCTCAGCGGGCTGCGTGGTCTGGGCCCTGTCTGAGTCTATTCTGACTGCTGTAACAGAATACCATGGACCGGGTGGCTTATAAACAACAGAGACGGATTTCTCATAGTTCTGGAGGCGGGGAAGTCCACTATCCAGGTGCTGGAAGATTTGGTGTCTGGTAAGGGCCTGCTTCCTGGTTCATAGCCAGCCGTCTTGCTGCTGTGTCTTCACGTGGCAGAAGAGACAAGGGAGCTCCCGGGAGCCTCTTTTATGAAAGCCCAATTCCACTCTTGAGGTCTTTGTCCTCAGGACCTCATCACCTCCCAGAAGCCCCACCTCCTAATGCTGTCACATTGGGGATTAGGGTTCAACAGACAAACTTGGGGGCGGGGGCTGCAAAGTCCAGTCTCTAGTACTCTGCCCCTGAACACCAAAATTCATGTCTTTTTCACATGCAAAATACACCCATTCCATCCCAATCACCCCAAAAGTCTTATCTCGTTCCAGCATCTACTTTAAGTCTAAGTCCAAAGCCTCACGGAACGTCATCTACAGCAGATACAGGATGACTCCAAGTATGATTCCTTGCAGGCAAATTTCCTCCCCAGCTATGAACTCGGGAAAAAGCATGTTCTGTGCTTCTGAAATACAATGGTGGTGTTAGAGGATTTTTTCCCTTTATTGCCCACCGTCTTGGTCACGCCGCTTCGAAGCATGAAGAGGTAGACCAGAGGAAGAGTGGTGGGCGGCAGAGCAAGGTTCATTGGATGATAGTACAAAGCTCCCAAAGAGGAACAAGACCTGAGAGGGTTGCTGATTTGGCCTTTAGGTCTAGGGGTTTTTATGGCTTGTGGGCGGACTGTTAATCTGATTACCCCTTCCTGCGCCTGTCACCCAATCAGGTTTTTATTCTCTACCTATCACGTGGTGGGAAAGGGTGGAGGACTCCTTCCAGGGTGGTGTAAAATCCTTTTCAGGGTGGTTTCCTCTTAGGGCGGTAGCCCCTCGTCTCTGCCTGTCTTTCTTCTAAAGATCCTCCATCAGTGGGACATACATAGGATAGACAGTTCCTTTTTTTAAAGTAATCTCTACACCCAACGTGGGGCTTGAATTTACAACCCCAAGATCAAGAGTTGCACATTCTATGGACTGAGCCAGCCAGGCACCTCAGGTAGACATTTCCATTCTAAAAGGAAGAGAAATAGAGAAGAAAGGAGTGATAGGTCCCAAGTAAGTGCAAAACCTAATGAGTTAAAATCCATTAGACCTTAAAGCTTGAGAAGAATCCTCTGTCTTCTGGACCCACTGGGGCGGCAACATCACTCCCGTGGCCCAGCAGGGTGCTGCCTATGTCCCCACTCTGCCAGGGCCCCACCCCTGTGCCGGCTCCTGGTGGCCCCATTGTTTAAAACCTAGGCGGAGGAAGCCATGGCCCCCAAGCCCCTGTACTCGGGGGTCTGTGATGGAAATGGCAGTCTTAATCATCCCTGAATCGCCTTCTGGGTCATTCTTCCATTGTCTTGAATAGCACTTGGCTTCCATTGACATGGCTGACCCACACTAACCTTACCATAAAGTCACTTGGCCACACCCTTAATGTTTTCATTTTTTGCAGTATGGATAGGCTGAGAATTTTCCAAACCTTTAAGTTATGCTTCCTTTTTGCTTAACAGTGCCAAGCTTTGGGTCATTTCTCTTTTCTTGCATTTCACTGTAAGCACTCAAGGAGCCAAGCACACCTTCACCACTTTGCTTGGAGATGGCCTCAGCTAGATATCCAGCTTCATTGTTCATGAGTTCTACCTTCCACAGAACATTAGAATATGAACACAATGGAGCCAAGTTCGTTGCCACCTTATAACGAGGATCACCTTTTGTCCAGGTTCCACTAACGTGTTTCTCATTTGTTATCACGATGGCCTTTACCATCCCTATTTCTACCAACCTTCTGTTTGTAATCATTAGTCATTATTCTCTGAGATGACTGGGGCTTTCTCCAGCTCTTTTTTCCTTTTGAGCTCTCATGAGAATGTGTTACAGGTCCCTTCACAACAGTGTAAGTATTTTCCTAGCAGACATTTCAGAACTCTTCTGGCCTCTATCCACAACCCAGTTTCGAAGCCACTTCCATATATTTAGGTATGTGTTATGGAAACACTCCACTTCCTGGTTCCAATTTCTGTTTCAGTCAGTTTGGGCTACTACAACAAAATATCACAAATCGGTTGGCTTATAAACAACAGATATTTATTTCTTGTAGTTCCGGAGGCTGGGAAGTCCAAGATCAAGGTGCTAGCAGAGTCAGTGTCTTGTGAGAACTGCTTCCTGGTTCCTGGCCGTCTTTCTGCCATGTCTTCACATGGTGAAAAGAAGGAGGGAGCTCTCAGCTTCTTTGACAAGGGCGCCAATCCCATTCAGGAAGGCTCTGGCCTCATGACCTAACCACCTGCCACAGGCTCTTAATACTTCACCTTGGGGGTTAGGATTTCAACGTAGGAATTGTAAGGGGGACACAAACATTTAGTCTGGGGCTGGCCCCCACAGACTCCCCCATGGAAGGCTGACCTTATTTGTAAATACAGAGTTCACCGGAGGGGTTGCAGTGTCCATCCTACGGATGCCCAACAAAACACCAAGAAGCAGAGCCTTTAACAACAGGCCCTGTATGCAGATCCAACAGTGGCCCTGACATACCCCTCTTGGTGACTCTGGGAGTGGGACCTAAACACGTGTAAGACATTAGGTAAGTGCAAGGTGACAGGTAAAAGAGGTGGAGGAGAGTGCAGCTGTGGGCTGTGAGTTCCCCAGGTGGGGGCCAGGTCTCTAGGTCCAAAGCAGGATGTTGCCGATGGGACGTTCTCCGGGAAGGGTTTGTGTACGGGGGAGGACGGATGGATGGAAGGCTCTACAAATGGTGGGATCTCAGTAGCCTCTGGAAGGGGCCTATAGGAATGGCCAGGATGGGAGCCATTAGGGCCCAAATCTGGAGATAGGCTGCCCCCTGCTGGCTGCTGGAGGTGGGTGCTTGGCACAAGGCCATCTTCCGAGCAGCCTCTCTGACACTAGTGAGCTCTCCGGCTCTGGGACGGCCGGTCTTCCAGAGCAGCCCCACTGTGGGAGGAGGCTGGACGCCCCTCTTGGGAGTGAAACCGGCGTAAAGGCAGAGGGCTGTAAGCGGAGGTGACTGGCCCGGAAGCACCCCCTGGACAGTGTAGGACGGGGTGGAGAGGGAGGGCTCCGAGGGAAGGGAGGGGGCCTCCCCGGAGGCCACGGCGCCTCGGGAAACGGAGAGTCCACTAGCAGGGAGGGGGCCCTCCATCCGCGGGCGCAGCGCCGGCGCAGTACCGGAGACACCAGGTGGCGCTCTGAGGTCGGGGTATAAGGCGGGCCTTCCCTTCCTGCGGATCCCACACCCAGCTCCTTTCCCCTTTGGCCGGGTACCTCAATTTGTGCAGCGAGAGGGCGCTGGCCTGCAAACCCCGGATGATGAATTCCCATTGGGGGATTTGCACTCTCTAGGGCCCTGCGGTATCTCCGACCGTAGAACTGACCCAAGGGAAGAGGGGGAGCAAGGATCTTTGTGTTCATTTGGGTATTTCTTTCCTCATTTCTGTGGTGGCTGAGCTAGGCGCCCGGAGCGCCCCCAGGAGACAGCTTTTGGTGGAAGCAATGCCTTGGCTGCGGGAGTGGCCCTGATGTGGACAAGAGCTGATTCTCTGGATGGCGGGCCAGCGCAGCCCCCTGGGGCTTGCCTCCTCCACCAGCCCTTGCAACCTGTTTGGGTCACCTGAGGGGCTGAGGGTGGAGAAGGACCAGAAGGAGCCATGGGGGTTGGGGTAGGTAGGGGTGCAGGGATGAGGCCGGTAGGTTTTGGGAGTAATCTCTGAATCAAGGGCACAGAAGTCCTTTAGAGGGGGGCAGAAACCCAGTGAGGTCACATTCTCCAAACCTAGATCAAGGGGGGTAAGATGGTCAAGATCAAGAGAGAACACTCAGATCATCTACTGGTTGATTCTCACTCCTTCCTCGGCTTTCCCCTCCCCTAACGCCCAGGCCGTGCTCACCAAAATGATGAGTATCATTACAGACATTACGGAAGGCTTTTAAAATAGACTCCTGGCCCCACCCCTGGAGATTCTGATTCAGCTGGCCTGGGTGGGGTATGAGAATCTGTATTTGGAATCCGTATTTGGATAACCTCTCAGGTGAGCCCCGTGCCCCACCTGGCAGCTGCAGCTGCCTCTGAACAGTTGTAAGGATGGAGAGGACTTCCTGAAGCTTCCTGTATCTGTCCCCTCGAGTCATCCAGAGCAGGTCTGACTCCTCTCCTGCGTGATAGTGCTTCGGAGATTTGAAAACAGTTGCCCCACCTGCAGGAGTCTGTGGGTCTCCAGGACAAAAATTCTCTGGCATTTCCGCGTTCCTGATAGAGGCACCAGGGAGCCCAGTGAGAGCATTTCATCAGTTGAGAAAGAAAGACCCCGCCCGGGGTTGGGGGCTATCCAGGGGCTGGAGAAGCAGACCAGGGACTTGTAGTAGGTCAAGAGGCCAAAGCAGAAGCACCTCCTTCTGAGAAAGATCCTTACTCTCCCTGGGGCCTGGCTCCATCCAATCTAGACTTCCTCTTTTGGACATTTTGGAGGGATTACTCATCCATCTTGTGCATTTACTATGTACCGTCGCCTATTTGAAGACCTTAAATGTATTCATTCATTTAATCCTTAAAATAACCCTAGGAGTAGGGCTCTTCATTATATCATTTACAAATGATCTAACTGAAGCCAAGAACCAAAGAACAGTTCAGGACGTGGGCTCAAGGTCAAATGGCAGAGCAGGATATAAACACAGGCAGCTGGGTCCATGCCCCACTCCCTGCTCTTTCTTCCTTTAGAAGACACTGCATGGGGTCGCCTGGGTAGCTCAGTGGATTAAAGCCTCTGCCTTCAGCTCAGGTCATGATCTCAGGTTCCTGGGATGGAGGTCCGCATCAGGCTCCCTGCTCAGCAGGAGCCTGCTTCCTCCTCTCTCTCTGCCTGCCTCTCTGCCTACTTGTAATCTCTCTGTGTCAAATAAATAAATAAATAAAATCTTTAGAAGACACTGCATGTACCAGGAAGTATGTGATGTGATGTTAGAACAATGAGTTAGGACTGTAGCAGTAGTTCGCATTTACTGGGCATGTACTACGTGCTATGTCCCGGCACTGGTCCAGATGTTGTCTTACTTGATCCCTACACCAGCACTATGAGGCAGTTATATAATCCCTTTATCATAGAAGAGGAAACTGAGATTCAGTGAATTTTTAAGTGACTTACACAAAATCATTGGCAAACGGTGGAGCCAACCCTGGAACCAGCTGTGTCACTTTGAGCCAAGCCTCCTCCCCTCTGGGTGTCAACCTCTCATTCCGTGAAATGAAGATGTTGGCCTAAATTAATTCTAGAGAAGTACTTCTCAGGCTTTAATGTGCATAGGAATCTCCTGGGGATCTTGTTAAAATGCAGATTATAATTCAGTAGTTTGGGGTGGGGCCTGAGATCCAGCATCTCTCACAAGCTCCCAGGAGAAGGTGGTGCTGATGGGGCTGACCCTAGGACCACACTTGAGCAGCCAGGTTCTAGGGGACCCACCCAACTCTGATGTTCTGAGTTTATGGGCCTAGGAAGACTCACCCGAAAGGCCATGAAAATTCAGGAAGTAGATTATGGTAAATAAAGCCCTGAGTGGGCATTTTTTCATGCCCAGACAAGCCCTTGGTGCCTTTTCTGAAGCATCTGCCCTGAGCCTTTTACATTTCCACTTTGTTGACCTCACCTTGACTCCTCCAGAGGGTTCAAGGGCTTGGTTCTGGGCCAAGGGGGTTGATTCTCTCTAATCAAGGAGTGAAGGGATGTCTCTGGACACCCCCTCGTGGCCCTGCCTTCTGGGGACACCAACTGGTCCCATGGCGGCCACATTGTTCTTTACAAATATTCCCCATCTTCTGGGCACACAGGAGGGTTACATTTCTCTCCTCTTGAAGTTAGATGTGGCCACGTGGCTTACTCTGGCTTCTAAATTAAGATGAGAAGGAATTTGTGTCACTTGTGGGGAGAACTCTATGATCCAGTGTGCATGTTATCATATGCCTTTTCCCTGTGACAGAAAGTATCATTTTCCCATCTCTTATATTTACTGTATGCCATAGCCGATTGGAAGACCTTAAATGTGTTCATGCATTTAATCCTCACAGTAACCCTGAGAGGTAGGTGCTATCATCAAACCCATTTGCAGATGGTCGAATGTATCAAGATAGAGCTTCTGTCAATCTGGACCTGTTAGTACCACAGTTAGGAGGACCCACCCCCCACCAGCTTTGGTAAGATGCATGGTATGAATGGATAAGCTTTGCTGCGTTAAGTCTTTGGGACTTGGGGGAAATTTGTTAGTGCAACATAACCTAGCCCATCCTGACTAATACACACACATCAGCTGTGATATGGGGATAGCACCTTGGGTAGGCTGGGCCCCATACTGGGGGACGGTGTTTCTACAAAGTCACGACTTGGGCCTGTCACCAAACTGATGCTTACCTCTGAGATCTTCATCAATAGGAGGTAACATCCTCTTGCTGAAAGTAGGAGGGGGTTCCCTAAGGATGTGAGCTCCACTCCCCCTGTTTTGCCAGTCCCCAGTAAGAAGAGAACTGTGATCCACCAATTCACCATTGTGTCCCTGGTGCCTAGTCCAGGATGTGGCTTGTAGAACACTTAATTTACACCCGATAGGATTTACTCTGATGTTCCTTTCCATGAATCTCCCTGTAGATTACATTCAAGAATATACCATGAGCTTTTCTCCTCTTCCTCAAACCCTCCACACCTCTGCCTTGAGCCATTGGTTAATTTCTTCTTGAACCCAGTCCCAGACGGGACCACTCACTGCCTTCCCTGCCTGGTCCTGACAATGGTTCTATATAGAAACTTCTCAATTATGAAAGTGATACTCATGAAAATTCACACTCACTCTCTGTGAAACATTTGAAAATCAAAGGCGAGCAGGAAAAAAATGATCTATAATCCCCTGTCCCAGAAGGAACTATTATTAACACTGTTATTTTTCCCTCCATCCTTTCTTCTTCCATGCATTCCCCCATTCCCCCCTCCTTCCACAGCATAATTGTAGTGAGATCCCATGAATGGTTGCTGTTTAGGAGGAGAGGGAAGATGGGGCGCCTGGGTGACTCAGTGGGTTAAAGCCTCTGCCTTCAGCTCAGGTCATGATCTCAGGGTCCTGGGATCGAGCCCCGCATCCAGCCCTGCATCCAGCCTGCATCTCCTCCTCTCTCTCTGCCTGCCTCTCTGCCTGCTTGTAATCTCTCTCTCTCTCTGTCAAATAAATAAATAAAATCTTAAAAAAAAAAAAAAAAAGGAGGAGAGGGAAGAGCCACTCACAAATGCAGAAAATGTCAGAGCTAGAAGGGAACCTATGAATTGTCCGGCCAACCCCTCCGATGACCGATGAGAACACTGCTTTAAAATATTCTGGGTGCAAATGTGTGTGAAGTAAAGACAAATGTCTGGCACAACCCTTATCAGGGGACTATTGTCAGTGGGGGCAGGGGGGACACTGAAAGGGTGATGAAAAGATATTTTCTATGTTTTGAATTTTTTTGCAACAAAAATGCATTCAAGTATTAATTGCACTTGAAACACGTGATTTGTGTTAAAAGAACAGAAAAAGAAAGCTGTGGAATCAAAAGCAATTGATGTGTGCAGGTTCGCTAAGCTATTACTGGTGGGTTGGTTAAAGCCACTAGATCCCTGTTTTCTGCTGTCCTTGTCCTTCAGCCCATTGTTCCTGGGGACAAGGGTCATGCCAGGGCAGCCCCTTTGCTCCTCCAACATGGGCACCCAGATGCCAGAACAACATGGGAAAAGGGAAAATTCTGCAGGCCCCAACCTGATCCCCAGGCCCACAAGTCCAATCTCTGCCAGACCCAAGCTGGGATCAAATGCCTTCAAGCCCAGACTCAGCCCCATCAGAGAGGGGGCAGTGGGCGCTCTCAAGACGAAAGGGATCCCTGGTGAATCAGGAAAGTTATTGGGCTAGAAAGTGGTTAAAGGGCTGAGCGTGGGAGGGGATTTCCAGCGAGAGAGCCAGGCCTAGGAGCAAGCCTGGGCGGGTCTGCTGCAGGGTTGCGGCCCACTGAGGTCTGTTGCAATGGTGCCTGTAAAACCCAAATCGTTAGGCTTGAAGCCTTGATCAGTTTTTTCTTCTGTGTCCTTTTAGAGAAACAGAGATCCGAAAAAACCCCAAAGCTCTAGAACAAAGGACTCTACATCAAAGGGGTGCGGGCAGGTCGGGAGAAGTCTGGGGGACAGGCCAGCTGGGGGGTGGATATCCCAGGGAGAGGAGGGCAGGGAGGGACCTGTGGACCAGAGGGTGTGTGCCCAAGCCAGAAGGGAAGAAGGGAGGGAGGAGCGGGGCTGCGGGCAAACCCAAGTGAGCAGGAGCTCTCTGACCCCATGAATCTGGGACTGTGGAGGTTGAGGAGAAACTAGCAATGCTCTGGTCTTACCTAAAGAGAAGACAACCCATAGAGTTCCTTACCCCACCCCCACTCCTCAACCCCTCCCCCCACCACCAGCCAGGCTTTCTTGCAAATCTAATACAAGCTGGACAAGATGGACAAGATGAGAGACAAGTGACCTGTTCAAGGTGTCCCTGAGCTGGCGCTATATAACACAGGTGCCCCGTCTCCTGGCTGAGGGCTCTTTCCTCGACTCACAGCATTCCCACACTTTCACATGCATCAGAATCATGGGGAAGGCTCATTAAAAAAACACAGATTGCTGGGTCCTAAACCCAGAATTTCTGGTAGGTCTGGAATATAGCCAAGAATTTGCATTTCTAACAAGTTCTCAGGTGATGCTGATGCAGCTACCATACTGCTGGAGAGCCACTGCTCTAGACCCTTGATATTCAAGTGTGTTCCAAGGACAAGCAGCACCAATGTGACATGGAAGCTTCTAGAAATGCACACTCTCAGATTCCATCCCAAACCTACTGCATCAAAATCTGCATTTACAAGACCCCCCAGGTGATCTGTTTGCCCATTAGAATCTGAGAAGCACTGGTCTACACCACACCACCTCTTCCTTACGGGGTCTAGGCAGCCTAGATGAGCCTTCCATTTCCAGTTGCCAGGGGACAATGGGACAGGTGCCCGGGGGCCAATGGAAAGTTGTCTATTTCTGGGTTTTCCAGGGTGGGGAATGGGTGAGGGAACTGCAGATAGGAGAGAGGCTGCACACTCAGCCCCAGGGGCTGCTCTGGTGTGGTATATGCACACCGCCCTCCAGAAGATTCTGCACTGCCCACTCTGGGGAAATCTTGGGGCCAGTGGACTGCCATTTAAGTCTCCAAGTTGGCCCTTGCTTTCAAGCCGGCCCCAGGTTTTTGTTTAATTTTTAAAAATATATGCAACACATATGTGTTTATTTTTAAAATAGGTGTAATACATGTGTGTGACATCCAAACCATATATAAGCATACCTTGGAGATATTGTGGGCTCGGTTCCAGACCACTGCAATAAAGCAAATATTGCAATAAAGCGAGTCAAATGAATTTTTTGGTTTCCCAGTGCATATAAAAGTTATGTTTACACCATACTGTCATCTAGTAAGTGTGCAATAACATTATGTGTAAAAGGACACTGTACATACGCCTTAATTAAAAAATATTTTATTCCTAAAAAATACTACCCATTGCTTGAGCTTTCTTTTTTTTATATATATTTTATTTATTTACTTGAAAGAGAGAGAGAGAGCACAAGCAGGGGGATTGGGAGAGGGAGAGGGAGAAGTAGGCTCCCCATTGAGCAGGGAGCCCGAAGCGGGACTCGATCCCAGGACCCTGAGATCATGACCTGAGCGGAAGGCAGAGGCTTCACCAACTGAGCCACCCAGGCGCCCCCAATACCTGAGCTTTCACTTGAGTTGCAATCCCTGATCACAGATCAGCATAACAAACATAATAATAATGAAAAAGCTTGAAATGTTGTGAGAATTACTAAAATGTGACAGAGAGACACAGAGCAAGAAAACACTGTTGGAGAAATGGGGCGGATGGATTCGTCTGATGCAGGGCTGCCACAAACCTTCCATTTGTAAAAAGCACACTATCTGCAAAGTACAATGAGAGGAGGAACGCCTGTAGGAACACGCTCATAGAGTAGCAGTCATGGTCATGCTGTCCAGCCACATCCTGGAGGTTCCACAGCTAACACATTGGTGTGGATCCTTCCAGATACAACCTGTACAACAGGGAGGCACAGACCTTTGCTCATTTGGGATCAAATTCTGCCTCTTATGATGCTCACTGTACTGAAATGTCTTCCCCACAAAACAACGTATTTTAGACATCTCTCTCTATTAAGACCTATAGGTCTGTTTCGTTATTGTTAACTGCTCTGTCATGTGCGAACATTTATGTATTGTGCATTTAACTGGATTTTTAAGGGAAGCAAAACGTGCAGATGGTAGGAAAATAATAAATCAAAATCAAGCAGTACAGAAGGATGGACAATGAAAATGTGAAAGTCTTTTTTTTTTAAGATTTTATTTATTTATTTGACACAGAGAGAGAGATCACAAGTAGGCAGAGAGGCAGGCAGAGAGAGAGGGGGAAGCAGGCTCCCTGCTGAGCAGAGAGCCCGAAGCGGGCCTCGATCCCAGGACCCTGAGATCATGACCCGAGCCGAAGGCAGAGGCTTTAACCCACTGAGCCACCCAGGCGCCCAAAAATGTGAAAGTTGATCTTCTCTCCTCGTCCTTCCCCAGAGGAACTACTGTCAACTATTTATTTTTGTTTTTTGTTTTGTTCTTAAGTCATCAACTCGATTTTTCTATTTGTTTATTTAAAGATTTTATTTATTTGAGAGAGAGAGTGAGCAAGAGAGAGCATCAGCTAGGGGAGGGGAAAGAGGGAGAGGAAAGAGCAGGCTCCCCGCTGAGCAGGGAGCCCGATGTGGGACTCTATCCAGGACCCTGGGATCATGACCTGAGCTGAAGGCAGACGCTTAACCGACTGAGCCACCCAGATGCCCACAGACTTGATTTTTAGACCAGGTTTGCATTCCCAGAAAAATTGATTCGACAGTACAGACTTCCCATGTACCTCTCCCCACCCCCCATAAGTTTCCCCCTTTATTAAGACCTTGCATTAGTGTGGTGCGTTTATGATGATTTTTCCAGCTCCCGCTGTTTATCAGTTCCATTCCGTTCCCTCATTCAACAATTATTTACCGAGGCCCTACCGTGCACCAGGCAACATTCTCAGTGTCGGAGCCACAAGGGTGAAGAAAACAGGATAAAATTCCCTGCTGGTTCAGAGCTTACATTCTAGTAGAGGAGATAAATAATAAATAAGAAAAGTGTTAAGAATTTTAGATGGTGGCATGTGCTAGAGAGAGAAGTCAAGCGGGAGAGGGGATGTGGTGTGTGTGAGCGTGACTGTGTGTGTCTATGTGTTGGTGTGTCTGTGGGGAGGGGGTTGCAGTGTTAAACAGGGTGGTCTGGGAAGACGTCACAGAAAGGTGACATCTGAACAAAGAGCTGAGGGAGGTGAGGATGTACCACGTGAGGATCTGGGGGAGAACGGTCCAGGCCGAGAATGGCATGAGCAAAGACCCTGAGGAAGGCCTTGTGGAGGGGAGGCAAGGATGCTGCTGGAGCCCGTGGAGGGAGGGCAGAGAGCACAGGTGCTGAGGGCAGAAAGTAGCGGGCAGGTCTTGCAAGGTGCTGCGAGCTGCCTCGCTGACTTGCGCTTTACTCAGAGATGAGAAGCCTCTGGTGGACTGCAGGAAAAGGAGTGACATGATCTTACGTCCATTGTACAATTTTTATAGCCTTAATAGACATTCTATTTTGTAAATAAAATGATCTTTGATGCATTTTATATAGATTGAGTCCTACAATTAATGACCACTAAACCAAATTTAGAAGATTAAGTAAATATTGTAGAAAACGGAAGCTGGGTTACTTCTTATGCCCCTCTGGGTCCCATTCTGGCCTCTATCCCTCCTTATGCCCATCTTCCGTTCCACCCTGTCCTGGGTAGCCTCCAGGTGGACCAGGGCTCCCTCCTCCCCACTATTGATGGGTGAGCTCCTAGCTAGAGCCTTTCTAGCACACTACTCCCTGGGGCCATTTTGTAGTCTAGTCTGTTCCAGCTGGACTCAGATTGACTGACTGTGCAGATCAGCTTTCCTCTGGGTTGGGCAGAGGGTGGAGCCAGCTTTGGGCTGCAACCAGGGACATTCCGTCCAGCAGACCCATGGAATCAACAAGTCCGTAAGAATTGAGTGAGCATCTCCAGGGCCCAGCACTGCCCCCAGCTGAGCGCCCCAGGAAGGCTAAGTTAGAGCTCCCATTCCCAGGGGCAGTGTAGGGATACCCTGGCAGGAAGGGAGCAAAAGACTATATCAAAGGGGTGCTGGCATGTCACTAGCCCCCCACCAGCCCTCACCAATCCCTACCCTGCTCCCCTGGACCTACGATGCTTATTGATCCTTCTGCTGGGCCAAGTTGGATTACTTGGACCCAAGCCTCTCCTAGATGGGGCTACCAGGCAGGATGTCAATTCCGGGGGAAAAACTTAGAATGAGTCACCTCCCCTTATTCCAGGAGGTCATGAGACTGGAGGATAGGACCCCCAGGAGGCCCTACGCAGGACACTGGGGAGAGGTGGTGTTGGAAACTGGATGTTTAGTTGGTAAAGACCTTTCCAGCAATAGAGTATGCCCTGCTGAATTTCTTCCTATGGCCTCCTCTTTACACACTCGATCTTGCTACCCAATGTTCCTGTCTTTTTTGCCCTTTCTCCTGTGCCCAAAAACTTGGTACCACTCTTCCCAGTAAGCTGAAGAGGAAAGTGTGGGTGTCTGGATCTTGGGTAAAAAAGAACCCTGTGAGGGATGCCTGGGTGGCTCAGTAGGTTAAGCATCTGCCTTTGGCTCAGGTCATGATCCCAGAGTCCTGAGATCGAGCCCCAAGTCGGGCTCCCTGTTCAGCTCAGTTCTGTCCCACTTCCCCCCCTCCTCCCCCGCCCTGCTCGTGCTCCCTCTTTCCCTCCTTATTTATTATAGATAAATAAAATCTTAAAAAAAAAAAGAGAGAGAGAGAACCCTGGGTATCAACACGAGATCCAGGGCCTTCTTATTAGCTATCACACATTGTCTTCCCAGCTTTGTCATTTACAGAGCTGTGTGACCTCATCTAGTTTGCTTGACCTCTCTGAGCTCACTTTTCTCCTCGGGGAAAATGAGCACAATATGAGCACAATAATAATAACAATACCAATCTGTTGTGAGAATAAGCGCCCCCCTCCCGGAAGAGCTCTATAACCTTCAAATACCTTGTGAATTAACTTGGAACTGGAGAGAGAGTCAGTGAGTCCCAGACTCAGTGTGGGGAGAGGTCGAAGTGGTAGAGATAAAACAGAGGTAGGGACAGAGTTAGCAGCCTGGTCTAGGGCCCTGTCTCCTCAAGGATAGAGCTTTGGATCATGGCAAGATTGTGGCAGATTGGTGCACCCAGGAGATTCCTCCGGAGGAGGTGGGGGGGAGGGTGTGGAGAGAGAAGCCATGGGAGGCATGGCTGGAGGCGAGGCTGAGACATTGGGGGTCCCTAAGACAGGCCTGTAGGTCCCTTGAGCTTACTCAAATGCTGCCCTCGGGGCCTCAAGAGACACCTATCTTGGCTGCTTCTCTTCCTTCATGGTGCTGGCCACTTCCTCTCCGGGAGGGGGAATCTGGGGGTTAGGGAGTTGGCTTCCCGGGTGTGTGTGTGGGGGTTGCTCTCCCAGCACTCAGGCTGAGGAGCTGTGGTGGGAAACTGACAGCTGCTTTCCCCCACCTCCTGACTCCCAAGGAGTCAAGGGGCAAGTACCTCGCCCCTCTTGGACCCTCCTTGTGCCCGTTAGGCTCTACATCAATGGGCAGGAGGATGGAAACGGGGTGTGGGGACAAAGAGGTCTTATTACTGTCATTACTACCTATTATTGTTCCCATAATCTATTATTAACATGGCAATGAAGAGGCCCTGAGGAGACTGAGAAGCTGGAGAAGCTGACCCAGATGGGGCAGAATCAGGACCCAGAAGAGCTATCTGCCCGTGCCCGACCAAATCCTAGGGTCCCCATCCTCTTCTGAAGGTCATACAAGTGGGAGCAGGGGAGGAATGACATTTATTGAGAGTTGCCAGGCCTTTCACAAATGTTACCTAACTTATTCATCAGAGCACCATGAAGGAAGAAAGAATTAATCTTTCCATTTGACAGATGAGGAAATGGAAGGATAATGGAGCAGGTGGGCGGGGACACCACAGACCTGGATGGAGGGTTGAGGTTGTTAACAAAGCCCTTCAGGCCAGACGAGGATGGAAGCCTTCTCCCTTCCCCTCCCCCTTCACTCAGAATTGAATCCCGGAAGTCGGTTGTCTCAGGTGGCTCGGAGGGAGGTTGATAGCATCTGCCAGAGGGGATGCGACAAACAGGGTTAGGCTCGTCCTCCTGCTTCTAACTCCAGTCATGGCCGGTGCGCGTGGGCTGAGGGACTGGTCCCCCCAAGTGCATGCTAGGAAGAAGACTGCAGGAAGTGACCTCTCCAAACCACAGTGGGGTCCCCTATGCCTCCACAGGGAGGCTGAGTGACCTCAAGGTTCCTCTCTGCTCAGTGTGCCTTGGCCTTTTTTTTTTTTTTTGGAAAGATTTTATTTATTTGACCAGAAGACAGAGAAAGCCAGAGGGCACAAGTAGGGTTGGGGCGGGGGAATGGAAGAGGGAGAAGGAGAAGCAGGTACCCCGCTGAGCAGGGAGTCCAAGACATGACCTGAGCCAAAGGCAGATGCTTAACCGACTGAGCCACCCGGGAGCCCCTCGCCTTGTTTTTTCTCTACCCCTCTCTCCGCGCTGGGATGCGGGTACTGAGTAGGAGGGGGTGGGTCGCCCCAGCAGAGACAGCTGGGTAGCCTTTCTTTTTCCCTCCCCAGAAGGGGAAGGAGCCCAACACTGGCTTGATTCCTACCCCCCCCCCACCCCAGGATCGTCCTCGTTTTTCTGATTTGCACAATGCCAAGGGGAAGCTGGCCAAGCTAGGAGAGGGGGCACGGGCTGCGGGGGCCGGACTCCCCCGGCCTGGGAAGCAGCCAGCAGATGTCTGCGCCCACTGTGCAAGTCCCAGCCGGTGCACCGCGCGACCGCAGAGCAAGCGCACCCCCTCTTACAAGCAGCGCGACCCTCTCATCTAGCAGACGCTCCCTGTCTCCCGCCTCCCCCACGATCGTCCCCTGCGTCCAAGGCCTGGAGGAGACGTGGTTCCAAGAAGCGGCAGACGGCAGGCCACGAGGCTCGGGCTGTTGGGAAAGCAGCCGGCGGTCGGTACCAGCCGTCCCCGCCCGGCGCCCAGCGCCT